>OU452231.1:19634498-20234498 GCA_911728455.2 Marthasterias glacialis
AAAAAAACTTGTTTAAATGTTGTAGACGTCATCGTTGTGCATAGTATCTTAAAAGAACGTGTCTTTGTAATACGTCACCACACAAGTCATTGTTAGGTAAACTTAAACTGCTCTTTATCAGGGCTTGGGAAAGCACTGAGTAGGCCCTATACAGTGCTTATCACACATCGGTGTACGGTAAAAAAAAAATATATAGACACACACATATATATATATATATTTTATTCTTTATCTCTGATGCAAATTAGTATATCAAGTAAATTGATCTTTATCTAGTCCCAATTTCTTGGTACTTCTTATCACAGAATTCTGCGCTTTACAGCGCCGTGTACTCTCTTAATGTAAAAGAGTGAAAACATCACTCTCTTGCCCGAGTGGTGGTGTAATTTTCACTCTTTTAGAGTGCACTCCATTCTAGTTTGCTCTTTTAGAGTGAAATTTGAGTGAATTCACTCTGAATCGAGTGAAAAAGAAAATATTTCCACTCTAAAAAGAGTTGTCCCCATACCACTCTTTTAAAAGAGCCATATGGCGGACAAGTCTTTTTAGAGTGGAAACGTTTTCGTTTTCACTCGATTCAGAGTGAAGTGTACTCAAATTTCACTCTAAAAGAGCAAACTAGAGATAATTGCACCCGAAAAAGAGTGAAAATTACACCACCACTCGGGCAAGTGAGTGATGTTTTCACTCTTTTGCATTAAGAGAGTAAGGCGCGTGATTGTGTTGTCCGTAAGCGATGAATTCTACGGTTAGCAGAGTCATGAATTGTGCTCTGGTGTATAGTGCTTATGCATTGATCAGTCAATAGACCTCTTGGAGCATTATCCCACGTCAAAACATTTTCAAGCTCGTCCCACTTGTCGTTGCTTTAATTTCTCATCAATTAATATATATCCCTTCCTAGTTATATACCCCCCTTTTTAAGATATTCTGTCTCCGCCCCTTACTTAAAACAATAATTATAAGGGATCCTTGAAATAATAAAGACGACTCTCGGATAAAATGTTTTTGATAAGGAATTATTTTTTCCAACTTTTTTAAAGGAAATATTCAGAAATGCATGAAACAAAGGGCAGATTTATCGTTACTTATGAAGACAAAGCCCCTGTCGAGGGCCCTTGCCAATTATCTGGTCCTTGCTGATTAATAATAAATTAGATTTAGTAAATTTTGGTTGAGAATATAACATTTTTGTTCACGAGTTTCCGCTTAATATTTTATGCTCAATGAGTATTTGCTAAGAGTTCCAGCAGACGAGTTTTTGTTATGAGTTCCAGCTGATGAGTTTCTGTCGAGAGTTTCAGCTGATGTGTTTTCGCTCATGAGTTTATGTTATGAGTTCTAGCTGATGAGGTTCTGTCTTGAGTTTAGCTGATAAGTTTTCTGTCACGAGTTCCAGCTGACTAGTTTCTGTCATGAGTTCCAGCTGATGAGTTCTCTGTCATGGTTCCAGCTGATGAGTTTCTGTCATGAGTTCCAGCGGACGAGTTTCTGTCATGAGTTTCAGCTGATGAGTTTCTGTCATGAGTTCCAGCTGATGAGTTTCTGTCATGAGTTTCAGCTGATGAGTTTCTGTCATGAGTTCTAGCTGACGAGTTTCTGTCATGAGTTCCAGCTGACGAGTTTCTGTCATGAGTTCCAGCTGACGAGTTTCTGTCATGAGTTCCAGCTGATGAGTTCTTTGTCATGGTTCCAGCTGATGAGTTTCTGTCATGAGTTCCAGCTGACGAGTTTCTGTCATGAGTTTCAGCTGATGAGTTTTCTGTCATGAGTTCCAGCTGATGAGTTCATGGTTCCAGGTGAAGAGTTTCTGTCATGAGTTTCAGCTGATGAGTTTTCTGTCATGAGTTCCAGCTGATGAGTTCATGGTTCCAGGTGAAGAGTTTCTGTCATTGTTCCAGCTGATGAGTTTCTGTCATGAGTTTCAGCTGATGAGTTCTCTGTCATGGTTCCAGCTGATGAATTTCTGTCATGAGTTCCAGCTGACGAGTTTCTGTCATGAGTTCCAGCTGATGAGTTCTCTGTCATGGTTCCAGCTGATGAGTTTCTGTCATGAGTTCCAACGGACGAGTTTCTGTCATGAGTTTCAGCTGATGAGTTTCTGTCATGAGTTCCAGCTGATGAGTTTCTGTCATGAGTTTCAGCTGATGAGTTTCTGTCATGAGTTCTAGCTGACGGGTTTCTGTCATGAGTTCCAGCTGATGAGTTTCTGTCATGAGTTCCAGCTGACGAGTTTCTGTCATGAGTTCCAGCTGACGAGTTTCTGTCATGAGTTCCAGCGGACGAGTTTCTGTCATGAGTTTCAGCTGATGAGTTTCTGTCATGAGTTCCAGCTGATGAGGTCTCTGTCATGAGTTTCAGCTGGAGTTTCTGTCATGAGTTCCAGCTGATGACTTTCCACTCAGAAGAGAGTTTCTGCTCAATGAGTTTCCGCACATGAATTTCTATTCACGAGTTTTCGCTCATGAGTTTCTTCTTGATAATCTCCGCTCATGGATTTCTGCTCAGTGCGTTTTCTCCAGCGGGTTCCACTCAATGTGGTGGTGCCACAGCCGTAAGAACCCACAGAATAAAATTCACATGACGACCTTTTACTTGAATGTATACATGAATTTAAGCTGATAAGCTAGCGTTCGTTTTGTTATGGGGGATGTAATCTCATTATTCAATTATCTATTTTAATATAATTTGATGAAACCGCGACATGCACGGTTGAAGACCCAGGCCGGGTTCAAACGGTCAATCGATGCTATATAGAGAATAAATTTGCGGCATGCGCTTGTGATTATTGAGTCGGTGGTGGGCAGGCCCAGCTTGGTACGGATCGATGGCCTTCTCGTCAAGGCCAGGGACGAGAAGGACCGGTCCGTGGCGCGGAAATTTCGACACCATTATCGTGTACTCGGGGTGTCGAAACTTCCTTTGCGCAAAAGATGTATAGAGAAGGCGTTTATTATGGGGAAAGAGAAAAATAAGAGCATTCACGAGCTAGAGTTTTAGTGGGGGAGGGGGGCATGTGCGTTCGGAGTAGACTTCATGAGAGGTCACTTATTTTCTTGTAACCGCTGTCACCAAAGCTAGCCTTGCTAAGTGAATAAAGAAGTTACAAAATGTATTAGACGCCCTGCATAAAGTTTAATAGCAACATTTAAGACAATCATCATTTTTATTTGGATCATCATTTTGTATTAGACCCTTAACGATTGTACTGTTCACAAAGCCAATTCTGCATCAACCCTTCAAAGTCGTTCCCCACGACCATTTTGATGTGTTCTTTCAGTCAGAAATCTTGGCAACCTTCTTCCCCTCCAACCCTTTCACTTATAATTGAACAATCCGCAGGAAAGGATCAACAATGTACAAACATTTCCCATATTAAGACAAATATGCCCTGTCATCTTAAGTAATTGCAGAAACCCACGAACGTTTTTTTTACTCGCTCAACTGTTAACCTAACGAGATTCTTGAATACACTTTTTCTACCGAACATTAATCACCGTTGTTTAGTGCACTATTATGAGTAAACCCGGAAATAAGGGGCCCCGGAGGGGCAAGATAGGGGCACTTTGGTGACGGATTAACGTTCTTCCTTAGAGAGGGGTGCATTGTTGAAATGATAATCATCTTACAACGAAACATGACAAACTGAATGGAAAGGATTTTGATATTAACATATAAATGGGTCTTCATCTTTGACACAAACAAGTAAGTGGACTAAGAGTGTTTTCTCAGAATGAGCAAACGATTGCAAGACATTTTTTCTTAAAGATACTTCCGTATGTTGAAGACATCGATCTATGTTGAAAACATATGATAAAAATGAGTTTAAAAACATAATGAATTGCCGATTTATAAACCCAAACCTCACTTTACAAAGTCATAGTTATAATAAGTAGGATACTTTACCATTTATCTAATACTAACAAAAATTTTCCCGTCTTAAATTTAGCCATTTCGGGAGAACTGTTTTTATGTGGTTTTTGTGTGTGTTTTTTGTCAATAGTCCTACAACTCCGATACTTATCCTAAATAGTGCCCAGCATTAACGTTTAATGTCACATATTTTCAGCTGAAAATAATAAAATAATATAAATTGCAAATAATATTTTTTAAACAATGACTGCAGTCAAGGCATACACAAGTCCAGAGCTGACTTCCCCAAAGTTGATTTTGGTCACGACTTGAACTTTCACAAAGGTCATTTTGAGGTCACTTAGTAACCAATTTGTAACCAATAAAACGCATCATATATAGGGCCGATTTAATCGGCCCTGCCAATATACTGTCCGGAAATTGGGCCCATTAATCGGCCAGAGACACTGCTAGGTTCTAACATCTGCGAACTAGTTTGTCAATGGGAGAGTTTGGAACGCTAGGTGGCAGCAGACTTACCAGGTAAATTTCTATTGTTGCATAGTTCTGAGCAAGCGCTCATTTCGGGAAACAGTGCATTTACCTGGTAAGTCTGCTGCCACCTAGCGTCCTCAAAAAACTCCCATAGCCAGTATAACTTGAATAAAACACAGAGCGAAGACCAGAAGAAGTTACAACAGCTTAAAAAAATTGTTTCTTTACGTTTCGGTTGATATTCAAAGCATTTCACTTTTTGGATTCTCCATTAAAACAAGTAATAATAAAACCAACCAAACAAAACAAACAAACAAAATAGCCTAACGAGATACAGGGTATACGAATGGTTTACGTCATGAACCGGAAGTACGTCACCACTTCATGGAACGGAGCAATTTTCAATATGAGGGCGAAACGTTTCTTGCTTGAAAGAATGGACACATTTTTAAAGTTAGCCATTATATCACAGTTTAATTGACAAAGAGTTTTTATTATTTTGTTTTTACTCTAGGAATTTTCGTCGCATTACCCACCGTCCTCGCACAGCAGCCGTCGTACATTGCAACGTTCAGTATGGCCAGTGTCTCAGGAAACATAACTTTCACTCCGTCAGAGCTAGGTACAAACTCTACAATCAGTGTGCTAATGGTTCTACCCACCGGTACCTACAACTGGGCAATACACGAGCGACCCACCACATACGATCAGCGACCGGCATGCGGGGGGAAATTCACCGGAGACGTCTTTGGGGATCTAACCGCGGCGCACGGGAAGCTGACGGTAACAGCAAGCGGTGGCCTGGCAAAAGAGTTTACCAACGACATGCTGCAACTGACGGGTGTCAACAGCATCTCTGGCCGGTCACTCGTTCTGCAGGAGGAAGGGTCTTCAACGCGGGTCTGTGCTAATATTCTGGACTACGGCAGCGACGTGGTGACGGCAGTGGCGCGGTTCATGTCCCCCTTCGCCGGGACTGTGACGTTCCGCCAGAGACAGGATTCCTCCTCGGCAGACACGAGTATCCTAGTGGATTTATACAACGTGGTCGAGACCACGAAAAGGCACACATACCACTGGAAGATCCACACAGTTGTGTCCTACACGACAGATATGAGTCTCAAAGACAGGTGCAGTAACACGGAGTTGAGTGTGTTGAAAGACCTCTCTGGTAAATTCGGTGATATCACGGTGACATCAACAGACGCAAGTCGGACACAGTATTTCATCGACACAAACCTACTTTTAAACGAGAATACGAACTCCATTCTTGGGAGGAACTTGGTATTTACGGATAGCTCCGGTGCTTTTATCGCCTGCTCGCCGATTCAAAAATTACTCCCCAAAACCGTCAGTGCCACCGTCAGCGTATCGGGTGTAAGTGGGATTTTAGAGTTTACCCAACGTTCCCCGTACGACGCCACGATCATCTCAGTGAAGTTGGACAACCTGCAGGGGCTGGCAGGCGGTTACCACGTTCACGAGTACCCGACTACTAGTCGGATCACCACAGCTGACCTGCCCGCTAGTAATGATAACGTGGGCGGGCATTTCAACCCCTTCGACGTGGTGGCCAGTAACTCACCAGCTCCAGGCACAGGAACGCTTGACCAATACGAGGTTGGGGATATTAGCGGGAAGTTTGGAATGTTAACCAGTCTGGACTCCTACTCAGCCGAACACATCGACTGGAACATGCCACTCTATGGTAAATACAGCATCATTGGGCGCTCCATAGTCATCCACAAAACCGTGGAAAACGAGCGGTGGGTTTACGGGAATATCGGGTATCCCACTGATGTCATAACAGTCCAGGCTGATTTCAGGTACGTCGTCGCCGGCAAGGTTGTATTTCGCCAGGACCCAACCGACCCGTACTCGGATACCACGGTCTATGTGGAGGTATCCCACGCTGACGGTATGAACACCACAACAAACCACAACTTCCACGTCCACATGAAGCCAATCGCCAACGACTATGATTTAGAAGACGGTAGGTGCAGCAGCACTGCGGGGCATTTTAACCCATTCGTAGATGTCAAGACGAACTACGACCAGTGTAGCTTTGGTTTTCCATTCCGTTGCGAGGTGGGGGATCTCTCACAGAAAACCACAACGATCGATATTCCAAGTGCTTCAACAGGCACTAGCGGGAAATATTTTTTTACAGATCCCCTCCTTCCTCTTAGCGGTGCATACTCCGTGTCAAACAGATCTGTCGTGATACACACCCCTCAACGAGGTGCTCCTAGATACGCTTGTGCCGATCTACACTTGGTTCCTCATGTTTCTTTAGCAACAGCATCTTGGACAGAGGGTCCGGTCACAGGAAAGATCATTTTTACCCAAAGGTCAGAGTTCGACCGGACTGAGCTTAGCGTGGAGGTAGCGGGACTCGCCCAGATGGCTGGTGGGTGGCATATCCACGTCCTGCCCGTCGACCAATCCAACAAGGACGGCCCATGCAGCAACGCGGCCGTCCAGGGTCACTACAACCCCTTCAATGTGGTGGGCTCCCCGGATACAGGTACCAACGATATGTACGAGGTTGGTGATCTCAGTGGTAAGTTTGGATCGTTCGTTGGTGACGAGGTTGTTTCGGAGGTCTACATGGATTCGAACCTCGACCTGAGCGGACCGCGTAGCGTGACCGGTAGGTCTTTGGTTATACACAAAGACGACGCCGATGGCTCCAGATGGATCTGTACGGATATCGACCATGTTTTAACTGATGAGGATTTCACGTTAGTAGCTCGTGCTTCATGCAGCGGGGATACCATTTCAGGCGTTGTCATCATGGTAAGTCCCAACAAACGAAGTGTACATCATTTTCTGTACATTGGATTAAGAGTAAATTAGTCACATCCTCTAGTCTTCATACAACACACTGTACAACCAACTTGTAAAATTGTCATCAAATTTGGTGATCACATTTTACTGAAAACAACAAAAAACGTTTTTACGCCAGTAAGGGATTTTGCGCATTGGGAGACTTTTGAGACGCTGGCGGCAGCAGACACAACGGTCCTTTTTAACAGTTCTGAGCGTGCGCGCACATGCTCAGTACTGTGTGTGTAGTTCTGAGCGTGCGTAGTACTGGTAAGAATCATGAAAAAGGACCGTTCGAAAGTCTCCCAATGTGAGGTCTTCAAATGCTATCTTTCCTCGACTTTGACAGTACTTCAGACGGGAACTTCTCCGGAAGATTGGTACTGGCATGAACTTTATATAAATCAGTGAGCTCTCAGATAAGAAAGGATTTATTTTTTGATAACATTACCAACCCTGTTCTTTAAGACTCTCAAGTGAATATTTTAGTTTAAATGTTACGAAACTACCAATTTATTCTCCATATGGGCATCGTGACTATTTTTCTGACAGAGACAAACCCGGTTTGCTTCTGGCTACATGGGTGACACAACAGTGGAAGTTGATCTTTCCGCAACCGAGGTAAGCCTGGGTCTCGAAATACAGGTCGACAAATCTAACTAATAAAGGTAAAAATCAAGATTGGTAAAGCTGATTATTGTAGTGTTCTTACTTTGTGTGATTCAATAATATATATGAAAAAAACAAGCCAACTGAGTCTGAGTCAGGAGAAAACAGTAAAAAGCCGTGCCTACTTTTCAGCATGTAAACACATTGTCCGTAATTTCGACTGCTACAACCGAATCTATTTTCACGAAATGTACAGTATTTCAGAGAGAAATTTTTTAGTTCTATGGAAGATTGGTACTGGTATAAACTTCATAATCAGTAAGCTTTCAGACTGATGCTACTAAAAAACATTTTCAATGAATACCAATCCTGTATTTTACCTTTAATTTAATTCTTTGTATTAACTCGTTAGTTCGTGAGTTTCCTTTTAATTCCCACTCCTTTTGGTAGAAGCCATTTTCCCGCCCAACCACCCTGCCCCACCACCACCTTACCCCGCCCCTCCTTAACTCCTTAAGCTGTCCCCTGTAGAACATCTTTTCCCCTGTCAGCCTCTGAACACAGTGAAAATTGCTATAATTAGGCATGTTTAACTGAAATTTCCCCCTCTACAAATATCTGTTCCCCTCCCGCCTTTGCCCCCCCCCCCCCTGCAAAAAATGCTTTGTCTGTAGACCCAGTTAATCGAGCACTTGTCTTTAATCTTATTATTGTTTGGACTTTTTTGTAGCGACGTCCCCGTTGGTTATGTACACGAAGGCGAAGCGAGGACGTCCTCGCTCAGTCAAAACATCGGGATCCCTTTTGTTAAAGTCCCAGGTTTCAATGGTTAGACACGCTCACACACACCCTAACACAAACAAATCAAAAAGCACATACCTAAGTTTGATGAGCAAACAAAAAGATATATGAAAAACAAAATTAAGAAACGGACAATTAATTTACAAGAAATGATCCTGCCAAACAGAGTAAACCGACTTCGTTGTTAAAGAGCAAAATAAATCCATCTTTCTATCGTCACCTCAGACCCTTCCACCCCAAAATATAAATCCAAATGCACGTCATATGTGATTTTATTAGATATTATACCTACAGGATGTAAATCCGGGTAGATGTAAACAGCAACTCAGCTGTCATTTGTTCACATCAAGATCTAATCAAACGCGAAAATCCGCATCTAAAACCACCGGCCAGATTGATTCCAAATTTCACTCTTGATTGCCGCTAGGCGATTGTGGTGAAGTGTTGAGCTTCCAACCCGTATACCTTTGCGTATAGTATTCCTATCTTCTTTGCAGATCAAAACATCATTTCTGCCGCACTCTGAGAATATCAGAAATCCGAATAAAACCGGTTCAATTTTTTTTCCCATTCCCATCTTTAGGATCTTGAATATGATCTCGCGATTCATCAAAGTGAGATGTGTTCGAGTGGTGTCATCTACAACCCGTACAAAATCGCTGATAACTCGGTAAGAAAGTGGGTAAAATATTCAGTTGACATGCCACTTGATAACATTTCTAATATCGCGAGGGAATGCCCCAGTGGATTTGTACTAGAAGGGTTGATCTTTTTATGGGAAAGAGAAGTAAATGTTATTTATTAAGACTAATTAATTATTGTCCTTGGCTCAAATATAATAAGATAGTGGTTGTGTATCGAGTAATGATCTTTTACAAATAAAACAATTATATGAATAGAATTATATTTTTAGGTTTTTACCTTACACTGATGTGTGATAAGCACTGTTATACCCTGCCCTTTCACAATTCCTGCCGGGACCCACGACCCCCACTTTCTAGCAGCTGTCTTAATAAAATTATGTATTAAATTAGAAGTTAAAAATAGCCTTACGTTTAAAGCCTATAGTAGATTCCGTTTTTACAAAAAGTATTCTTCCATTTTTCGAAGATCTATTTTGATGATTGGTTTTTCTGTGAGAATTTGTTTTGAATTTTCTGACCAAATAACGGCTGAAACAGATCCTTCAATGGATTATTTTGTGCGCTGGTTCGACCTAAAATGTTTGATGTTAGAAATTTATGGATGATTTAATTTTGCTATGTGATTGCAATGCTTGGTATAAAAGACATTACTGGTGAATATTTTAGAACTGCCTTGAATACTAAGACTGTTATTTAAGAAAACAATGTGGTACAAAATGTCTTTGACAAATAATATAGATTAAAGAAGTGCTACCGTTCATGTTTCAGGATCAGTGTTCTATCAGTCGAATGGGGTTATGCGCAGTGGGAGATTTGTCCTTGAAACACGGCACTGCCACCACCAACGAACGCGCTCTCCACACCGACACAAACCTCCCTCTATTTGGACTAAACTCAGGTATGCGTCTCATCAGTTGCCATAAAAACTGTTCCCTCAAGCTAGTTTTAGATGGAATGAAAGAAATGTTGAAGTTTATGTTCGCTTTTATGTTTCCAGATGTCATAATGTTCAAACTGGTAACTAACATACTCGACACATCTTCCCAACCTCGTAACCCCAGGCTGATTAAAATAATCAGACGTCAATCCGGCGACCTACTTTTGCCCAAGGTTATCTCAACACTTCGTCGAACCCACATGCGTGAGTTGGATGTGTGGGGAGGGGTTGGGGAGGAGGTCGCGGGGTAGACTCATCAGTCATCAAGCATGACTTCATCCCCTCGATGGAACGTTGTCCCTTGTCAACCTCGTATGTAACGTAGGAAGCTCATTCTGCATGTTGAAGTTAGCTGAATGAAGCCATTAGCCAAAATCAAAATCATTATTTTTATTTGAGTTGTAAATACACGCTGGACTTAAAAAAAAGGGTTCTAAAATGGCTTGTCTCCTGAATCTAAAACATCCCCTTAAATTTGCCTTTCTTGACTATCTAAGATTGTGTCCCATCCTAAATGTTACAGTTATAGGTCGCAATCTTGCGGCAGGACCCAGCATCGGCGGGAGCCAGACCTGCTCACTCATCGCCCCAGAACCTGACTCAGGCAAAAAGATGACACACAACTTTCCTGTGACAACAGAATATGATGCGTAAGTCCCAGTCCCTATTCATTGTCATGCGTATTTTGTTATTTCCTTAAGAGCTGCAGAGTATGTTACACTAAATCAAATGGTTTTGCTGACTTTAATGCAGAAGCACACTGAATTAGAAATAGCAGACATGTAGCTTTCTTTACCGCGAGGTCAAAACGAACGACACAATCCTATACAGATTTGGTAAAAGCAAATATTTATAAAGCACAGAAAATTCTTGCTTCGCAGAAATAGGTTACCAGCCCGCATGCCACGTGCTTACGCTGTCATGACTGGTGCCCTGGTAAACGAAATGCCCAACCAATAATTTTGCCAAGCAAACTTATAACCGCTTTATGAAATTCGGTCAAAACAACTTGGCTACGCATAAATAGCATCAAATCCCTGTCCTAAAATTATTCTTGTGAGTCTCTTCATGGACAAGTCCGCTGGTGATAGACTAATTAATCGCAGAACCAGACTAGCCTCGAGCTTTGATTATTTTGAAGCTGATGAAAAAGGGAGATTATTGTAAGGAAACGTCGGATGGTATCAGCAATGGTTAGGAGCAGGTGTGAGTGGAAAGTTGAAAGTGTGAAGGATAGATATTAGAACTTGTGGTGTTAAAGAACGTGAAGAAGATGGTGATGACGATGTGTGTGATTATAATGAAGATGATGATTCCGGATTCTGATGATGATGATGATGACTCTGATAATGATGATGACGACGCAGGATGGCATGGTATATGAGGTTTTACAAAGTGGCCATATTGATCCAATTCACCTGACGTCACCATCACAATAATCTTGATTGCGCCACTTTGCGGGACTCAATGTTTCCCTGTATGTAAAGTGTTGTGTGCATTTTAGTCAACGCAGCATTTACACGTTTACTAATATAATTGACTTCCGAAGTGGTGAGCGTGCAGCAGTAGCCGCGTGTGACGTTCGTGCAAGGGGTCAATAATATTGGTTTATTCTTACGGGTGCATCATTAATCGGTGGCTATAAAAGAACAAGTTTATTTATGATATTGATGATGGTGAAGATTATTAATTTAATGATGATCCTGTTGGTTGCAGTGGCGTAACTGTAAGGAGTCATATGAAAGTGGCTCTAGAATGAGATGATTTTGTTTTTTAACCACAAGGTTTGAATTCCAAACCATTGTCGCTCAAGAAATCGCCAGCGGAAACACATGGCAGGTTGTGACGTCAGAGGAGCCTAAGATGTCAGCAGAGTTTGCAGACTGCAGCTCGGTTGGATTTTGGCTCATAGGTAAAAGTTGTAATACTATACTCAAGTTTATTCTTACTTTCTTTTCGGGAAGCAGTTAGAGCTTTTTATTGTTGGGGGAAAATAAATCCATTTTTTGTTAAGCTGGCGGTATCTATTGTCTTGAAGAGAAACAATTGTGTTTGAAATCCTGAAGCCCTCACTAAAAATTTTTCTTTTTCTTGCATTGCATAAATTGAATTCAATTGAATTGCACTTCGTGAGAGAGATACTACGAACATTATAGGACGTGTATAAACCATAAATTTCTTGAAAATTAATATAAACACTCTTTTTTAATAACAAGTGTCACATGTCACTTGACTACAAGTTTCCTGAAATTTGAACTTTGTTAGTTCTTGAAGACCACATTTTAAAATTGGTTTGGTTTCGTTAGCGCGAATGATACTTATACACTTTTTACAAAGTAGGCTTAAACTTTAAAATTTTGAAATAATCATTTTTCTTGCTTTCTAATTAATCAGTGGCGTAACTAAGGGGAAGGGGTCACGTGCCACCCAAACTGATTTCAGTGCCCCCCCCACCCCCGACCCAAGTGCCCCATTTGAAATCTGGACTTGTGAGGTTAAAAATTACCAGAATAAAATGTTACATTTTATAAGCTTTTTGTAATTATATCACTGTTTTTATTTTTATTTTTTAATTCACACTAAAGACAGTGTATTTTTTTGTTTACCTCCATGTCAGATTATTTTATAAGAAATAGTCAACAGCATAACAAGAGCGCTGAACGGGGCATGTTGAGGAAAAATCATACAAACGGAAACTACATTTTTAATTGGACAAAATGCCCCCTAAAAAAAATGGTGCACCCCCTTGTGTCCCCCTAAAATCTTACCCTAGCTGCGCCGCTGTAATTAATTCTTTTATCTGAAACACATTCATAATGTGATTTGTCTGTAAATAACGTGAGCTATCCTTTGTTGTTGTAGGCCCGAATGCTGAAGATTTAGCCACCGCGTTCACTGCCGCTGCAGAGGCGGGAAAACTGGATTCATATCAATCAACCAAGCTGTGCTCGAAAGGTAAGGGGTTGTCATAACCATGGGCGTAACCCGTGAGACAGGAGGGGAGGGGATAAATCTGGTCCTAACAAAAGGAATATTTTTTTTTCCGATCACTGTGCTCAGTAAACAGGAAGTATTGTTCATTTTAAATGTAGGTAGTATACAAAATAAATTTAACCCGAACATAATACCAAATTAAATGCCCATTTTAAAAAGTGGTTTTCATAAAGAATATCTTGAGGCTATTAAACATGACAAGAAAAACGCATTTTGTGACCAATTATCATTCAGTTATTCACTCATTTCCACTATAAATTAATTCATTTTTTAAAACTTTTTTTTAAACAGATTTTTGAGAGCTAGAATTAGGAGACAAAAAAATACATAAAATTATGATCATCTCGCATTTTTACCTCCCCAAAGAGGTCGATATTGCCTGGCACCCAACAAATGTTTTTTTTGCTTGAGTACCAGCTAATATAAGCCACTAGTAGACAAATGGTCCGTGTGCAAACTTGGTCATAAGCTAGTTCAATCACGACACGTCAGCCACCAAGCCCACCCATCCCTTGCCACCCACCCACCCACCCCAAAATCCAACCCAAGGACTAAGGAAATTTAATAAGTGTTGGAGTGCACAGATTATACTCACTGACTTGAGAAAATGTTGGTCTAATTAGGTTTTAAAAACAAAAGCTTTCACACATTAAATAAAATAGGTGTTTTAAAAACGAAAGTCTGCGCTTTGTATTTGACCGCATTCAAACATGTAGGTGGGAGCGAGGTTGGGAAGTGGGTGTGGCGGGGGGGGGGGGTAGAATTCCCTAATCCAACATCAGGTTTGAAACCCTCCACTCGCAAATAAAACTACAACAGTTGTTTCAACTCCGCACGTGTTTAATTTGGCGCGAATCAAGACACGTCTGGCGAACATTAATGTTCTCGTTGCATTTGGCTGAGATCCACTGCTGATGTCATTACTGGCAATGTTAGGCTGCGGTTACATAGGCAAGACTTTATCAATAAAGTTCCTCTACTGGTAGTTTCCTGGACACATTGTGTGTTCGTCTGCTACTGATTTCAGACAGGACATGATTTGCCTTTATGACATCCCTGCAGATTTAAAGAGTCTGAACGATGTTGGTAATTACAACTCTCTTGTAGGTTGATAAAGCCTTAACTTTTAAGATCACGTTGAAACAAAAATCGTAATTTTGGGGGGATATCTTTTGCCAATTTAAAGGAAACTTGTGAGATACTGAACAACGACACGGGTCTCGTGAAATTAGTTCGTATATTATTACAACTTGTCAATTTTATTTTAGTCTCCCGCTCCATTGAAAAAAATTAAAAGAGGTTTTTGAAACGGGTGCTTTTAATTTTGTCAGTATGGTTGAAATTACCGCAAACTTTGGTACACCTGCCTTAGAGTACTTTGCGTCCATAGATTCAGTCTTATTAAACCCCAGTAGACAAACTCTCTTATCATGGGGTGGATGAGTGGGGCTGGGGGTAATTAGTGAGTCACCCGTAGCGTAGGGGAGGGGGCTCAAAAGGGTTATGTTCCCTTTTCTTAAAAGTTCACCGTCACCTTTAAAGAAGGAATGTCCTCATTTGTCATCATTTCGACAATACTATCAGAAGTCGTTTAGTTTTAAAGAAAGTGCAGCATGTACGTCTACATTGTTCCAAAGAATACCACACACAGTCTATGCGTTAAAGAAATTCAAATCTCATCTCTCCGTGGGTTCAACCCTTCACGTGATCTCCTATACAAAAAACAAAGAACATATAAAGACAATCGACAAAACCATGGCTTTGTAGAAAATGTAAGCTGTGTGACTAGGGGCTGTCGTAATTTTACCTATGCATCTGAAATAAATGTGATTGTTTTTTTTCCCCGCCAGGTCCTGGCTCTAGTAGCGTCAGACAAGCAGTTCCGTCTACTCTGATGGTTCTCATTTCAACTATTGTGTGTGTTTGTACCTTGGCGTCTCTCCATCGTGACTTTTGATGCAATTATTAAAGTCTCCTGTCTATCAGAAAGGGAAGGTAACATTTTGTTTTTCGGAATAATAAAATGTTTCAATTTATTTGCTCTTGAAAGAAATAAACATCAAATTATTGTAAAGTTCAACTGGATTGGTGATCAGTTTTTCTTGTAGCGTTTTATACGTACTTTGTTATGGTTTGTCGATGAAGCAACAAAAGTACCGAAACTGTTTAGAGTTTGATTTTCTGATGGACACTTTTAATGGTGCAGCCATTTTTTATGACACGAAACACAATTGAATCAAAGTGAGGCTAGAAGGAAGATTATCGTGTTCCTTATATGGTAATCGAGCTGTCACACAGTTGCTCTAAACAAAATGGCGGCAGCGTTGTGGTGTCTTCTTAAAAAGTGAAAGATTTTTTGGGTGCATACCCCACTAGTCATGATTAAGCAAGCACACGTATTGGATGCTTTTGAAGCTAGTGTCCCAGAATGGTGTAGATTTTGATATAGTGCTTGAGTAACGAAATTACATTGTAAAAAAGTTCTAGTGATTTTACGGTAATTTACCTGGCAGCATGGTTGTCAAAATAATTACTGTGAACTTACGGGTAGTTGCACTGCAATTACCGTCGTTAAATGGAAATGGCATTTATGGATTACCGTGAAAGTATATTGTACCTCTGTTGCCGTAATTTTTTTCATAAACGGAACCGGCACCTGTTAGTTTTACGGCAACTGTTTGGAACCCAGAACGCCACGTAAACCATCGTAAATAGTGATTTTTAATATTAATATTTTCCTAAAAATTTAAACGATTTCCAAATCGATTTAAGAATCAAAACCTCAAATATTGTATGGGTGAACAAGAAAAACAAATCCATACAATTATATTAAAAGCATCGGATGACGTTTGCAGTTGTTTTTGTTTTTAGCAAGAAGTTGTTTATACAAACTATTTGTAAATTTCTAAAAGTTTTTACTGTAAACTATGCATCTGATTGTGACGTATATAATAGTCGACATTTTATAATACGTGGTGAGTTTTGAGTTGTATGTTTGTCATAGGCCCTTTTCGAAATCACGGATTTGACTTAGTTCCAGCGCAGGCTCCGCCTGCCTGCTTGAAGCCCCATACCGAAAGCACACGTTTTCAAAATAACCGACGGAGCCTCAGCCGGACCCCAATACATTCCGTGGTTTCGATAAGAGCTGTAGCTTCAAACGATTGGTCCATTCCACCGATGTGGGCGTGGCTACTGTGTTGGTGATGGTGGTAATAACATGGTTAATTGTAATTTGCATGGGGGCGGTGACGTTATTTTTTGAAACTCAGACGTTGAACCCATGCATTGAACAACACACAGATTTCCTTTACAAGAAGACTAGCGATCGTTGGGGGTGGGGGGGGGGGGCTTCTTGTGTACCCCTCGCCTTCCCGGTGAAAATAAAATCTCGAGCCTTGTCTTACGACGCAGTGTTTGCTGGCAGCCGTGAAGCTGTAGTACATTGCATGCAAAAGAAACACTCGGGTAGCACAGTAGATTGTCTTTTAACATTCAATACTATCCCAAAGGAAAATATGTGGACATTGAAATGTCTCTTTCCTTTTTTAAGACTTACTGTAACTGGTTGCCTAGAACTGGTTGCCTTAAAATTTCCTCGTGTGGTCACATTTTCAAGTCGTTATACCTACGCCTACAAATTGAGATTAATGTCATGTGGGTTTTCCCACAGAAATATACATAGTGTCTTCACCATAAAATCTTATCATTTGAATTAACAGTTCCTCAGTTAGATATCTACTAACAATAATAATAGGCCTATATTCACTTAAGATTAACACAAGGAGCTCGTTCAATCAAGGCGAAACATTCCTTGAAATCGGGAATAGACGTTACATGTTTCATTTATCTGTATACATTTTCTTAATCTGTTTTAAAACAAAATGAGTTATATAAAGGTTTATATTAAGGTCTGATAATATATATATACTTGTATTGATACTAAAAAATAATATCATTCGACCCCATCCTCTTTATAATAAAATAATCATAACGTTAAATTCATAGAACTCTAAATAAAGATATTTTTATGAAACCAAATCCCCAAAATGTGATTTTAAATTATCTCTAGATTTTTGGGGGAATTTGTATTGTACACACAGGCTTGTAGAGCAGTATTAGATGAATTGCAAATCGATAAGGCAGCCATAATTTGTGTGATGAGCGTATGTTTTATCAGTCATTTTCTTGAACACACAAATGTAAATTAGTTTTCTTTTTGCTAACACTGTGTCAGACGTGACTAGAAAGCGGCCTGGCCCCTCACCCCTCCCCCCCCCAAAAAAAAAATAATAATAATGTCTGATTACGCCACTGCTCAGAGGAACGGTTGACAAATTGTTTTACGTCGTCGTTGTTTCTCTGCTCTTTGGTCGTCGGTTCGAATCCAACCTCAGACCCTTTTTCTGTTGGGGAGGGGGTGCTTCTCCCCACGTTTAACCCTTTCTTACTTATCTTAAAACCCACCAAGGCTAATTTTCACAAAAGCTGGGAGGCACTTAATCTCATGCTTATCAAAAACAGGTTAGCCGCCAAAATACCAAAGTACGACTGGTGTGCCCGGCTATTTTGCGGCTAAGCAAAGAAATGATTTAGTCTGTTGTGAAAATGGACACAATATCTACTTTAAAAAACCTCACACTAACCGTATGTTAACACCTTGACATGTCCTAACCACTGACTCGGATCATATCACATGAATTGCCTTTCCAAACCTCACTGGGCGGAACGGTATGATCTTGTAATATCATTATCCTAACAGACTGCTAGAGTGAGAGCTTTCTTTACACGGTCATTGGATATGAGAGTGAAGTATGAGCTTGGGGTTGATACCCTATGAATGAGCCTACCAATGCGTTAATTTAAGAAAAATATTACATTCAGCTATGTTGTCGAGTTGTTTTGTACGTGTTTCTACGGAGCTCCGCGAATGCCATCATCATTATCGGTTCAACGAGAACAGATCATGCTTAGTCGACTTATTTCGTAGTATAAGTCGACTTCCATTGAAATTAACAAGTGGACTATTACTGACAATATTAATCACTAGGACGACTGACCGAAACTTGGCGAGTATAAAATAAGTGGACCAAAACAATTATGGGGTTCGAATCCCATCGAGGGCGCTTTTTGACCATCTACGTCTGATCAAGTACACACAGCTGCGTAGCCCTGGCTGCGTAGCAAGGATTTTTCACTTGGGGCGGCACACGATACTCTTTATTAGCCATTTTAGACCTGACTAATTTTAGTCAAAATGTGGTCTAAAATGATTAATTACCGCTGTTTTGACTAAGTTAGATTCTATGGGGGGGGGGGGGACAATGCTTTCCAGTGCGGGGGAGGGGGGGGGGCAGGGTCTATGTGTTCTTAATGCACTCGGGGGCACAATGGGGGGTTGGCACCATTTTTAGGGGCACTTTTGGCCAATTAAAACTGTAGTTTCCGTTTGTATTTTCCCTAAATAAACCCCTTTCCAGCGCTCTTCTGACGTGTAGAGGTAAAACAAATTACATTGTATGCGTGTTAACAATAAAAACTCATTTTTAATCTAGAAATGGGCCATACGTACCCCCCCCCCCGACCCCTTAGTTACGCTACTGAATGCACTACATGTATCCGGATTTTTTACGTAGGGGAACCTGTGGGCGGGGGCACTGATGGAAAATTGTGGGGGCCCGTGTCCCCCAGTCGCCAACCCCACCCCACCCCCGCCCCCGTGGCTACGCCGCTGAGTATACTGTGCTCTGTGTCATCAGTGTAGAAAGAAATCGGCATTTTCTTGATCCGCGATGTAACTTTCACTGAAAAATAACTTTCTTGTCAAATTAGTTTTCATCGAAGTCAACAATAAAACAGCTGCAGCCCAAAATAATGTTCTATACAACACGACGTCACAACTGACCCAATAAATTGCTATTTATGGGACATAACTGCGCTATCGGGGATAATGAAGATAAATTGTCTGTAATTATTTGATCCAGATATTCAACTTAGTTATTGTGTTTCCCCCTCAAGATGACTTTGATCAACTGCTCCTTCAAAACATGCCGGCTACGGTGAAAGACCTACTTTGTAGGCCTGTGTGGCACAATTCAGAATAAATTCTGCTTAGAATTTGGGTTGAGACATTAAGGAGATGATGCCATTGCTCCCGTATGACCAATTGATTTCCGTATTTAATTTAATTCAGCATAAATTGTCTTCCCAAGAGGCTGATTTATCAGAAACGTTCTTCATAATATCTTCCATGGACAAGTCTTAAGAATTTACGCAGCTACGTTTGCGACATACAGAACGTTTGACCCAACGAAAAGCAATTAAGATAGTCATCGATTTCAGTGATTTTTCTTCTGTTTGGCAACTGAGAGGAGAATAGCCACAAGAATTTAAATGTTATAAGTCCATGGAATGATGGAGTATTTAAAGAAAAGATGGTGTGTTATGTATGGGACCAGTGGTGGATTTCACAAAGCGCTAGGACTAGTCTTATTTCGAGTTTGGATGAGTAACTAGTCCTTACTTTATCACTTGTCATAAGTTAGGACTAGTCCTAAGTTAAGACTTTTGTGAAATCCACCCCTCACGGCCCAATTTGATAGAGCTGCTTAAGCAGAAAACATTGCTTAAACATTTTCTGCTAAGCAAAAATAAGCAGGGTGCCAGTCACAGATTGCACAACGTACATGTGACATGCCATTTTAGCTGGTAACCTTATTCCGGTAAGCATATTTTGTTGTGCTTCTGAAATTGGGCCCTGAAGGGGGACTCTTCTTTAATGACTTCTTTAGAGGATTTTCGAAGTTTGGGTGCATTTTCTATACAAGAGGGAAAAGTGTATTAGAGTATATTGGGCGAGTGTGGGAGGGGGGGGGGGGGTGGGCTGGGCTTCCTTTGCCACATACCGTGAATGGTATACTTATTGGAATTTACTTCATATTTTTTTTTGCTTTGGAAGAGCGACACATAAATAAAGGTAAACATTTCATTTCTTTCAAAATGTTGCGAATCTTTTATTTTAGAATTACACTTGCTTTCAGTTAGTTTGCCGAGCTTAGCATTTTTGCAATTCCGAGTAAATGTAAAATGTTGATTGTACCATTCAAGTAAAAAGAATGCATAAGAGAATTATTAAAAACGTTACAGAGTTTAAGTTTCAAATAAGACCGAACTGTGAGCTGCTTTCAAGTTGTATAATTCAAGCTTAGATGTAACAATAATCAAAAACCTCATTTACGTCTTGATTGAAGTTGATCTACAATTGCATGTTTTCTCTTATATTTTACAAAGGCGTTGTATCTGAAAAGTTTGTTTTAATGTGTAGGCCTACTAAACATATTTTAAAGAAGTTGACATACATATATATGTATATAATTTTTTACAATTGTACGTGTGTAACATTTTTCTTTCCAACAGATCTAGAGGAGTTTTAACCTACAATTAATAATGAATTGTTTGTTTTCTATTCTTAAATTAATATCTGGTAGTGAGACCAACGGTGCCTTAAAAGCGAACTTAACCACTGTGATCCCACAGCCTAAGGAAACCTGTAGACAAGAGTGCTTGCAATAAATGAGAAACACCGAGGTAAACCCCGGCCCTGCTCTTCCACGACAAGGTTCTGGGTTCTTTTATGTGCTGTGCATATCTTAGTACACGGTACCAACGGCTTTACATCCCCATCCGAAGTACAAAGCAATTATGGTAAAGTGTCTTGCTCGCAGACACAAGCATCGTGACCAGCCAGGCCGGGATTTGAACCCCCCACTCTGTGAACGACAGCACCTGACTACGGTGCACTGAGACCGCTTGGGCACGACGCTCCACACCGGCTGTGTATTCCTCTTAAATTTTGTTAATGGAGTATGTATGAATTTGCATCCGTTTTAATCTGGAACTTCAAACTGTAAGTTATTTTGTTTTTCAGAAAACTATACTACTATTTCCCATGGCTACAGAGGAATAGTATCATCAATGTTATACTAATGAAATGTTATTATATTAATATCTTCGTTTAATTCTATTTATAAAGGTATGATACACGTTTATCATTGGCTTTTAAAAGGGCAAGATGATTCCCACTCTAGTTTTCAATAAACACATCTTAAAACATAGTGAATCGATGATGATTCTAAAAACACTCTTAGAATATTTCACTCATAAAATAGCTTTCAAGACAACTACTGCCAATACAAACATGGATGTGATACTTTGCTGACAAAACATTTCTAAAACCAGGAACCAAAATTTAGGAGGTGTGTCGTCTTGTTAACCCCTGGACTTATAGATTTCAAGGCGCTTCTGGGAACAGTCTCCTCAGAGAAAGATCAAAGAAGAGACCAACAGCTTTAACGGGGAGACATAAGAGAGTTTGAATTCAGATAACAGTCTGAAATTTCTCATGACTGTATAGAATTACACGCTTATATCGATTTTGAAAAATCAAAATAAGAACTGAGGAAAATTTTCTTGGACATGGCAGTATTTCAAGGGGGCATTTCTAAGGAGTATATGGGTACAATATTTATAACAAGCAAGTTTTAGATTATTTTTCTTAAATCCATTTTCTTCAATTATTACGATTCATGTAATATACCTTAGATACTTACATGTCCTGTTTAAGAACAGAGAACCTTCTCGGACAAAAAAATTGACCCACTTCACCTGACGTCATCACCCACAATAAATCCTGGTTGCGCCATTTCAGGAGTCGGATACCAGTTTCTTAGGCCTTGTCAGAACTGGCCGTTGCAGCTGCGGCTCAGTCGCCACTTTAACATGTGTTGAAGCATTAGGCTGCCCTTCCCAACACCCTTAGCAGCAGCCACAGCTGCAGCCCTGCAACTGCGCATTTGAGGTGATGCGCATGCATTAAGATGCGCACCATATCTTTACAAACAATTTGGCTCCCAAAATGAGCACAAGCAGAGAGTAGCTGTGTGTGACGTCAGTGCAAGGAGGGGGGGGGGGTCTATGATTTCTAAGCTACCTCTCTTTGTTGTTGGCGAAAATATGGCCTAGCTTAAATTAGCCTTTCCCATGAATTATGCTAATTACACTCACGCATGCGTACAGACATTATTGGTGGGCAAACGTCATGACTTGTGCACTAGGCCAACGCACAAACGCCCGTGTGTCACGCCACCATTTGCCCCACACAAATTTGCCCACCAGTAGTGTTAGTGCACACACATGATGTGCAATTTACATATTTCATAGGGAAGGTCTATTGGTACTTAGTTTCTCTTTATATGAACTAAATTTGAGTACCACCTCTTGGAGGGTTTGTGAGATTACTAAGCACTGTTTAAAACATAGTTCTTTTCGAGACATACACAGAAAAGAGATCATACATGGTGTTAACGCAAATCTAAATATTATTAGCTCTGGCTGTTTTCTTTGTATGCAATGCTAAAGTATGAGCTGTAGGCACCTTCCTTACTTCAAATAATATTGTTATGTTTAAAAACCTAACGGCTATGTAATCACCATTGCAAACCTTCATTTGTGCGGCAAAATCAAGTATCAAATTAAGATTTTGGCCCTTTTAAGAAGTTTATACTACTTGCTGTAATTGTGTACTTTGGGATGCACTTCAACGATCAGCTAGAGCCCACTGCTTGGGGCAACTATCCCTTAATCTGTACTTGGTGATGTCCTTTGATGCTCAGGCTGGAGCCCAGTGCTTGCGGCAATCATCTCTCCATCTGTACTCGGTGATGCCCTACGACGATGTGGCTGGAACCCATTGCTTGCAGCAACCATCTCCATCCCACCTCCGCTTCTTCTTGTATCTACATCCTCATCCTCATCATCATCTTCCTCTTCCTCTTCGGGAGAAAGGTTACAGGCTTTCTCCAGATCCTCCATAGACATATCTGCAATCTTAAATGGGACATCCTTCCACTTCTTAAACTTCCTAGGGGGCCCTTTCGGCATCTTCATGACAAAGTTCACTGGTGAAATGAGATTGACGAGACAACCCTTGTACAGCATCTGAGTCCCCCACTCTTGGGTGCATGATTTCCTGGTGTTTCCACAGTAGATCTTCTGCTGGATCTCCATGTCCGGATGTGGAGTGAAATGAGGGATGCTCACAAATCGGCAACGCTCTCCGAAGAAGTCGGCCAGGACTACGTGATGAGCGCCCTCTATGACTCTGATGTCGTCTGCAGTGCAGGCCTGGTCGCCGCATTTGCGACAGATCAGTTGAACCGCCATCAGTTTTTTGTTGTGCTTCCGCGATTGGTTCCCATGGTTCTTGAGTTTTCTCTCAAGCTTATTCTCCCTCTGCAGTCGGTCAATCTAAAACAGGACAATAAAGGGGTAATTTTGTCACATGAGTGCAATAAGGTAATAACTCTGTTTTGTAAAATGCTATGGACCTCTTTTGGGGGGAAAGGTTGTACTCTGTTTTTGAAATGGTTATAACTCTGTTTTGGGAAAAGGTTGATGGATATCTGTTTTGGAAAAAATAGTGTACTCTGTTTTGGAAATGGTCATAATTCTGTTTTGGGAAAAGGTTGATGGATATCTGTTTTGGAAAAAAGATTGTACTCTGTTTTGGGAAAATGTTGTAACTCTGTCACGGGCTCGAAATTGACACTGGACCACAGGCCCAAGGCGTGATTTTAGCATTGGGCCAGTAAACTCATGACTGGATAAGTCTGGCGGTCTTTTGTTTTTGTTCAAAGGTTGACTTTCAGTCTGTCCATTCTGTTAGTATTGAAGAATACTTACCCATAATACAAATGATATAAATATTTTCTTAGTGCTTGTCCAAGTTAAAACAGTTCAAATGTTAAATTGTGTAAGGATTTTTTTCCTTCTCATTTTAATTCTGTCCTTGCACAAAATCTTTAGTCCAGTAAACCCTACGGTCTTGTGGATTCCAACCCCCCCCCCCTACCTCCCCCAATTGAATCCCCAGTCTTTTTTTGGAAAAAGGAAATTTCTCTGTTTTGGGAAAGGTTTCAACTTTCTGTTTTCTTCAATGATTGTCGGAGGAATATTTGTGATTGTTTAATTGTTTTCTTTGATTGATTGCCCTTTCTAAATTAGAGATTTTTTTTTATTAGTACGGATATGAAACTGCCAAACTGACTTATAACACTTAATAGCCCACAATGTGTGAAATAAATTACCTCTTGTATGAAATGTAGCACAAAATTAAAACGGTGATTCAGGTCAGGTCTGTGCGAAAGGGACGCGGGCATTCCCTGAGCAGAGCGGTGTGCATTTCTAAATGAGGTATGGAAATATGCAAGCAGGCCAATTCATCAAATGAATTGATGATCAATGGCATTGGAGTACGCATCATTACCATTCAATGCTTGAATACACATATGTAATTTGCATTACTTTTAGTCACGACATTTCCCAGTACGGATGGAAAAAGATTCTCTTAAGCAGTCAGTGTGATCTGACCAAAGAACAAAACAAAAAAAATATGCAAAACGTGCAATGAAAAGAACTGAATTTAAACCCGGGCAATTCACAACACAAAGCGCCCTCTACAGTTTGCCCAGGAGAGGCCATTTTTGCAGGGCATGATTGGAAAAGGTCAACAAGTTTTTAGTCATCTTGCAGTGCCTGCTGCTTGACCCCGATTGTTTAAGTTCATTGGAGGTTTGCAAAGCAACAGGGTTTAATTGTCTGTGTTTACGGCATAAGATGGTATTTTTTGTGCGATTAGTGAGGCTGGTGTTGTTGCTTGGGTCTCGGTCATGACTTTTGCAGCAGAGGTTTGCAACAGCGAATTCCCTTTTCTGCACCTTTACAAGGTGTTATAATAATGGGTCTCATAATTCAAAATAGCTCTGTATGCCCGTAGATAAAGTGCTATACGAAAATTGCGTATTAGTTTTCTTGAAAAGTCAGACTGGGAACTGCGGTAAACACACCACTTCCTATACTAGGGTGATTTTAAAGGCTGTGTGCCATATGTCATGCGAAAGGTTGTAAACAATATATAATGAATCAGCTGAAAATATACTTTGTTTCCCCTTTATAAATTTTGTAAAATTTATTTCATTTTAAATAATGCTCTCCAGGAACACCCACAAAAACAGGCTGTGCTCATGATATGATGTCACTGGTGGAACAAGAAACATAACCGAAACGTTTGAAATTCATTGCTACCATACAGGCACGTACTGTTGTGGTAGCAAAAGCAATTCTTAACAGTTCTCGTTCCACTAGGCTTTTGTTTTTGCGGACGTTCCCAGAGAGCATTATTTTAAATTAAATGAGTTGGGGAAAATATGAAAAGAAGGGGGGGGGTCGCAACAGGTTTGTTTTCCGCTGATTTATTTATTTAAACTTTGACATGGCATAATATGGACAAGGTGATGATGATGATGATGTTGTATGCTATCTCGATCTCATAATAAGGTCTGTAAGCCAGTTGACGGCCAGGTCCTTAGCCAGATAAAGGACTTTGATGGCACCAATAAGAAGAAGTATGGGAAGTCGACTATCATGTGGTGCCTCGTCTTGGTTTCACCACAGTCACAAAGCGAGGATGCTGAGCCTTGCTTGCATCAGTGCGGAACTAGCTCAGGAGGCACCAAAGACCATGGGAGAGATCTTTCCCAGGAGCTGGATGGTTGGGTCAGTGACCAGGAACTTGTGTGGGACGTCAGTATGATCTTGCCACCGCATATGCCTTGGTCTTCTGCTGTTGCTAGGCTGTTTGTGATATTTGACAAGATTGGGTGTCTGGACTTGAATCTGGGCCTTGGGTGGAAATTAATGTCACTGAGGAGAGGAAGCTCAGGGTTAGATTGCATCTTGAGAACCAGCCTTGATGTGGCAGCCTCTCATCGGATGTCTGGAGGAGCAATGTTACTCAGGACTGGGAGCCAATTAGTCCTTGTGCAGCAAACAGCTCCAGTGATGTTCCCCGCTGTGTTGTTCAGTTGAATATCAACGAGGCTCGTGTGTGCGGAGTTCCTCCAAACTGGACCACATCACCGAGCCAATGAGCAGCAAAGGGCTAGTGCTGATGAGAGATGTGTCTTTGCATCTGCTCATGAGATTGTACCAGCGAGCATGTGGATCAGGTTGTTTACGGCGAGGTAGTTAAAACCAGTTCGGGTGCAAAAATGACAACTTCAGTTACTAATCTTCAGCTCTTACCTGTTTCAAGAATTCGGCCTCAGACATCCTCTGCAGTCTCTGGGTCGATTCAAACATCATCTTTTCACGGATTTGGTTCATGAACTCCTTCTCATGGAGTTTCAACTCCTCGGTGACGATCAGGTAAAACTTCCCACCTCTCGCCCTGTTTCTACCTGGCGTTAGAACAAAATATAATCACAATTAACATTCTACTTACAAAAAAAACATACATATTATATTCTACATAAAACAACAGGACCACAATTGAAGCAGCTTTCATAAGCACTTGGTGCATAGGTTTTATATTACTCAGAAGTTGATCGCCAGAGCTCCTGTAGTCCTTAAAATTTTTTAATTGTAAGAACTATTTGAATAGTTTCAACTTATTTTTCCACCAGATTTCAGTTAATTTTTTTTGTATAGGTGTCAGTTGTATGTCTGGTGTCACAAGTGTCATTGTATCCTTCTTTGTTCGCAGTTTTGTATAACTGTATTTAAAAGACAGAAAGTCACATGTATGTAATCTGTGTAAAGAATATTAAAAAACTCACTTAGGCGACCTTAGCGTTACCTAAACTTCTCATCACTTGAAACTCTGAAGACTTATTTAAATACATAAATTTGTGAAAATATTTTTATTTATTTATTTTTTTTAAATAAATACCCAGGATTTTCCAGCCTTGTGGATCAAATAGTTATTAAGAATTATCCACAGTTTCAGACGGTACTTTTAAAGATTCACACCAAAAAATTTCGAAACGGTTTACCGGCCAAATTATCATGTTACGTTTATTGCTTGTGGCTGGTTTCCTGCGATATGCAGGCATGAACCTCGCTCTCAAGTTTACACCCCACACCTCTTACCTTGAGCTTGAACCCTGCCGATATCATTGCTGATGTAATTGTAGCGAATGACAACATTACAAGCCTGGATGTCCAATCCCTCTTCTGCCACCGATGTCGCAACGATCAGCTGGTGGTTACCATCCCGGAAAAGTGTCAGAAGCTCCGTTTGCTGTTTCTGGGTCATTCCTAATTAGTTTTGGTGGGTACAGCGAAGTAGAAAACATAGTTTCAATGTTACTGAAAAATAATTTGAAGGCTGAACTGATTCTGACAGTACAAGAAAACAGATTGGCGGTAGATAATAATAATAATTTGGACGGCTAATCATCCTTACTCGCAGCTGAGAAGCTGAATTGCAAAGGACGTGGTTAGGACACAGGCACGTAAAGGCCCCCTTGGCAGCCAGCCACATTGACCCATATAATTATGACCATGGAGCACAGCCAGAGGTCGAAAATGTTAGATTTTTCCAGAGGGAAGGAAAACCATAGGGCCCGGGAAAAACCCTTGTGGCACAAACAAGAGAGAACCAAAGCACAACTCTACTCAAGTGTGGCCCTAGCCGGGAATCGAACCAGGGCAACAGTGGTGAGAGGCAAGATTTTCACTTTGCATTTACTCATTTGATAACATATGTGAGGTTTCAAGTTTTGTAACCAGTTGCTGCCAGGAATCTTCCATTTTTTTCCCATCAAGCCTGATGGATTATATTTTTGAATTGCAATTTTTTTGAATTGCAAAATTTTTTACCACTGGCACAAAAAAACTATGAACTGACATAGCCAAGAGAGTGAAGATTCTCTTTGAAGCACCTAGATGTTTAGTTTCTCTATCAAGAATTGCAAAAACTTGGCCTTGAGCTGCGGCCGAGGATTGGTCCCAAGTCCTGAACCAAGGCTGGAAACTCGGTTTATGCGGACTTACCTCCATTGAGCCGAAATAAAATGAATGAACAATGGTGTAAGCCCCTCGATGGCTTGTACTCCTCTTCTTGGAACAAATGAACAAAGGTCTGTAATCAGGGATTACACAATAACCCCAGCATAATGAGCAAAAATCTGCAAAATATTCAGCACCATCTGCCCTCTTTGTGAAACAAAGTGTTACTACAAGAGTGTATGCTTTGTGCACGCTCCATGCACGCTCATTGCATGCTCAGTAGTGAAATGTCTGGGTGACCTTTGTTCCAGACTGCGAATTTCACACAAAAATACAAAACTCAACTGTTTGCTGGCTTAAAAATAATGGCGTGCATACACCTCATCCAGTGCCAACTCGTTAAAACAGTTTCTAAAACATTTCTCAGGCTATTGAGAACATTAGAACTCGCACAATTTTCCAGTAACCTTGTCAAGAAATGTGTTACTTTTTGTTTACCTGTGCCTCCACTCCCAATGAGTCTCCCTGGTTTAAGAAATTGTAGTTTTGGAGTCTTCTCGATCCAGGCAAGGAGTGCTTCCGTTGCAGCTCTTGTCCTACAGAAGAGAATCCCGCGGGAGTGATCCTGTCCAGCTAGGGCTTCGATGAGAGTGTTAGAGAGGCAGTCAAGGAGAGGGTTACGGTTGGCTGGATCTTCACTGATCTTTTGGAGATCAGGTTCTTTCTCTGAAAGTTTGTAAATGGTGGTGGTGAAGAAGTGAATTAGTACATAGCTGTGTTTTAACGATGGGTGATGGCGATACCTTGGTAAAGATGAAAAAATGACATCAGGGCAAAGTGACGGAAAAGAGAACCTTTGATATTATGAGGTGAGGTGAGGGGTAAAGAAACTCTATGTTGAACAATCAAATTTCTGATTTCAAATTGTACAAAAAATGTTAACTGCAAGAGTAACGTTGAGATTGCTATCGGCAACAATAAATGAAGATAATGTTATAATGGGCCAACTGAGAGCACAGAATCAAAATTCAGTCTCCTCAAAACTTACGTTCAACAAAAGGGTGTATGGGGGGGGGGAGAAGGGGTAAGGACAACATTTGGGGGTGTAAACTGAACAACTGCATGGTCGTATTTTAAACAAATGTATACTTGGTGTAACAATTTTTACTTTTTTTTTTTTTTTTTTTTAATTGTATTGTTTTCAAGAAATTAAATTACACAAGGGTGGTAATTGTTTATTAGTTCTATTATGTCAGTAAAGTCATTAACCAATTGAACCCGGATGATGTGAATACACACAAATGTTTCCCCTGCCTGGAAACGGAAGCCATGTAAAGACGTCATTATGTAATTTCGGACCACCTGAGCAAAGGTCGCCTGGTCATTCAACTACGGAGCGTGCACAGACTACACAAACGTCGTCTAATGCTTTGTTTCCCCCACACACAGACAGAAAAAGGTCTTATAAATACTGGTATTTTGTGGCTATTCAGAGGTAATTTTTGTGTAATCCCCGATTACAGACCTTTGTCCTTTTGTTCCAAGAGGAGGATTATGAGACATCGAGAGGCTTCCAACATTGTTCATTCATTGTATTTCGGCTCAATGGTGGTAAGTCAGAGTGAGCCGGCAATTGAGCCCCAGTTCCATGTTTAGTACCACTCGTATGCTGTAGGTAAGGGCTGATGTTTTGCAATTCATGGTGCGAGGATTTGACACTTTCTCAGCGATACCCTCAAAGAAAAAAGATTCGGGCAGTTCCGCCACAAGAATCCCACCAGGGGAACGGTACAACAACAAAAAAACTCCCAGCGGCAAATGGTTAAGAATTTTTAGGCAGAAATTTCTTTTGTAAAAGAAGGAAGTATATACACAGAAGAAGCTGGCATTATGGCAGAATACCAATTGACTCAGTGAATAAAGGTTTCACATTTGTCTTTGTTTGGCTACTGTCAACAAGTTTGCATTGTCCCAGGATGATTCAAGCGTCGTTTTATAAATTTTCACAAGTCTCACTTTTAAACAGAGCCACTAGCTTGTCCTCAAAGGAGGAGTGTCTGTCTTCGTTGTTTTGCTCCTCTTCCATTAAGACGTCGTGATGACGAGTGAGATGTCTCTGAAGATGCTCCAAAGCATCTTGGGTCCGGGCATCACGATTGATGTAAAGACTGGAATTATATTCCTGCAATGAAACATGCAAAATTACAATTTTTATTTGAAAGGATATTTGTTTCTGAGGGACTTGTCACATGAGGCAATTTTTAATCATTTCCCGAAAGGAATCTTTCGTTTTGTTCCCGTTCCTGGTATTATTTTCTCGGAATTGCTAGAATCATTTTTCTTTGAGAGTACTGCTGGCACAAAGAAACCTTGACTTGACAAAGCCTAAAAGAACAAAGACAATCTTTATATCACTGGGATTTTTGTTTTCTCTATTGAGAACATGGCAAATTTATGCACTATGAATTGCAAAACAATCCTCGGCCATAGCTCATGGTCCGAGGATTGTTCCCCCATCTGGAACCAAGGCTGAACACTCGGACTCGGTTCACTTGGACTTATTCTCCATTGAGCCGAAATACAATGAATGAACAATAGTGGAAACCAATTGATGTAATCCTCTCCTTTGAACAAAAGGACAATGATCTGGAATCGGGGATTACACGATAAGCCCCGCACAATAGGCAAAAAGTGGTGAAAAGATTCTGTGCCATCTGTCCTCTTTGTGTGGGTGAAACGAAGCATTACACAGCGCGCGCATGCTCTGTGCCTGATCAGTAGTGGAATATCCAGGCAAACTTGTTCCGGGCTTGGAGTTTTACACAAAAATACAAAACGCTTGTTATCTGTTTGCTGGCTCTGAAAATATTTGCTTGTGTACACGACACCCGGAACTGATTAACGGTTCCTTGGAGGATGGAAACGCTTCTGTGAAACTTGTAAATGTAATGTTTTCTTATTGGCATTTGCCTAAAACTGGTAACTGTAAATCGTCTTGCCTGGTCATGACACTTTTGTCCTTGAGCATGACCCATAACCTTAAGTGCTTTTCGTAATCCAGGTGTATCAATGGGAACTGAGAGGGCTGAGATAGTGTTGTGTAGGATTAACTCCTTATCCCCGCTAATATATTCAACTTGAGGTTGTATGCTCCCAAGGAGTTGAGAAAATTTGTGGAGTGCCTGATGAACAGGAAAAAAATAATCTTGTAAAGGACCTAACTGATCTACCTGCTGGGGTGTGTGCGCTATATAAGAACCAATCATTTTTTAATATTATTGCCTTTATCATCCTAAGATTTCGCTGCAAGTGTTGAGAGTGGTCCAAGTTGTTGCAGAACACACTAGTATGGGTGCCAAAACAATCAAGACCTTGATTCCAATACCAAATTTACCTTCAAGTGATCAATGCATGAGACCAAGCGCATTCGGTAGTCATTGTCTGTGGTCCCACCAGCGATGTAATCTTGCATTCTGACCAGCCACTGCTCATAAACTTGAGTCCCACGGCTCGTTGGACACTTCAGATCAGAGTCTTTGTGGATGATATCGCCTCCTTAAATTTACAAACAGTTTTATCAAACATAAGAACATCCTCAATATTTTCTATCTTTTCTGGAAATCAAATACATCAATAACTCTTTGCAATTTTTTGAAAAAGGGAAAAAATTTAAAGATTTGAATTGACAGAGCAAAGTGTGGATCAATATTTACCAGGAGTTTGGAAAATAACTTCTTCAATCAGGGTCATAATTTTCTCAATTTCCATTTTGAAGCAGTCGTTCTTTCTACCAGCAACTGGCAGGATAACTACAAAAAAAACAACAAACAAACATGGAAAAATTATCATTTCAAGTATCATTTATGTTAACTATTATGCTCAAGACTCTATGAATAAAATTGTGTTAACCTATGAGTTAGAAGACCGTAACGAAAGTGACAGCTACCCGCCAAATAAAACTGCTGCCTCTGAAGCAAGAGACGTGATTGGCTACAAGTATCAATTTTGCCCAACACGCTGACCCAAATATGTACTGTAACCATAAATCATATCAGCAATGCCTGACCATGAAATTTACTTTTCCCAGGTCCCCGTCAACCTGCATACGTGTATGACTGACCTAAAAATAAGCAAAAGGAGGTCACGGCCGGCTCCGCACTTGGCAACCATAACATCACGTAACCAACCAATATGTTTATCACTGAGCATAAGGCATTTTATCATTAATAAATGAACAATAAAAGGAAATAATGTAGGTCGCACTGTTGCAAACGATATATTTTTGGATGGATCCAGCCGTGTTATTTTAAGTGTTGTCTGTTCACATTTAAAGCAGTTGTCACAGTGATTGAGACAACCAAGCACCAGTCTAGACACTAACTGCTTCCCAATCACTAATACAGTGCACTAACAACAAACTTTCCCTCCCCATCCCCCATCCTTTCAGCTACAACCAAACTGCTATATGTATAAAGATCATGCCAAGTTCCACCCCCCCCCCTCATTTGTAGGTATGATTCCCACCTCCCCCATGGCGGACAGATTTGTGAGGTATACAAGGGGGTACTTACAAATGGAGAAATATTCTTTATAACGATTGTGTTCCAGGATTCCACCAAGTTTTGTAATAATGATTGTTTTTTCTGGTAATGAAACCAAGGGACCCTCAACAGTACCTTGCACTGTAACCCATAGGCCCGAATATACCTGTGAAGAGAAAAGTGATGAAGAAATGTCAGTTCTAGATGTGGGAGGAAAACTCTACAAACGGGAAAACCCAATCCTCATGCAAGACTCCGGTCTGAGGTGGGATTCAAACCAGGGTCCACAGAGGTGAAAGGCAGGGAAAGAAATCACTGAGCCAACCTGGATAATAGTTTGATTTACATAAATCCCAACAGAGGTAAACTGATAGAAGTCAAACTCGCTCTAAAATTGTCATGTCAGTTTAAAAAGCTGCAGACATACTTTCTGTCGGCTTATCACGGTTTCTCTTGAGTTCTTCTAAATTGTCTTCATTCTGCACGGTCGACAGTTTCTCTGCGTCCAAGTTGGCACACAGATTCAAGATGTGACTGACAGCCTTGTATCTGGACTTGGCTTTACCTACGCCCATTGATGCAGTCAGGCCAAGGATCTACGGGAAAAAGCATATGCAAATACAAATATTTTTTACTTATTTCCTATGAAAAAAAGTTGCATGTACACCAACTCATAAAGACAGGAGAAAATAAGAAATTTGAGAATGTGATTTTTTGTACCTGTGGTCTTGCTTTGCTGGGTGTGTTTAACTTGAGGTCCAGGTATTCTGCCATGATCTCATTGTAAGCATTGGATTTCTGTATCACAGAAGGAAGAAAGAATTTGTTTTTTACAACTTATCCTTAGACACGTTGGAGGTAAAAAAAAAACCTGAAAAATAAAGACAACTTTGTGAAAGCTACAATAAGATAAATTGAATAGGGACAAAGAAAAAGGAGAAAAAAGGCACATATGCCTGCTACCCCAAGAAGACGTTGTCCACATGTGCATCCGTGCATTCGGCATAACTTGGCTGACTTGGAAGCCTAATATCATGAGGCTGTTTACCAGTAAGTGAACTTTTGTGCTTACTACCATGCAGAGAATATGCATTTAGCAAGAATCAGGACGATTCTACAGTGCGTATGGGTCCTCCACAATGAAACTGCACTGTCGCATCACTTATCTGCTTACAAGAACAGCAGACAAATTAGCATGTCTTTTACTTAGCTTACACAAGGTGGTTATGGAATAGAAACTGTCACTAATGGCCACTCTGTAAGCAGAAAATGCTGCGTATACATGGCACCAGTCTATTCTAATTTAAACATTGAGACCTTGGCAGTTTCTAATTCCAGTCTCCAGACTGAGATTACTCTTGAGACCTACACCATAAGTTTGACACTCTTCAGCGTCATCAAAATAAAAATGGCTGGAGTACCTGACAATGATGACACTCATCCAAGATGATCAACCCGACAGAAGACAACTCCATCCTGTCAGTGTTATCCTCCTTATCGCTAGCACGAAGAGCGTTAACCAAGATCTGTGCCGTCATAATGAGGATGTCTTTCTCCACCAGGAGATCATCCAAGGAGCCGATGAGGCCCATCTCACCACTCAATCCCATAATCCGACGCCCGTCGATGTACTTCTTGAAGAGGTCTCCCTGCTGCTTCACGAGAGGCACCTTGGCAAAAAAAGAAAGAAAAAATGAACTCATATTATATCTACAGATTAATTTACAAAATATCAGTACCACAGCCAAAAGACAACATTGAAATATCATCTCTTCTCATAACTACCTGTTCCACAATAGCCCAATGTCATAAAGTCATTAAGCATAACTAATTTTGCTTAGCAAAAATGAGTAAGGCACCAGTGGCAACAGGTTAAACTTTATGGATCGTTGGTTGGTAACCTGTTTAGAAAGTTTGTGTGCTTACAGCCTTTATGATATTGTGACAACGGCCCACTTTTATAGAGCTGCTTAAGCAGAAAATAGTGCTTAAACGTTTTTTTGCTCAGCGAAAATGAAGCAAGATACCAGTCACAGATTGTACATGTGTCATGCTCTTTTGGCCGGTAACCTTAGTCTGTTAACCATAGTTTTTGCTGAACTACTTTTTCGTGCTTAAGCAGCTCTATGAGATTGGGCCCATGCAGCTCTGTAACGGCCCAAGACATAAAATCACACTTTACTACACGATAAAGAAAATCTAACATCAATCTCACCTTGTTCACGATGAAGATAACTTTGTTAGATCCATCCGCTATAACCTGACCTGTTCCCTTCCCAGTCCGTTGCCCAACTCCAGGCTCCCTGTTTGCAACTGCTTTGGCCAGTTGAGCAGCAACAACAGTCTTCCCAGAACCAGTCGGTGCAACGACAACCGAGTTTTTGCCATGAAGCGCCGGAGAGACCAACTCCTTTTGATACCCTCGCAGGACGATTTCCTCCAGTTTCTCTGGTGGTTCCTCGTTGAGCAGTTCAGAATTTTCATCGACAGCGGCAACTGGGTTGTGCGGCTGGATGAACGTTTCTTCCTGGATGGAAGTCTCTACCTGTTATAGCAAGAAAAACAAAAGAATACTGATACTCTGAACCTTAGAGAATCAGACCCTTCCAGCCTGAGTTTGTATGGGATGAAAACAAGATGGCTGCCCTTTGACTAAGGTATTTTATCTCTTTTTATGGGAAATCACCAATCACAAGGCCCTAAACAGGCCACTCAAGGTGATGGCTAAAAAGGGGGAAGGGATAAAAGAAGCGGGAATTGATATTGATATTGCGTTTGAATTGGGACAGGTTCTAAGAGGCAGGGAAGCAGGATTCAGGTAGTGAATTCCAAAATAAGGCATATGTAGGAAGAAGCTTGATGAGTACCACTGAGTATTACCTTTTGTGACAGCTACAGTATAAGGATGTGAATGGGCAGAGAAACGTGTGTTCAGACAATTAGACCTTACGCATTCGTCGCCATCTTTGAGGTCAAACGCAGCATTGAACGTGCGTTGCAGCTGTTTTGACCTCAGCGCGAGGGTCTCATTTCCTGATGCTCATAGTGACGTCATACGCATCAGGTCTATTGTAGTACCTGGCTCAATGATGCGACCTAGAGATAGGGGTTCCAGAGTTGAATTCACGTTTGAGCAAAAGAAACCCAAAAGAAACTTAAAAAAAAAAAAAAAAAAAAAAAAAAAAGGAAAAGTCAAATCAATTTAAGATGACTTTTAAATGTCAGTGGAATACATTAGTGGAAAACAAGATTGATAATCCATGAAGATGACCCATAAAACTCAAACTACCTTCAGATGAATATCCTTCACTGATTGGCTCTTCTGATCTTTAGAATCATTGATATTCATATCTATTGGCTCAGCAGATTTGCCCCATGAGCAGGCTAGGGTGCATTTCCTCTTGGTTGCAGCAAAGCTTGGCGAGTCGCACCCACTTTCATTATCATCTAAAGGGTTGCAATCTTCATAAGCTCCAGGTGTGTCAACAATGGTGCCAGTATTGATGTCATTCAGTTTGGATTTCTTACATTTTCCTCCATCTTAAAAGTAATAGAAAGCAAAATTAATACCTTTTACCTATTTTGAATATGTACATAACTTATGGATCACAAACTTTTGCCAAAAATTATTTGTTAAACAAGGGATCTGGTGCCTATAGGACTCGAGGTTTATACTTCAAAAGAAATGTTGACGGAAAAGAGTTTTTTTTACTTTTACATCACAATGGAACAACGGAATATATTGAATTTGCATCACACAAATCTTCTTTAAATTGGCTTTTCAACCTGCCTTAAACTGTCAGAATGTGCAATGAGTGGTAAAAAGAGGAAGTATAGTTACCATCCTTGCATGGACAACATATTACTTCAGACAGGTCCTTTGCAAACTCGCCATGTTGTTCTTCACGAAGGCCCTTAATCAGGTGATGAAAGCATTTCTTTCCCTTAGTATACAGAATCCCGCAGAAAATTATAGCTCCGCGAATTGGTCCGTTATTTTCTGTAACATATATTACATCTTCTTTTTCACTCGAACTGAAATCTGGCAGATGGGGTAACATTTCCACCGGGTTGATGTCACAGAATCTTGGGAAGAATGCCGTCAGTGCATGCTGGATTTTCTCTCTGGTCTCTGATTCTTCTTTTTTTGCCAGCCCTTCAATGAAATCTGCAATATAGCCAAAGCTCTCTGGAAAAGAGACAACATTGTGGACAGGTTAACAAATAATAACAATATTTCCATACCATTTTTTTGTCCAAGTGGTTGTTCTCATTCACAAAATTGAACTCATGGACTAATACAAGCTGAAATTTTGCAACAATTTGATTTGTTTTTGCTTGTGGACACTTTTTAGTTCTGTAACATGAATATTCATTTAAGGTCAAAAAGGAGCGGGACATCCGCCGTTGAGCCCATCATGTCCGATGCAAGTACAAGTATCATATCACAAAGGGTGCCGTCTTTGTAAAACTGTGATGTGACTGCCGGCGCACACGTGCACATAGTAACTGTGTTTTTTCATTTACTGCTGTAAACATGACGACACAACCATTTTAAGTTACCAATGTCTTTCCCCACATGTCGGAGAGAGGCTATGAAGGCGGCATAAGATCCCATTTTGTTTTCTTGCTTCAGCATGTCAAGGAGCATAGTGACGCCATTTGGCGACTCCACCAGTGACTGCGGTTTCATCGTGGTTTCTAAAAACAAAGCCAACAAATTTCATACAAGTGAGTTTGTCTGTATTTGTGTAAATAATTTTTCCCTGCATAACAAAATTTAAAGCACATGTACAACATTGGTAATTGTCAAAGACCAGCATCTGCACTTTGTGTGACCCAATGTACATGAAATAACAAACCTATGAAAATTTCGACTCAACAACCATTAGAGTCACAAGAAAATAGTGAGAAGACAAAAAGTTACAATAATAATAATTTGGGAGGCTAATTATCCTTACAGCCGAGGACGCAGCAGCTACACGTGTTCGAGCTACAGGCATTCAAGGGCACCTATCAGTGGCGGCGGAACACTTTTAAAAGAGGGGGGCAATTTTTTTCCTGTGTATTTTATTTCCATTTGCAAAACATAGGTATGTAGGTACACACCGGCTATGTTGGGCTATTTTGGAGTACAAAATAGATAACATGACTCTGGAGGTCTTCCAGGAGTAGAGTAGAAAATTCCCTAAAACAAACCGTCAAATTTGGCCGTTTTTCGAGAGATTTTCAAAAAACTAAGTTCATGTGATTTATCAGAGCCAGTTTTTTGACGCAGATAAATCACTTGATCTTTGGGGTTAATTTTACTTTCTGATTGTTTACATTTACCCATTGTTACTAAACAGTCGTCAGTAAACTTTGGGAAACCTAATTTGCAAAGTGAATAGTGATCACGCGGTGGTCATGTTCATGGACGGAGAAACTTGTTATGAAATTGAAACACAATTGTCATTAACATCGGCATTTTTACAAATCAGGAACATTTCCCTTGAAAAAAAAATCATTGAGAACCACAAACTAGAAAAAGAAAGGTACCACTATCCATTTAAATGTAGGAGTTAAACTTTAAAAATAAAACAAGAATAATGTTTGATTGTTTTTTTTCGGGGGGGGGGGATGAAAAAAGAAAATTGAAGCTAACCCACAGTGACTTGATCGCGCAACATTGCGACAAGAGGCACAAGCGTAGTCTGCTGGGCTACGTGATAGTTCCAAGATTAGGTATTTAATACTTTATACATGTGTATTGTCACCTTCATGGTGTACGCTTCAACAGGGTGGGCTATACGATCTGCCAGCGAAATATCATTTCGCATCATTTTACCATTGCCGGTGAAATATGAACTACTTAACTAAATAAACTATAAATATTTTTGGGGCCTAATAAAGATGACATCGCGGTTATTACATGTATGGTGAGACTTATTAAAATGGGAGACTACATTAAACAGAAATCTGACGGTCCTGACCCCCATCCGCATAAATTCCTGAATCCACACCTGGCTGTCTTACACGTTAACGTTAACGTTATCGTGACTACAGTAAATAATGGCCTCACGTTTCGACCCAGTAGCAGAGTCTTTCTCAAAGGCTACGTAACTTATCAGAATTTTTATTTTATTTATTTATTTGTTGTTGTTGTTTTTTTTTGGGGGGGGGCAAAGTGGAGGGGAAACGGACCCCCCCACGCATCCCCCACCCGGTTCTGCTACTGGTGGCGCCTATGGCAGCCAGCCACATCAACCCATATGTGACCACAGCCTGAGATTGAGACTTTGGTTTGGTTTTTGCGGAGGGAGGAAAACCTGATTGCCTTGAGAAAAACCCTCACCCACGGCACAGGAGAGAACCAACGCACAACTCTACTCACATATGGCCCTAGCCGGGACTTAAACCAGGGATATATTGGTGAGAGGCGAGTGCTTTACGCGCATGCCACCCATGCCAACCCAAAATATGTTTTCACTGTTTTTAGAACATTATAGAGTAGTTTTGGTCTCGTGAGATCAAAACTAATTGTTTGACTCATTTGTCCAAAACTATAGCATTTCAAGCAAAAATGTTTAAGGCAAGTTTTCCACCATGACCATCTTTAAGTGTAAGTTAGAGGAAAATAAATTGTTCGGTAGCTGACTAGGAAGGTCGTGGATGATGGAGGATGTGGGGATGGAAGGGGAGAGTTACTTAAAAATATTACTAACCAGCACTCATGAGTCCCGAGCTGGTGAGATGAGCTAAAAACTCGCAATTTAACCGTAGACTCTTCACCAAAAATGGTCGAAAAACCTCTGTGATTAGCGCCAACTTTGGATCACCTCCCCCTTCATCTGCTGTCACTGCTGCGGCAGCCATCACTCTTACTAAATTCCAGCTAAAGTTAAAAATAAAGAACTTTCAGGTGTTTTTAAATCCAGCTATCTGTAGAAAGACTGGTGGCGAGCGTTGGTACTCAAATTTCAGAACTGATCACACAAAAAACCCAGTTGCACTAATACCGAGGGGCACTGTGGGAATTCCCCGTCTGAGAAATAACCGCCTGTCTGAACCGACGGCTATTTGATGAAATATATTACAAAAATTGATTTAAAAATTAAGTTATCTTAAAACATAACAGCAATGTAGATCAACTGCAATTTGATTTTCTAATAAGAGTATTTAATGAAGGTGTGTTTATAAATAAATGAGACTATAACTGGCTTATTACGAAATATTGACTTGAAAAAGAAGAAGTTGATACACAAAAGAGTATCCTGATCAAGAAGAATGCCAATCAAACCATGACCAAACGATGTCATTACCTGAATTGGGAATACAAGGGGGCTCCCCGTCTCAAGACAAAAAGTCTTTGGAAAACTACATTTGAAATACACGGCCAAATTCACGGTCAACGTCAAGTTCTTAGCAATCGGGGGAAAAACAATATTGCGCAATTCTTCAGAAGTAAATATTATGACGTCGTGGGGTTGCGGGATTCCATTTCGCGAATAACGCCCTCTTGAGTCTAGCAAGAGGAAGGCTTATCCAATATCCTTTGCTGTTACCTTGTTTCGCATGTCGAACGCAGAGCGGAGAGTAGGAAGAACTTCCTGATTTTTTTCGCTTTTTGATGTGAATTTGAGCTGTTTGGGATTTTTTGGAAAATGTAAGTATGTGAATAAACAATTGGCAAAAATGACGTATCCGGCTTGCCACTTAATCTCCCTTAATTTAGCCATGATTTAGGTCAAATTCAAATTATATCCTTACCTGTCCAGAAAGGTTGGACAGAATGTATACAGAGACTAGGGTTGAGGAACAGGCACTTTGAACGATTACAAAGTGTCGAAATCATGAAAAATAAGCCATTTTCACAGCTAGAAAGTGGCAGCCGGATATGGAAATTTTTCCAAATTTGGACCCATAAACCATGCACAAACCAATTCTGTCGGGTTCTGCAGTGCGGATAAACAAACGATTTTGTAAATGTAAGTGCAAAAAGGAAAATCATGAAGACATTTTACACATGAATTTTTGACAGTCATAATCATGATAATGTACCTCTGCAGTGTGGATTTATGACTAAAAACAAGCCAAGTCGCCCAATCTGAAGATCGGGCTTGGAGTGGTCGGTTTTGGGTGAAATGAAAGGGGGATGAAGGGTATAGATAGTTGGGTTATAAAGTGGTTAGTCTAATCTGACACAATGATACCATCATAACCGGCAACATCTCCATTGTAGTTCAGGTGATTTTAAAGTATATTGTTGAGGTCTTTCATGGATTTTGGAGCAGTTTTTTTGATACTCCCTGTTTTTGAAGTTTGAATTTGTAAGGCATTATACAGGTATACCAACAAACACATGAGTGTTCACTCGGTCGGACCCTACGCCAGATAATGTCCAGTGTTGTTGGGTCCAATGTAACTCGGCGACTGTGATGGGCTGTGGTATATAGACCAACGTTGATCGTCATGGATATAGAACAATGGGGATAATGATTGTGTACAGTAGACTCTGCGAAAACAACTCCGTCCGGATAAATGACTCTGTGGGGTTCGCAAACAAACGTAAGTGTGGACGTTGCGGTAATTAAGCACACAGGTCAAGAGTAACACAGCACCTAAGGGAAAACAGAGGGAGTGTGTGCGAAAAACTGAATGGTCCCAAACGACGGCCGCTGCATGACTTTGATCACAGTTTCCTTTAACAAAATCTGACTTCCAAGCGAAGAGTGCCCTTTTGTGTTTATGCACATCCCTACTTATGGATCCTGCACAAGTCAACCAACATTAACGTGAACGTAAACATAGATATCACATTTGTTTTCCTTCTCACGCCAACAATTCCTTCCCCCATGTATTAAGTAAACGTAATCAGCATTTTCCACGAACTTCCTGGATCGCATCAATAAGGGGAAGCTCAATTATTCAGGAGAGAGGTCAGTTTTACATCATTTTCGTGCTTTCCAACTCTCACTCTTCATCTTATCTCCACTAATCCATTTGCTGACTTTAATCTGTTGTGTAGATTGATAGATGGAGGATGCAGTCTGGACACCTTTTTGACCAGTTAGGCATAGAGAGTGATCTTTTTGCCCTTTTCACCTTTAACCAGTAGCCACCGGGATTCTCCCAATTTTTCCTGTCCAGCCTGACGGGATTATTTTCTCTGAACAGCCGGAATCATTTTTCTTTGAGGGTACTGCTGGCACAAAGAAACCTTGACTTGACAAAGCCAAGTGAACAAAGAGAACTCTTTCTTGCACCAGGGTTTTTTTTTTTCTTCATTGAGAAAATGTCAAATACATGCTCCGTAAATTGTAAAACCTTGGCCGTGAGCCGTGGCCGAGGATTGGTAGGCTACTAAATCTGGAACCAAGTCTGGATTTCTGATCAACTTTGACTCGCCTCCATTGAGCTGAAATACAATGAATGAACCATGGGGGAAGCCTCTCTATGTCTCCTAATCCTCTTCTTGGAACAAAAGGACAAAGGTCTGAAATCTGGGATTACACAATAATGCCTGTACAATAGCCAAAAATTGGCAAAATAATCGGTGCCATCTGTCCTGTTGGTATGAGAAATGAAGGGTTAGACGGTGTGGGTGGTTGTGCACGCTCAGAAGTGGACTGTCGAGGCGACCTTTGTTCCGGTATTCCAATTTTACACAATGGCATGTTTAAATGTCGCCCATGCTGACTCAAAACCGTACATGCCATCTGGCGTCAACTAATTAAAATGCCAACTATTTTCTATGCTTTGGGTCCGATTTTCCATTTGTTTATTCTGATTTTCTGTATACCCCTTTTGCAGCACTGTCAACATGAGTTATAACGCTAGACCAAAAAGCCCCGCATCGAAACGAAAGAATCGACTAAAAGAAAATGCAGTCCTGTTTAAAGAGAAAGTGAATCCTGAAGAACTTCTGCCGCATCTTACCTGCCTTACAAATTCTGTCAAGGTAATTTCATCTTGGTGATGTCTAGTTGTAGAGTTGTAGGCCTATACTATTCACATTCCTTTTGTGTAGTGTCTTTTGCTAGAGACAATCCCATCATCTAAAATCCTCCTTTTATGACCTTTTGAGAGCAGTATACTTAATTGTAATTAAAGGAAATCTAGTTGAAGTGAGTGATGACCATGAAGCTTTATCTTCCAGCACGCGCTAATCATCCAATCAGATTTCTCGACAGCCGTGGTTTATAGAGCCATAAACAACGGCAGCAATTTTATACCCAATGGTGCGTAATTACTGTTCGAGGGCATATACGTGCTCGCGCTTGCACAAGACGCAAAATTGCGCTCGTGTAAGCTTTGTTGGAGCGTGTCTGCATCACATATCAAACTCGGCCTTCAGCCTCGTTTGATATGGGACACAGACACGCTAACTTGTCTGCATTTTGAAGTTGTGTGGGTACCTCCATGTTTGTTTACCAACTATAAAAAAGCTTTAAATTTTGTACAGCTGTTGTACAGCTATTTGCATAATACGTGTAAGTACGTTTGTTCTTTTCTATGCTGTCAGAATGTTCCCTTCAAATTTAAATTGTTCCATAGCCACGCACACATACGTGAAACATGTGTGCGACCAGGAGGTTTAAAAAAAAACTGGCGTGTATAATGGGGAGTAAACTCTATTCATGGCTCTATGGTGATGACCAACATTGCAATTTTATCAGTTACGGGAAAATATTAGGGGATCAGCCAATCAAGTGTGGATTTCATAAAGCGCTAGGACTGGTCTTATGTCGATTTAGGATAAGTTGCTACAGTCCTAACTTATGGGACTAGTTGTAAGTTAGGACTATTCCTAAGTTAGGACGAGTTTTGTGAAATCCAACCAGGTTAGCTTAAGTTGGTAAGTTGTCCTGTCTTTCACCTCTGTCGTCACTGGTTCAAATCCCGCCTGGTACTGGAGCCTTGAACGTGGGTTGGATTTCAGTCTTTACCTGCTTGTGTGGATTTTCACTGTTGTGGGTTTTCCTCCTATGTTGACTGTGAGAGCTTGAGTCCGGTTCTCTTAACCGTTCGGTTTAAGCAAGATACAACCTCGACTCTACGAACTGTTCTAGTCGCTTTTGAGGATCCCTTGGTTTTATTACCGGAAAGATTTAAATAAAGAATAACAATGCTAATATTAATTCCTACTGATTGTTTGTTCTATAAAGGAACGATTCATGCGGAAGCAATGCAACGATGGGGCTCCATCGGCAGCTTATCAACTGTCCTTGGAATTACCTAAATATGATAACTGGTTTGAACAACTCATCCCAGCTTTAAGAGAAATCAGTCTCAATAGTTTAGCTGACCTTCTGGATGACCCTAATGATGACCCTCAGGGTGGACACCCTGGTGACCGACAGAATGGTCCTCAACCCGACCCAGACTCCAACCCTGGGAACAACAGACAAGCTGGAGATCAAGGTAATTGTTTAAATTCTGTCTAGTTACTTGATGATTTGCACTAAGATCACCTCAATGACTGTCCCCCGTGAAAGTTGAAATGGCCGTCCTAGTCACGACCTCATTGACCATGGCTATGAAATCAGCGACATGAAATCAGAGACATGAAATCAGCTTCCACGTCACATCTCCCGGAAACTGCTTCCGCAGGCTAATGATTTCACCAGTCAGTCAACCCTCCAGTCAACCGCGGCAAACTACTATGACGACCTCGGATGTCATAGGGCAAGGGATCGTCCTCTTGCAAATCAACGCAGAAGGCATCTCAAAAGCAAAGTTTGACAAATGCTTATGTATGTATATATATACCATGCCAGTGTGTTAGACACTCTCAGTGACATCTCAATTACCACTCCCTTGACTATCCTAATGCTAGTCACACAGACAAGCTCCAACATCTTAAAAATTTATCCTAATGCCCGTACAAAATCTACTATCAAGATAATCCACCTTTTGACTCCCCTTGATAAGTTATAGAATGTGGAAGTCTTGCTCATATCAAAACATTTGTAGGAACCTTGGGTTCCCAGTACATTACTGGGATCCCACCTGTACATTGCTGGGCTCCCCTGTACATTACTGGGTTCCCCTGTACATTGCTGGGCTCCCCTGTACATTGCTGGGCTCCCCTGTACATTGCTGGGTTCCCCTGTACATTGCTGGGTTCCCCTTTACATTGCTGGGCTCCCCTGTACATTTCTGGGTTCCCCTGTACATTGCTGGGTTCCCCTGTACATTGCTGGGTTCCCCTGTACATTGCTGGGTTCCCCTGTACATTACTGGGATCCCCTGTACATTGCTGGGTTCCCCTGTACATTGCTGGGTTCCCCTGTACATTGCTGGGTTCCCCTGTACATTGCTGGGTTCCCCTGTACATTGCTGGGTTCCCCTGTACATTGCTGGGTTCCCCTGTACATTGCTGGGTTCCCCTGTACATTGCTGGGTTCCCCTGTACATTGCTGGGTTCCCCTGTACATTGCTGGGTTCCCCTGTACATTGCTGGGTTCCCCTGTACATTGCTGGGTTCCCCTGTACATTGCTGGGTTCCCCTGTACATTGCTGGGTTCCCCTGTACATTGCTGGGTTCCCCTGTACATTGCTGGGTTCCCCTGTACATTGCTGGGTTCCCCTGTACATTGCTGGGTTCCCCTGTACATTGCTGGGTTCCCCTGTACATTGCTGGGTTCCCCTGTACATTGCTGGGTTCCCCTGTACATTGCTGGGTTCCCCTGTACATTGCTGGGTTCCCCTGTACATTGCTGGGTTCCCCTATACATTGCTGGGTTCCCCTGTACATTGCTGGGTTCCCCTGTACATTGCTGGGTTCCCCTGTACATTGCTGGGTTCCCCTGTACATTGCTGGGTTCCCCTGTACATTGCTGGGTTCCCCTGTACATTGCTGGGTTCCCCTGTACATTGCTGGGTTCCCCTGTACATTGCTGGGTTCCACTGTACATTGCTGGGTTCCCCTGTACATTGCTGGGTTCCACTGTACATTGCTGGGTTCCCCTGTACATTGCTGGGTTCCCCTGTACATTGCTGGGTTCCACTGTACATTGCTGGGTTCCCCTGTACATTGCTGGGTTCAAAATACTAATGCGTGTATACACTCGTGCAGGATTGTTCCCGAAGTTTGACACATTGTCGCAGTCTAGCAGAACATTCTGGCAGGCCACTGGATTGCTGGTGTATGCCTAGAATGTGCCCAATTTTTGAGATGCTCTCTAATCCTAATGTGTCAGGTTTTCCAAGTTATGTGTAAAATGTGAACTCAAAGTTCAATGCAGCTTATTGATTTAGCACAAACTTTCCAGATTCAGGAATTCCAAAATTTTGTGAACTTCTTCTTTAAAGGCATAGGTGCCCGTCACAAACCACATCGCCCAAATAACCAAGGGGCATCAGGGTACCCAACTGTGCAGAATGAAGAGCAAGCCACTGCAGAGACACGTCTGCCTGTCGCCTCGTCAGAGGTCTTAAAACGCCAAAATGTTGGGAAGGCTGAAAGAGTCACTGGTGACACTCTGTATCGTCAGTTGCCTGCCACCGCGTTGGAGGTACTCCGACAGCTAGATGTACCCAGCAACATCTCGGGCAACGATTGGAAAGGACTTGCTGGTTACTTAGGTTTGTACTAGTGTATTTTACCTTGAGAAAGTATCTTGAGAAATTTGTCTGCCTAACAGTTGTTAACACAATTTTGCTAACCTTAGGTTCCCACGAGACCTGGTAGGACGTGAGTCTCCGTTTTGGGAACCTTACATACCTTAGGTTCCCATTATCCCTGGTAGGATGTCAGTCACCGTCTTGGGAACCTTACATACCTTAGGTTCCCATTATCCCTGGTAAGATGTCAGTCTCTGTTTTGGGAACCCTATTTACCTTAGGCTCCCATTATCCCTGGTAGGATGTCAGTCTCCGTTTTGGGAACCTTACATACCTTAGGTTCCCATTATCCCTGGTAGGATGTCAGTCTCCGTTTTGGGAACCTTACATACCTTAGGTAGGATGTGAGTCTCAGTTGCACTGCCATTGACGTCTTGGTATAAAGCTTCTCTACAACAATGCATGCAAACAAAATGACCAGAGTTGTTTTCCCTTAATTTTACCTGATGTTGGAAGCTTTGAGTTCTTTCATAACTGCTCTTTGAATTGCTTTGAAGTATCTACTGTCACTGGGTGAAATTTATTTGTAAAACAAAGCACAAACTTGTACACTTACTTTCGAACATCATGTATCCTTGAGATGGTTACCGCTCATCGCATACAAAATCAGTATGGCAACAGGGTTTCAGCCAAGTCAACATCACTCTTGCTGTGTTGCTCCCCTCATTGCTGTGATGTGGTGGTACGATAATTTCACGTGCCTGTGAAAATGAAGTTGCTGCCATGTGCATAAAAAGATTTGCATTATGAAACACAACAAATGTTCGGATAGACCATGCCATCTTTCGACGTTGCTATGCATATTCCTTGCACGTGTGTTGTTTGTGTCACCTGATAAAAGAACCAATGTTTTCGGCGATTTCTGATTTTAGTTTGATTTTTCAGTTTATTTTTGTAAATAATGTGTGCTCACAACATTATCAAGAATTTTGAACCCACCATTCTGCAAATATTGGATGCAAGGAACATATGATTGGAGTTTCAGCTAAAATCAGGTAAAACTATGAAATAAATTTGTGATGCGATTCGTTGCTTTATACCCTGGACGTCGGTGGCAGTGCAACGAAAACCAACAGCCTACTAGGGCTAGGGTGCCCATCTACAGTGCTTCTAAATGTAAAGGAAACAGGATTGTGCACCGTAATGGACCTCAATGTTTGAGTATTGAGTTTAATGTGGAGGATCTTTGATTTTTTAACTCAAGTTCTGGTGGCTGAGTCATCGTATTGTGGGTTCGAAACCTGGTCATGACACTTGTGTTCTGGTGGTGCTTATTGTAAGGTGCCTCAATAGGCATACCTAGCTTCACAAATCAAATTTAAAGTGTTTGGTTGCTTGGTTCTGCCTCCTACTGTAATATAAGGTCTAATTGTTGAATTAAGCCCACTAGACGTCTTCGTTTGTCTGATTCTTCATAATTAGTTGTCCCCCAGACACCCAGTTCTTTGGGGGATAGATCATTTTACCATTCTGGCCCTTACCTCAGAATTGGAAGCAGGCATCTACCCATAAGTTGCTCTCAAAACCATTCTCTTCCTTGCCATTTGAACCATGTTTTCTTGTGCCAGTAGTTTAGGCCTGTGTTATATTTATAATGCTTAAGTTTAAGATATTGATTTTTTTAAATTCTGTAATGGATATGTTATTTTGGACTGTTGATATGTTACTTGTTTTTGTACCTCGCCATGAGTGCCAAGATTTGAAGGATACTGGTGCGTTATAAGTGCTCATATTATGATTTTTTTTAATAGATGTTAAATTTGTATCGGGATTAAAGAATGATATTGTGTTTGACCCACAGACCGATGTGTGTTAAGCACTGTATGCTTAGTACTTTTCTGAGTTCTGTGAAAAAAAATCCACAGGCATATTACTTCAGTGGGATTTGAACCCAAGACCTTTGCCATTCTACAGCAGACATCTTACCACTAGACCACCCAGATTGCCTGGTAGCTAGAGGCAGTAAAATCCTACATTTTTGCAGCGGGTACCTCACCGATTTTAATAGATGTTAAATTTTATTGTTTTTATTGTTAAAAACTAAGTACACATTTTTATTCATTTTTATGGTTACAGGTTACAGCATCGAATCCGTGGAGCGTTTGAAGTTGGAGAAGAGTCCGACCGAGGCACTCCTGATGGAGTGGGGCAATGGAGAGAAAACAACTCTACATACACTGATGGCTGCACTCAAAACCATAAAGAGAGAAGATATACGTTCTCAACTTCAGAAAAAGCTGGGCTTTGGTGTCGAGGGCTTCGATCAGGTAAAATCTCATTCGTCTTCTTTTTCAATTTTCAAATTGTGTTATTCACTCATGTCTTAGTATTGCCCAGCAAATCATTTTTAATAATGGCATCGTAATAAGTGTGTAGTGTTTATTTCTTTATATTATTGCAACTAATTGGGTAATATTTTGTGCAAATCTTAAGTGTATGCTAAATGTCAAGCCATAAACCACAAGGGAAACTGACTGGGTAAATTCTTAAATCTGTTTTGGGGTGAACGAAGAAAAATTGACTGGAGCGGGATTTGAGCCTGCGACCACCAGCTGGCACCACCCGAACAAAGATATTGACAAAATAGGGAGACCACCAACATTAGGGCTGGATAGCTCAGTTGGTAGAGCATCGGTACATTAAGCCGATGGTCTCAGGTTCAAATCACGCTCCAGTCAATTTTTCTTTGTTCACCCCAAAACAGATTTAAGAATTTACCCAGTCGGTTTCCCTTGTGGTTTATTGCTTGATATTTGGAAGAAAATAAAGGTACATCACCCTTAAGGCAGATCCCCTTGCTGCCCCTTCCCAGATTTTATCCGTAGAGCTAGCTCTATGGTTGTATCTTATGTTATGGGGTTTTATCCCTGGCTACACGGCAGTAACCGGTTGAATGGCTTCTGACTGGCACCCCCGAACAAAGATATTGACAAAACAGGAAGACCGCTAACATTAGGGCTGGATAGCTCAGTTGGTAGAGCGTCGATACGAGCCGGTGGTCACAGGTTCTAATCCCGCTGCAGTCAATTTTTCTTTGTTCACCCCAAAATTGTATTCTGAATGTTAAGCATGCAATTTTTGTCTATTTATGAAGGAAGGAACCCAATGTTCCTGAAACTGTTCCAACATGGTATATTTCAACGAGCCATTTGCAATTTAGATCTGGAATAATGACTTGATCGGTCACAAGTGTATATTCCAATTGGATTTCCCAGACTAAAGACAGTGTTACTATATCACATAGTTTTTGTAAAGATAGAGCTAGAGTCTAACAACCCTACGCGTACCTCTCGGTATACAGAAGACATTTGAATTACCCACCTTGGAGTAAAGGAATATACTATTATTTAAAAGTATGCGTAGAATGAGATAGAAAATCTTTAATATTTAATCTATGCTTTTGATCTTTTCACAGGTTCCTCGACCACAATCCACTCCAACTCAATCTTTACCATCAGCGGGTAATCTTGCCTGGGCTGACGATGTCGAAGCAAAAGTTGAGATTAAAAACCCCCACAGGATGGGAAATGAGGAACAAAGAGACCGCTCTTCATCAGCAAACCGAACTGCTGAATCTGTGGCTGATGGCGATAAGCAACAGGAAAGCCTTACCAATGGCAACAAGAGGAACGCTGGGAGTCCGGGATCGGATATTAAAAACTCTGGAAGCAGTGATCAAATACAAGCTAAGAAATTGAATAAGGACTGCCTGGTTACCGACCAAGCTTGTACCGGGCGAGGCAGCGGTTGCTTTGAAGTTCCTTGCGCTCCTATTTGTGCCGGCAATGACGGAAAGAAGGTTCTTAAGTCAGAGACCAGCGTCAACAAAAAGTTTGATCAAGACATTAAGCCAGAGGATAAAGACACCGCAAGTGAAAGTGGTAGCATCATGCCTGTGAATGACCTCAACAGAAATCCTCTTGGCATCATGCAAAATATCACTTCCGATCAAAGCGACAGCGCCTCCGAACCCAAACCGCAGAATCATCCAAAATTTGTTGAGGACAACTTGAGGGAGTCCGATCAACAGAGCAGCAATATGAAAATGAGCAACAGAACCAAGATGGCTGCTTGTGATGCAGGAGCAGGTGGTAAGAACATTGCGAGTGATAATTACAACTTGGACAGGCCTCGTCAAGCTGCACATCAAAGTTTCTCAGGTGATGACGATGAGAACTACAATGAAAAAATACTACTGTCACAACCTTCACTAGCAAGCACAACTTCTAGTTCAAATGATGACATGAATACATTGTATTCTATCACAGGTCCTGATGATATCTTTGGGTCACTGAAAACCCCCAATTCATTAGACAATAACATAGATCTTCGAAATGGAATGTCTCTTGAAAGCGTTCCTAGCATTTCGAGTGATGCAGACGACAACAAAAGCCTTGAATTGTCGTCTGATCCTCAAAGTGCAGCCATGAAAAGACCCGTTTCAACATCTACCAAAAATTCCAAGTGCAAAGACATGCCCTCATCTTCAGCCATGCCTGTAACTCTTGGAATGTCTCTTAAAAGCTTTCCTAGCATTTCGAGTGATGCAGACGACAACAAAAGCCTTGAAATGTCTTCTAATCCTCAAAGTGCAGCCATGAAAACACCCGTTTCAACATCTACGCAAAATTCCACTTGCAAAAACATGCCCTCATCTTCAGCCCTGCCTGTGTCTCTAGCCACGCCTACTTCTGCTACAACACCTGCCTCTGCCATGACCAAATCTTCAGCCACACCTCCTTCAGCTGTACCCACTTTATCTGCCACACCCTCTCCTTCAGCTGTACCCACTTTATCTTCCACACCCTCTTCTTCAGCCGTACCCACATTATCTGCCACACCCTCTCCTTCAGTTGTACCCACTTTATCTGCCACACCCTCTTCTTCAGCTGTACCCACTTTATCTGCCACACCCTCTCCTTCAGCCACATCCACTTCAAAAGCCTCAATTCGCCCAGTCATACCTAAACCTGATACAAGGGCACCGGAGAATCCGCACAATGCAACGCATGTGCCAAAATCTGACAAAGTGCAGAAGTCGATGAAAGGCACCCCCATCACTCAGCCAGCACAGGTGCCTGTAGATGTACCTGGCGACATGAGAACTCCGTCAGTTGATGGGACATTCAGCGAAGACTCTTTAATGAATGCAATCACTCCTGGTAAAATGCTGCGGCAATCTCAAACAGGGAAAATACTACAGCCTTCATATGGCGACCAGCAAGCCGCAGGAGGAACCCAGCGCAACCCGCATAACACCCAGCACCACCTACCCTCTCACCACAATGGTACCCACTCAACCCCAACTTCACCCCGCAGTAAGGATTACCTTACAGGTGATGAAAAACAGGCAATGAGCGAAGATCATCCTACCCCAGAATGTCAGGAAAATGCTGCCCCAGTACCCCCAGAGATGGCGATTGAAGAGGGCCAGGGGAGATCTTTTTTAGGTTCAGTCGTTCATGCAGGTCCTGCTGTACTATCATTTGTATCTGCTCTACAAAGTGGATACTTTGCACCCTAAAATAATTGACTAAAATGATAATAAATGATGGAAAAGACTCCAATTTTGGAATGGCTGTTAATCTAGGCTATGCTGAAGCTTTTCATATTATAGCAAAGGTTTTCCTGTTCAATTTAAACAAAAACTCATTCAATTTATCACCTGGGTGAGTCAGTTTTGTTTGAAAATGAATGCTCCGTCGCAACAGTCAAAAATAGTTAATTCAACTTCAACAGTTTAGCTTTCACTGGTCAAATAAGACCATTCAATTTCATTTGGTGGCACATATTGACAGCCAGCAGCAATAGACCGATCCATTAAGCCCCGCCTACTAACGTATTGACCAATCACAGCCTTGACAATGCACTGAATGTCAGACAAAAGTAAACAGACCGTCGACATTGTTCTGATACACAACAGCAAACACAACTGCACTAACTTTTGTTTTGTTTTAATTTTTTTCGTATTTCTGGTGGTGCAAATCCCACAGCAGTGGTCCCTGTACAGTTGTGTAAAAGTGGTTTTAACCATGTTCCTGTCTGCATTGTTCTTTGGACTCAAGGCACTGCTCAAAAGGCCACGAAACTAAATCCATACCGTTCACGAAAACCATGTACATGTGAGTATGCGATACGTGTGTGTGACCGCAACCGTGCACACATAGTCCCGCCATGTGATGTTGCTAGGCAGTTGCTAAGGTAGGCGGGGCTTAATGGATCGTTCTTTTGTAAAGAGGTAGTAGAAAATTCATCCAAGGAATGGTGAAAATGATAGTCTTGAACGCCTATATCAGAAATAGAATGACTAAAATAAACCTGAATGAAAAGAATATAATCCGATGTGCACGAAAACAAAATTAAATGCAACAGTAGCTAAAAAGAAACACTATTTTGATTGAAACAGGGACAAATGCACGAATTTGAATGCGTGTAGTCATGAAACTTAACTAATTTTTGCTAAAATTTGCCGGGAAAAACTATATTTATAATATGCAGTTCTTATAAGTTATATATAACGCTTTATCTACGGATGTCTCAAAAGTGTTTATTTCAACGACATGTTTGCTAGGTTTATGAAACAAAGTTTATTGAGAGCATGCATATTTCTTTTTTTTTGGATGAGTAAATTGAATTGAAGGTTTGAATTATGAGACCAATTTCATAGCACCTTGTAATGGTTTTTAAGGTGATGCGATGCAATCTGCTGCCAACCACGCTTACCATGCCAGAAACCCCCTCCTCATAACAAGAAGTGTAAATGTACTGGGTTCTTTTACATGCATTAAACAACACTCAGGACGTACGGCTTAACGTCCCATCCGAAGGACAAAGCATGACTAATGGGAGACTTTTGAGAGGATAGTGGGCAAGTTGCCATGGAGAAGCTGCAGCTGTGTATTACTGATATTCAATACTGGATGACTTGCAATAAGTTCAAGCTTAACGAAAACAAAACTGAGTTCACTATTCTTGGTACTCCTCAAAACCTCAAGAAACTACCACAGGTTTCTTTGCATATTGGTGATGCACGCATTAATCCAACAGATTCCGTCCGTAATTTAGGAGTCATATTTGATTCACGTATGTCAATGAGCAAACAAGTTTCTAGCCTCTGCAAATCTACCAATTTTCAATTACGTAACGTAAGGAGAATCAAAAGGTACCTTGACAAGGATACTCTCCATCATGTTGTCAGAGCTTTAGTCCTCTCTCGTATTGATTATGGCAATCTTCTTTTATTTGGTGCCACATCATATGAATTGGACAGAGTTCAAAGGTTACAAAATAGTGCTGCTCGTTTAGTGTGTTCCACACCCACGAGAGAACATATTACACCATCACTCGGGGAACTTCATTGGCTACCGATAAGAGAACGGATTAATTTTAAACTTGCTCTTTTTGTTTTTAAATGCTTGAACAATACTACTCCTAGTTATCTTTCCACTTTACTGTCACATTACACTCCTCCACATTTTCTGCGGTCCACACTTGACATCACTCGCTTGAATTTTCCCCGCACAAAGTTCTGGGTCAAAAAGCTTTCAGTTTAGCTGGTCCAATGTTTTGGAACAATCTTCCTGCTGTAGGTAGGGAATTGCTTAGTTTATCTTTATTTCGTAAATTTGTAAAGACTCACATTTATCCATATTAATCTCTTTCATGTGCGCTATGATCTTGATGGAATAGCGCCTTACAAATTCTAATTGTTATGTTATGTTATGTTATGTCCCACGGACCGGTCCTTTTCCATTGTTCTCAGCGATGAAAACAATGGAAAAAGACCGGTCTGTGGGACGCCCGCTATCGTCTCAAAAGTCCTTTATTGTCTTACTCAAGGACAAAAGTGCCCGGACTACACCGTAAGTCTTCTAAAGCCACCCCTTTTGTTTTAGTTGCCGCAACTGAATTAAGCTTGGTATAAACCTGCTCAAAACTCCTGATTGAACAATTTTTCATTTGTTTTTTCTCAAAAATGTCATTGATGAAATGTTCATAGGTCGATTGGGTGATGTGTTTATGACAAACTACAGGTTGGAATTAATTTACTCTTTCACCGAACAATGACGTTGTTTCCTGTTATACGGTGCCAATGAAGTCGATGACTTGAAACAGCATTGGCTATGGCTACAATACTGGTCATATCTTGTTGGACCTCCCGCCACCCCCGATCAATGTTGGCTCTCATTGCGCAGTCTGCGCTCCAGTTGGGATTAACAAGATTGAGTGGGGGAGCAGGGGTCAGGGGAGTGTATTATTATTTGTCGTTGTGGCCCAAGCATTTTGGCCAGGATTGTAGTTTACTGGATCTAGTTCACTTCATGTTGTGTAGTGGTCTAGTGCACTGGACTCGAACTCTGGTGTTGTCACAGTGTAGGTTCAAGGGTGGATTTCACAAAACTAGTCCAAACTTATGACTGAACCTATAAGTTAGGACTAGTTACTCGTCCTTACTAGAGATAAGACTAGTCCTAGCACTTTGTGAAATCCACACCAGGTCCCGGTCTTGGCACTTGTGTCCTTGAGCAAGACACTTAACCACAATTGCCTTGTCTTATGGATGGGACATTAAGCGGTAGTTCCCAGATGTTGGATCAGCTGATGTCCTCGTTTTTCACCTCACACGCATGCCATTGAAAATTGAAAAACACTGTACAAAGTCTTGTAAAGAATGGAATCTCCCTTTTTTTTGTTAAGTCCATGTTGCATGCCTGTAAAACTTGGATAATATTAGATGCTAACTTTGCATCGGGATGAAGAATATTATTTGTGGTTTACCCATACACCGATGTGAGTTAAGCACTGTGTACTCAGTTTTTGTTTGTACTCAGAGTCCTGTGAAAAGAAACCAACAGGCAAACTACTCGGGTGGGAATCGAACCCACGACCTTTGCCATTTGAACTGCCTCTAGCTTCCACGCAATCTCAGTGGTCTAGTTGGTAAGACATCTGCTCGAGAATGGCAAAGGTCCTGGGTTCGAATCCCACTCGAGTAACATGCCTGTGGGTTTTTTCACAGGACTCGTGGAAAGTACCGAGTATACAGTGCTTAACTCACATCAGTGTATGGTTAAAACACAAATAATAGAGATAATGTAAAGAGCTTTTATCGATATACTAGGATGTGTGCATTATATAAGAACCAAGTATTATTAATGGCCATATCCCATAGCCAAAGTAATTGAACTTAGACACAGCCTGAGCATACGTGCTAGTCTTGCAGTCACAGTCTATTGTTCTTTGAAGTCAGAAGAATACATTATAAATAATTTGGAAAGACTGTTTACATGAAGTGTGAAAATTCTTTTGAATCATTTAGACTGATTAAATATGAATTCTTCAGATTACTTTGATTCTACATTATAACATTAAGCATACATAACATGTACAAATGTATCACACATTGATGAAACTTTAGTAATTTTACATCTTAACTATCCGTTAATTCTTTAACATTTGAAATGTTGTATTGTACTATTTCACATTCATTTTCCTGCATTAAGTACACATTTAATCATTAAGACTCTGCTAGGGTCGAAACGTGAAGCTGTTAACAATCTTTTTGCAATGTTTCAGAGCTTGAATATTTATTTAACCAGTATACCAGGCCTGTTACTTCAAGGAGGCAGCAGAGGCAATCGCCTCCATGCCCCTGATCATTGTTTGTGCCGCTTGGAATGTTCTGGCAGTACAAATTTCAATTGCCTCACAGAGGTACCCATTCTAAGGAGATTTACTGCCTTACCCTCACAAGAACGAAGTATCAAGCCTCTAGATGATTAGCTCCCTAACGCACTGTCCAATAAACTTATTTCATGCGTTTAAAATGTATTATTGTTTGTGTGTTCGACAACATCAATATGTACTGTAAATATCGTGCCAGTAGATTAATTTTGAGTGATAGATAGATGTATTTAAACAAAAAGAAATGTTTTTTAAAAATTAATTAATCAATTTTAAATTGAGAGGGTAAGAGGAAACTACTAAGTTCATCGTGACAACCATGGAATAATCTCTTCTTAAAAGAAGTGGTTGTTCTGAGAAGAGGCAGAGACTGAGTCTTGATGTTGAGTGTACCCTGCTCAACAAAGTCTTGGTGCAAGACGTTATTACTCAGTTTCTTGTTACACGACCACTGCACTGACCCATAGCAGGCATGGTTCCTGGAATAAGTCCGGGTAGTGTTCATAAATAATGGCACCCGCAGCCGGCTTATGGACTAAGTCAGGTTCGTCTGTACAGCGGCCGTAAGGTGGTTCATTCATGAGAAACGTCTTGCACCAAGACTATGTTCTTCCGAGCACAAAGACTTAATCTCCTCTGAATCACCACTTGAGAAGAGATTATTCTGAGGTTGTTCTTCATGAAGTAGTTTCCTCTTCATTCGTTGTGATGCCCTATGCCAAAATCAAGCGCTTCTCAGAAATGGTGAAATGTTAAGAGTGAACAAAACATCATCCTCAATGTCAGTGTGATGTCTTAAACATTCTGTATTAATTAGGAGTTATATAAAAGCTATTATTCTCATCTATTTGATGAACAAATAATTCCCAAAGCTGGATTTGGCAAGTGCCTCATTTTGGCGTGGAGCGTCACATTTAAAGAGGGGGTCCAAGGTCAATTCAAGTTTTGTGATGTACTCATTTTCCAATAGTAGAGTCAGTGATGTTTGAAGCTGTGCATGGTGTGGATAATAAGAAGTAACTATAACTAGTAATCTTGCCGGTACAATCATGTATAAATCTCTTTTTGGAGGAGTGGTGGCTCTGGAAAGAGCCATTGTGGTCTTTTCAGAGCCACCACTCTTCCCAAAAGAGATTTACACATGGTTGTACCTGCAAGTTTACTAGTTATAGTTACTTCTTATTGGTAGAGTCCTTAACAATGAAAGTGGAAAAAATATTACGAGTCTCTAACTTTGTGCAATAATGTTGTAAAATGCTATTTTATTTGATACTCTTTCAACGTGACGTCACTGGATGTTTTAATTGAATATCACAGATATTTAGAAGTTAACTAAACATTGTACAGACCAATATATTTGTGCCATCATTGGATGTGAGACTTATTTTTGATGTTGTTGTTGTCACTTTTATAAGGACTCTATCTACTGGAAAATGAGAGCATCACAAAACTGAATTCGACCTTAGAAGAGGGGTCAACCCCTTGTTAACTTTCTGTAGAAATTATAGCAGCTGAAACTGGATGCAGCATTCTATGTTATCTTATTATGCAAAAAGAAAAGAACATTGTAATTAGTATTTAATTCAGTGTCCAAATTTCTTATTACATTTTACCATTGCCAAACACAAACTTGATTAATTATAACTGATGTAATAATTGCATCAGAGGGAAAGAATGTTTTATTTTTATTTGTAACCCTTGCAACGATGTGTAATAACCACTGTGCTTTCCGAGTGCTGCTGCAGGGGGAAAATTCATGGGCTACTCTGATGGGATTGGAACCCACTACCTTGGCATTCTTGCACCGATGTTGTGTGATAATCACTGTATACTCGGTGCTTTCAGAGTTCTGTGGGGAACAAAACCCTTGAGCTACTCCAATGGGATCCGACCCGAAGACCCCAGCATTTTAGAGAAGTTGTCTTAATTGCTTGACCACCTAGTGTGCCCTGTAACGAGACGGCAGTTCGAATCCAACACGAGTTGCTTATCACACATTAGTATAAGGGTTAAAAACCAAAATAATATAAACTGATTTTATTTTCCCCCAAATATTTTTATGGGAATCATCTGCCCAAAATCTTTGTGAGATGACCTTTTTTTTTAACTGATTGTCTCTGGAAAAAAAAAATATTTGGTTTAATTTCTAAACAAAAGAATCATGAATACAATCAGGGCGCAGTTTAATGGCTCTGCTTCCCAAGGAATTCTGCGCTTACGGTCACTGTCTCCGCTTACAGGGTAAGCACAAAATTTCTGTGCTAGTTGTGTAAACAGCAGGGCTCGATTTCATAGAGCTGCTTAAGCCTACAACATTGCTGAACAAGTTGCTGTTTAGCGAAAATGAGCAGGATACCAGTCTGAAATTGTACATGTAACATGGTATTTTGCCTGGAAACCTTATTTTGGTAAGCATAATATGTTTTTGCTTAGCTAGTTTTTCTGCTTAAGCAGCTCTACGAAATTGGGACCAGGTAAAAGTAAAAGAATGCTTAGTGACTTGAAGTACGAACAAGTAAGAATTCCTCTGCTGAAATATGCTTATGTTAAGTGTGAATTTGTCTGCTTACGGTCACTGTCTCCGCTTACAGGGTAAGCACCAAATTTCTGTGCTAGCTGTGTAAAAGTAAAGAATGCTTAGTGACATGAAGTAAGAACAAGTAAGAATTCCTCTGCTGTCAAGTGAAATATGTTTATGTTAAGCGTGAATTTTTCTGCTCACTGAAAACACTGTAACGACCTTGACATTTGACCTAGGGAGTCTAAAAGCATTAAGCTTCTGGGGATCCCAAGACCAATGGACACACCAAATTTGGAGTCACTACCCAAGTCCTTATCGAGTTATCGCTCGGTCATTTCTTTTAACATTATGCATAAATCTGTTTGTGTTATTGTAGATCTGCCCTCCCAACTTTTTCTCGATGACTTTTGGTTCACTTCACTCGCCCGAGCTTGTCCAACATATTTTTCTAAGTCATCCTTACCCCCCCCCCATCCACAGCCTGTTTCCACTCAATTTCTTCTTACCTGGGAAGTTGGACTTACCCCTCACATTTACACATCTCCGTCAAAGCTACCCTCACCTCCCCCTCCCCAATGTTTCACCAAGAGTATACCTCAGTCTGGTTTTAAGCTCTTACCCTGAGCTTGGACTCTTTCGATTTCGTTGGAGATGTAGTTGTAGCGAATAACAGTATTACACTGTTGAATGTCAAGCCCCTCCTCAGCTACTGAGGTGGCCACGATGATCTTGTGTCTGCCATCTTTGAACATGTTGAGCAGCTCCCGTTTAGTTTCTATGATAAATTGAATTATTGTATCGTGTTATCCAAGCGCCTGTGAGTATTTAAAAAGTTATATGAATGCCTTTGATTACTACTATTTTTAGTAATATTATTTTTATTATCTTATGATTTCAGGAGTTAGAAGTGAAATTCTCCCGTAAGAATGCCTCATCCTTAACAAGAAACGGTAGCGCATCATCCTTCCATGACACTGAGGGCGAGAGAAATGGAGGAGTAGTTTGTACAGAGGAATGTGAGTTGCAAAATATGCAAACAGAAAATGACCTTAAAGATTGCCTTGAAGGTAAGCCTAAAGTATTACAAAGTAGGCCTATTCTTCTTAGAACCAGCTGGGGAGGAGAGCCTCTAGACAGAAACTGTTTATTTCGGGCAATCCATCGGGCGCTAGCTGCTTCACTTTCCCCTTTGTGTTTTAACTGTTCCTGTTGTATCTTTTAATGTTTTGCTATTTTGATTGTGTATGTACCTTTCTATGACTGAGAAATAAAATAAATTTAATACATAAATATTCCGAGGGGGGATCACTCAGTGTAGGGATTCTTGCCCCCACCTGTGACCTCTTATATATGCCCTTCTCAGACTGGGCCCAATTACCCAGAGCTGGTGGAGCAGTCAATAAGACTTACAAAGTTCTTCTGAGTATAAGTTAGCAGGAACCCAGTCACAGATAGTACATGTTACATTGTAAGTGATGTTTGAAGCATGTTATGGATAATAAGAACTAACTATAGCTTGTAAACTTATGGGTACAACCATGTGAGCGTGTCGTGGCCAAGCGGTCTAGCCCATCGAATTCTAGTTCTGGTGGCTGAGTCATCACAATGTGGGTTCGAATCTCGGTCCCGGCACTTGTGTCCTTGAGCAAGACACTTAACTATGATTGCTCCTTGGTGTTTAGGTCCTAACTTGAGGATCCTGCCGAGTAACAAAGCAGAAGTAGAAGTAATTTTGGGGGAGGAGTGTTGGCTCTGAGAAGTGGAGACAACAACTGCTCATTTCAGAGCCAACACCCCTCCCAAAAGGATTGATAAGCAGCAAATATTTTGCTAAATAATCTGTTTGGCTCACCAGCTTTATAAAAAATACATGGTTGTGCATGTATTTACCTGCATGTACCTTATAGTTGGGATTTTAAAAACTTTGCATGGTAGGAGAATAATCTAGTAAGGTTTGCGGTAACACCATGTCATAATCTCTGTATAAATCGTGGTGGTTCTGAAAAGAACCGGTGGTCTAACAACTCAACGTTTCAACTCAACTCATCAGTAAACTCTGATTGTGGTTAGGAGACCACCCACCCACTCCCAGTAGGATAATGTTCCAGTTGCTGCCTTCATACATCATGCAGCCAATCTGCATCCACAATACTTAAGCAGCATAAATCAATAGAGTCCAGCATTCTCCTGATTAGATTAAGGGAATAAAAATGTGATGAAGAGGTTTTCATCAAGTTGTTTCAACACGGTGAGGCCTGGTTCATCATAATCTTACCGACACAAAGTTGAGGTAATATTATCCAGAACCAGGCCTCACCGTGTTTAAACAACTTGTTGAAAACTTATTCAACACACTTTTATTCCCATTCATAAATACCTTCCTGTTAAAAACATCCAAAAACAAGGACTCAATTTACACAGTTCATGTTTAAACACTTTGACCATGTCTATACCGCATGATTAAACATGGCCATGTGATCTCCTCTCGACCAATCAGAATGAATAAACTGTCCAAAGTATTTATGAATATCTTATATTTACTGATTGTGCCAAAGAAATTTTGCACTGAAATGAACCAAATCACACATTTACTCTCTACAACATCACCAGAATTTGAGTCTCTAACAATGGGAGACTTTGGAACATTTTGTGGCAGGAGTTTTCACTAGGTCAATTGTCATAGTTTACTACAGCATGAGCATGCTCACTTTTCCAAGAACAATGGGTTATTTACCACAATGATCACCTACTTTCTTGCTTGCAAATTCTTCCAGGTATAATGAGGCTATATCAGCATGTGCCTTTGAAGCCAGATTTTGAGCAACTACCGGCTGGAGATCGAACGGAGATCGGTGAGAAGGGCATTGACCTCAGCGGTGGTCAGAAGCAAAGGGTCAGTTTCGCGAGGGCGCTCTATTCAAACAAGAAAATGGTCATCATGGTAAGAGTGGCGAGATTTTTGTTTATGCTTGGAAGGCTTACATTTATAGACCTGTGCTGCAACCCTGTGTCAGATTGAGTTGTTTGTTTATACTTAGTTTGCTGCTCAAGTTGCATCTTGCTGTGTTTAATAAATCCTATCCAATCTTTGACAAGAATGTTACCTAGTGGCTTTTCCATTTTTCCACAAGCGCGTGTGTGATAACAAATTTATCTTTAAGCAAAACTGACACACGAAACATAGAGTTAGAACAGCATTAGAACATACGCACCATGACATACGGGTTTGCAGCAGTTTTGTGCGCGAGGTTCTGAGTATGCGTATTACTACTTAGAACTATGAAAAAGGACCGTCCAAAAGTCTCCCATTTGCACATCATGAGGATTGATTTAGTGTCCATGAAGTAATTTAGAGTCTTGTCTCTGTATACTTCCCTTTCACCCTGACAGTTACGAGCGTGAGTTCTTTCACACTTTCCTTGGGAGTATCAATGATAACTGTACAGCATTCCTATGTCTAAAGATATGCAACCTGTAGCTCAACACCAGACTGGTAAGATAGCCGTATTTGTCTGCCATTTTTATTGTATCTCTGCAAAAGTTCTAAGGGAATGATTGCGCAGCTTGATCCCCAAAACAGGCGAGCATTTGGACTGAAGTATTTCTGTATGTCCACTCAGTGACAGTATTTTGGGGGATTTGACAGACCCCCAAATTGAATTTTGGGCAACCCGAACAAAGATAATGACAAAATAGGGAGACTGCCAACATTAGGGCTGGAAAGCTCAGTTGGTAGAGCGTTGGTACGTTGAACTGGTGGTTCAAGTCTCGCTCCAGTCAATATTTCTTTGTTCATCCCAAAATTGATTTCAAATTTACCGAGTCAGTTTCCCTTGTGGTTAATTGCTTTTTATTTTGATTGTAACAAATGAAAGAGGCACTTATAAAAATGCACAAAATCCCTGATAAAACATCAACCTTTTTTTTCTCCGTTTTCCACTAAAACGGGACCTAATGAGATCAACTTTCAAGACAGTTTGGTTGTAAGGTGTGTTTATTGAAAACTAGAAAAATGGGAATGAATCTAATCTTCCAAAAGCTAATGATGTGCTTTGCCCTTAATGGTGGTGGAAATTTATGATGCAAATAATTTTTTTTTCTTTTTTACTAGGATATTTTATCAGCTGTTATGGTCTTGAGTGCGGGTGTGACAGCTTTGGTGACTTCATCCCTTATTGGACTGTCTGCAAGTCTAGTCGGTCTGTCCATTGCAGTTACTCTAAGGGTAAGAAGTCAATAGAGTGTTATATTATTTCATAATGAGTGTTTTATTCTTTTGTGACGCAGGACTAGGTCATTCAGGTCACTGGCTGCGACCTGTTCATGCATGATCCACACACATTATTATTAATTTAATTTCTGGTAGTGAAACCAAGGATGCCTCAAAAGCTAACTTAATAACTGCAGCTCGGAAGCCTGAGGAAACCTGTAGATAAGGATGGCTTGCTATGTGAACCAGAAACACCGGGGTAAACCCCTACTCTTTCACGATAAGTTTTCTGGGTTATTTTATGTGCACTACCCATCCAAGTACATGGGACCTACGACTTAACGTCCCATCCGAAGGACCAAGCTTTTATGGTAAAGTGTCTTGTTCAAGGACATGAGTATCATGACTGACTGGGATGTGAACCCACATTCTGTGGACTACAGACTACAGAACTTAACTTCAGCAGACTAGATCGCTTGGCCATGACACTCCACTCTACATGGCATGCTGAGAAAAACATACATTTAAAAAAGGATTTTGTACATTTTTGAGATATTAGCAGCTTTTGCACTGCCATTTTAGGGTGCGAAACATCTACTTCAATATGAAATTGGACTGTCTTGACTTAAAAATGATGAAACTTTGACGTGGAAATTTGATCCTTTTCGTGCTCAATGTGAACTGTATTGGATATGTCGTTGTCAGTCACACTCACAAAGCGTATAAACCATTGCTAAAGAAGTTGGCGCGACCTCGACAGTAAGTGACATGTTTAGTGCCACTCCTATGCGGTGGGTTTCTTTGTGCCAGCAGTACCCTCAAAGAAGAAAGATTCCGGTAATTCCGCCAAAAGAATCCCACCTGGGATACGGGACCCCCCCCCAAAAAAAGAATCGTGGCGGCAACTGGTTAAGACCTATTAGTTAGCTTTGTAATGTGTTTTTTAAAGTAGATAATTTTTAAAAATGCATTTCTCCAAAAAACTCGTTTTTACACTTCCTTTGAAATTTTTTTCCTTTGCAGACCTCCATTTTAATCAGTTACACTGCTCGGTATTACAGAGAGCTAGAGATCTGTATGAATGCTGTGGAGAGAGTGGAGCATTACACACTTCTTCCAACAGAGAAATATCATGGTAAATCTTGTAGTTGAAATGTTGTGAGTTTTGTTTAGGGGTTTCGTTTCTAGTGTTGTCATTGTTACCTGGGCCCGAGATGATTGTCAGTTGTATAAAGTTGGTTTGAAACAAACACATAAACATTTGTGTTGTGTTTGACTAAACTCATACTGTCCATCACTGTCACTGTGTAGTTTTAGTGATACAACGCTGCCTCCAGAGCAGGACACAAGCTCAGTGTTCTCTGGGTTCTATTTTTATGTAGACAACCCTCATGGTGTACCACAAAATGCATATCATTACTCTCACTTGTGTACCAGGACAACTCGGTTCAGAAACAGCCCAATACCATATCACATCAACTTGTTGAACAAGTAGAATCTATCATTATGTGAGCAGCCTTTTTATATTGGATATTAGTGTTTTAATACTCTGTTAAAAGTTGAGCCAGGCTAAACCATTCTTGTAGTTATGTGCAATTTTACCATTTGTTTGTTTGGTTTGTTTGCCTTGCTTTTCGTCCAACTTAGTTTTTGTTTTAATCTTTTCCATAATTTTTAATGTTTTTCTTCAATTGTAATGTTTTCCAATTGTAAATTGTAATTTTTGTTATACTATACATTGTCATGCAATTTGACCTCTGGGTTGCAATGTGATAATGTTAATAAATAAATATCAAAATCTCAAAGTCTCAAACCAAACCCATATCACTCCACTTCTTTGCTAAGCTCTAAATCTTTGAGTCTTCAAACCTTGTCCCATAGTTTTCCATTTGGGTTCATCTCATTCTTTTGCATGTACAGGTATTGTGCCCACAGATGACTGGCCAGCTAGAGGGGCGATTGAGTTCAGTCAGGTATCAGCTCGTTATGACATCACATTGGAACACGTACTTCATCAGATCAGTCTGAAGATTAATCCGGGAGAAAAGGTACAACTATTCACACTTTGCATGGTATACAAACCACTTAAAAATAATGGGAGACTTTTGAGGGTTCTAGGTGGCAGCAGACATAACATGTATATCCATTGTTCTCGGAAATGTGCAAATGCTCATAAATATGTAAATAATGACAATTTACCTGGTAAGTCTGCTGCCACCTATTGTTCCAAGGCCTCCCATTGTGTTGTCCCTGTTGTCTTTGAAAAAAAAAATATATGCACCTCATCTATGGAATGTTTTTTTTCTCAAAGAGTTTGTTTAAGTGCCTGTTATCAAATGTCTCCCAAAACGTTTCTATTCTTTTGTGCCATTATGATTATTGTTTCTTTTGTTCCCAGTTTGTTCAGTTTTGTTTCCCCATGCATCATACAGAGCCATAAAAATGATTTTTATTATCTTTCATAATATTAAAGATTTGGTTGTGTAGCACCACTTCTTGTTTTTCCTCTTGGTATTGAAACATCTGCACGGTAAATTTTTTTTCCTGAGCTTTCAAAATATTTTTTTGAGAAAATCAGTTTCACAATGAAACCATGACTTAACCAAGTAAAGACAACAAATGTTCTCATAAAATGCACCAGGATTTTTTGTTCTCTTTCGAGAATATGTGGAATGCGTGAATTGGCCAACTCTTGGCCTTGGGATCTCAGATTTACCTCCCATATGCTGATTACAATGATAATAAAATAATAATAATAATTTGGGAGGCTTATCATCCTTCCTGGCAGCTGAGAAGCTGAATTGTGAAGGACGCGGCTATATGTGTTCGAGCTGCAGGCATTCAAGGGTGTTTGGCAGCCATCAACCCATATATGACCACGCAGCACAGCCTGAGATCGAAAGTGTTTTGTTTTTCCGGAGGAAGGAAAACCTGATGGCCTTGAGAAAAACCCTCGCGGCACAGGAGAGAACCAACGCACAACTCTACTCACATATGGCTCTAGCCAGGAATCGGACCAGGGACACATTGGCGAGTGGTGAGCGCTTTATGAGCTAGAGATCCATATGAATGCTGTGGAGAGAGTGGAGCATTACACACTTCTTCCTATCAAAGAAATATCATGGTAAATCTTGTAGTCGAAATGTTTGTGAGTTTTATTTTGGGGTTTACACGCATGCCACTCATGCCACCCATGATAACAATGGTGACAGCCTATCGATCTCTCGTAGTCCTTGTTTGTACGACAAAAAGATGGAAGGTCTGGAATCGGGGATTACACAATGTATCATTCATTAACAGTATCACCAACAACTTTCTGAGCATTACAAAACAAGTAATTTGAGTAACAAAGAAAGGTGCTTTGCGTTCTTTTGATTTGCCTTTTTACAATGTTTTGGGGTATATGTTCTCCTTCTAAGATTGGTATATGTGGACATACAGGGAGTGGGAAGTCATCATTAACGCTGGCACTCCTTCAGCTCATTGACATAAATGAAGGTAATTTTTAGGTGTTTTGTTTTTTTCTTTTCTTGTAGACGTCATCTATCACAATGCCCTAAGAAAGTATCTGAAAGTGAGATTCAATTTTGTTTTTAAATGTTCACATGGACCATTTTATTAAGAGTCATACCAGCTGTGGCTCAAAAGATTTGAACGAAGAGTTTCATTAACACTTAATTGTTTATTTCTGTTTTAAACTTACATACATGGTTGTGTGTAACAAAGGATACTAATTTGACAAGTAAAAATAAAAAGACAGTATACTCTGTGACTTACAGAGTGTGCAGAGACAAACATTCCACACACATACTATTTGGGTGGGATTCGAACCCATGATTCTTACATTCTAGAACAGATTTGTTAACCACCAGACCACTGAACATGCCAGGTGACGACAGGCCAGTACGAATCCTGTAATTAGCAGGGAGTACCGCTTTAATATTATAAACCACAACAACTGGTCCAGCCAGTAATAATTCGAATATCTCCATAATTATTGTAGATTTTCCCAATCATTTTGGGCAAATAAAGCTTTCTTCCTTTCTCTCATTCATTTCTTCCTTCCCTCCTATTTTCCATTCAATCCATCCATTCCTTCCTTCTTTCTTTCCTTCCTTCTTTCTTTCCTTCCTTCTTTCTTTCCTTTGTTCCTTCGTTCCTTCCTTCCATTCGTTTCATCCTTCCCTCATTCCATCCATTCCTTACATCCATTCCTTGTCCTTCGCTCCATCCTTCCTTTCTTCCGTAAATTCCCTCCTTCCATTCATTCTATCCATTCATTCATTCCATCCATTCCTTCCTTCTTTCTTTTTTTCCTTCCTCCCTTCCGTCATTTCTTCAATTTAATGATACCATTCGCCAGGACTTTGTCTTTTATTACCCATGACAATGGAGTTATTCCAGTGAGGGATGTTCATTACTTGACTTTCTTGATCCACTCTTCAGGGCAAGAGATAATTCTGCCGAATTAATTTAGACTGCTTCCAATCATAATACCACACAACTGCTTTCCCATGGGAAAAAACAAGTTTCAATGTAACTCTTGACATATCTTGTTTAACATATGACTAAATGCCATGTTTCCAATTGTGCAAAACATTTTCAAACTTTCTCACATTAGAATGTATCCCCCCAATTTCACTTTCCTTCTATTAAGCTGTAAAATAATTTAAGGTTATGAAATTTTACCAAGTTGGTTATGTTTGAATTAGTTTTCTCTTGTGTTTCAGAACCAATTTGTGAAAAACCGAGGAACTCTTCTCGATGAAGAAAACGTTTTGAGAATTGATCCAGGTTACAGTCCACACAAGCAAAGGTCACCAGTTCAGGGCTAAGAGAGTTGTCTTAACGCCTGGAACCTGGGCTTCCAAACTGCTGAAACCTTAAGGTCTGGATCTTCCTCTGAAGGTATGACAGTCACAGATCATTTGGAATCAAACTGTGATTCTCTCATTATTCTCATTATTTTCTCTATTAATTTGTTCTTTAATACGTTGTGGAAAATTGTAACAAATCCTCTGTAGGAATCATTTGTATTTCAGAATATTTCAGAATATTGAACTAGTTCCAATATGTGTTCCTTGGGAGTATTGTCAGAATTATGTAATTTTAAAAGACTGATACAAGTAAAAAAGATTGCTTTGCAGAAGAATACAGTAAAAACTTTCTTTTTTTAGAACTTTCTTGTCCTTCATTACATGAGCTCAAAAAGATGCTGCTCAGTGTGGGAGGTGTAAAGAGTAGATAGTTTTTATATTATTCTAAATTGTTCTTAATGTGTAGTAGTCTGGTACCCCAAAATTGTTTATAAACTTCAAATAAAAATGTGAATCTTAAAAGAGATGCTTGTAAAATATCATAACAATACACAAAACCAGATACAAGTATGAAGTACGTTGGTTTGTTTTGTTTTTGTTCCTGACAGACTTGGAGAGTAAATGTGTGTTATTTCAGAGAGCAAGAACCAGGTTTATTGAAAGATATTCCTTTCTTATCGTATGCTAGTGAGAGTGATGCTGAAATCATTGCTCGAATTGGAACCTTTCTAAGCCGAGAGTACCCAGGACTTGTAAAGGTAAAGCAATCCATTTCACACTTGACTGCTTCTTTCCTGCCATTTTAATTTGTTAAAGTCCACAAAAGACAAAACCAACGAACACCCATTTTTCAGAAGTCTAGTTTGCAGCATGTAGGGCAGCCACATGGACAATGTCAATTATAAACATCTTTAGTATTGTTTTATGTATCTTCTTTCCTGCCATTTTAATTTGTATAAATCCACACAAAAGGAAGACAAAACCAAAGAACACCCATTTTTCAGAAGTTTTTTCTTGCAGCAAGAAGGGCAGCCATGTGGACCATGTAAATTGTGAGCATATTTATTGTTGTTTTATGTATACAAGTATATTTATTTATTAACTTTTTCTCTTTTTTTCTTGAGGTGGGGATGTAATACCGACTAAGAGTAGTGTTCCTATTTCAGATTCTTTTAAAGTTAGTTGGATGCTACAGACATTTTGATTATGATTAGAGTCTGTGACAAATCAAACATAGTTTGATCGTAGAACTCCTGTTAAATTCTCAAAGGAAAAACTTTTTTTTTCTTCTTATAATTGTCAGAGTCAGACTTTGCAAAGTGAATCAAACATAAGCTCATTCATTGTGGGTCGTTTATTTATTTATTTTATTCTAAATCTTTCTGGTAATGAAACCAAGGGATCTTGTCAGTTTTATATGTGTTGGAGACTTAAAACACGATCTTACTTTCAAGGCTCCAGTCCAAGGCAGAATTCAAGCGGGATGAGGTGAAATGTGGGCAAAGAAACCAATTAAGGCAACCTGTCATCCAGATCTATTGAGAAAATACTGTCTCTCCAAATATTTAATATTTATGACCACTTGATGTTTTTTTAGTTTTTTCAATCATTTGTAATATTAGTGATGACAGAAAGTGGATTTCATGTGAGTCGGGTAAAAAGCAAGTTCAGATCTGTGCAAGTAAAGACTGGCCTATTTTTCTTAATGAAAAATATGAAATCATTGTCTTTTTTTCTGTCCACATTAGTGCACACCCAAAGAAGAACCAATCATTGGAACCCATCTGCTGCATCCTAACATTGCTATGGCATATGGCATGTCAGGTGAGTGCCTTATTTGACAGTGACTCGCTTGGTCACTAGTATACAAATATTGACTGCTTCGAGTGGCGTAGTAAAACTAGTCACTCGAGGTGATCCCCGGAGCAACCTATCTTCCCGAGGCGGAGCCGAGGGAAGATAGGCGGCTCCGGGGATCACCGAGAGTGACTAGTTTTACTACGCCACGAGATAAAGCAGTCAATATTTGTTTTATAACACCTCAATTTCATCCATTTTGTGGTAATATTCGCTGTGCGTATATCAGTCTTCAAACAACTGTATAAAATCTGACAGGAAATCTTGACAAAAAGAAAGAAGGGGTACCACACTGCCTTCGTTTTCATATCGTTTTTCAAATGCACATATTATTTGATCGTTTCACCAGGTTCGAGGTTGTCGTTGGATAGTACCATTTAATAGTTCTTTTGATCGGTGTGCAGTGTGATAGTAAAAATACACAACACCACGTGACGCACGTTCGACCAATCAACAGATAGAATCAAAGGAAGAGGTGTTATAATAAATTCTAGTGGTTTATCCGAGCGGATAAGAACACCGGCCTCGAGCTCTGGTGTTTCTAATTAGTAGAGTGTGGGTTCGAGTCCAAGTCGTGACACTTGTGCCCTTAAGCAAGACACTTAACCATTGTTGCTGCATCCTTCGGATTGGACGTAAAGTCGTAGGTCCCGCGTGTTGTGTAATGTACGAAAAAGAACCCAGTGCATTTATCAGCTGTAGATTGCGCCACAGCACCTTGTAAACCATTATATGGTGCTATGTAAAGGAACTGTTGGTCTCATACTTCAAATTGTAAATGTAACTCTGCGTACATTGCAGGAAAAAACACTGAGCGCTTTGAGATGCCCATCGGGTGTGATAAAGCGCTATGAAAGAACTGCATATTATTATTATTATTATTATTATTATTATTATTGTTATCATAATTCCTAGTTTGAACTCCTTTGACTAAAGTCAGTGTTGTCATATCACAGTGATTTGGGGCAAGCTTAGTATATGCCCCAAACCTTGTAATTATTCCAAACTGGAAAAAGTTCCCTTGTGTCAAACACATTCATTGAAAATAGTGTCTGGATGTTCACTGTCTCCAATGCAGCTGTTTTACAGCGCACCGAAAACCAAGTGATATAGCCACTGACGTTACTCTGAGGATTTCAAATTTGTGCATGCAGATGTGACAAAGCAAGACAGTGGGACAGTCACTATTCAACTCTTTTTTTTTTTGAGGTGGGGATGTAATACCGACTAAGAGTAGTTTTTCTATTTCAGATTCTTTTAAAGTTAGTTGGATGCTACAGACATTTTTGTTTATGATTGGAGTCTATGACAAGTCAAACATAGTTTGATCTTAGAACTCCTGTTAAATTCTCAAAAGAAAAAACTTGTTTTTCATCTTACATTATAATTGCCAGAGTCAGACTTTGCAAAGTGAATCAAACATAAGCTCATTCATTGTTTCTGCCTCTAGGTCAATTACCATCTACTCTGGCATGAAGCTGACCCCGATTTCAGGGACAAGGGAATGGGGATTCGGCAAACTGACATTGAAGAAATGAAAGAGTTCGTTCTCAGTCACATCCGATGTTCAGAGAGTGAGCCAGCCATCATTGAATCCTGCATGTGCACGGTTTGTGGGTCATTTATTTATTTATTTTATTCTATTCTGGTAATGAAACCAAGGGATCTTGTCAGTTTTATATGTGGTGGAGACTTAAAACACGATCTTACTTGCAAGGCTCCAGTCCAAGGCAGAATTCAAACGGGATGAGGTGAAATGTGGGCAAAGAAACCACTGAAGGCAACCTGTCATCCAGATCTATTGAGAAAATACTGTCTCTCCAAATAGTTAATATTTATGACCACTTGATGTTTTTAGTTTTTTCATTCATTTGTAATATTAGTGATGACAGAAAGTGGATTTCATGTGAGTCGGGTAAAAAGCAAGTTCAGATCTGTGCAAGTAAAGACTGGCCTATTTTTCTTAATGAAAAATATGAAATCATTGTCTTTTTTTCTATCCACAATAGTGCACACCCAAAGAAGAACCAATCATTGGAACCCATCTGCTGCATCCCAACATTGCTATGGTATGTGGCATGTCAGGTGAGTGCCTTATTTGATAGTGACTCGCTTGGTCACTAGTAAATTCTAGTGGTTTATCCGAGCGGATAAGAACACCTGCCTCGAGCTCTGGTGTTTCTAATTAGCAGAGTGTGGGTTCGAGTCCAAGTCGTGACACTTGTGTCCTTAAGCAAGACACTTAACCATTGTTGCTACATCCTTCGAATTGGACGAAAAGTCGTAGGTCCCAAACCTTGTAACTATTCCAAACTGGAAAAGAAGTTCCCTTGTGTCAAACACATTCATTGGAAATAGTGTCTGGATGTTCACTGTCTCCAATGCAGCTGTTTTACAGCGCACCGAAAACCAAGTGATATAGCCACTGACGTTACTCTGAGGATTTAAAATTTGTGCATGCAGATGTGACAAAGCAAGACAGTGGGACAGTCACTGTTCAACTCAACACTTTATTTCAATTCACTTTAGTTTGTTTTACTCGGTTGGTCATTTATTTTTACAAAACTCTTTCTCCCTTATCGTGCAGGCTCAGGATTCAAAATGGCTCCCCTCATTGGCAAGGTGATGGGAGAGATGTCAATGGGAAAACCACCAAGCTTCAACACAAGCCTTTTTGGTATTGAAAAGTTTGTTCCCAGTCGAAATTCCAAATTATAGAGTCTCATGCATATTAGAAAATTGGGGACTGTTAAACTCTTTGATTTTGTCCTCAAGACACCCATGGTCTATAAGTTTGATTCTGAAACTTTGGAACCATTTTTATGTTTGTTTAGATCCAAAGTATGGTAAATGGGCAGATTCTTATAACAGCACAGCATGCGGCGTGAACCAGATTTTTTTTACTTATAAAAATTCTAACTTTTGCAGTCTGCACTTTTCTTTTGAACACTGCAGGTCAAACATTTGATGGCACAGGTTGTGCTGATTAGCTAACTCCCTGCTACATTCTAAACACTGCAGGTCAAACATTTGATGGCACAGGTTGTGCTGATTAGCTGACTCCCTGCTACACTCTAAACACTGCAGGTCAAACATTTGATGGCACAGGTTGTGCTGATTAGCTAACTCCCTGCTACATTCTAAACACTGCAAGTCAAACATTTGATGGCACAGGTTGTGCTGATTCGCTGACTCCCTGCTACACTCTAAACACTGCAAGTCAAGCATTTGATGGCACAGGTTGTGCTGACTAGCGAACTCCTTGCTACAATCTTACAGTGGCATAACGAAAGAGATGTCCTTGCCCCCTCCCCCCATTTTGAAATCTGGTCCTATGAGGTTAAAAAAGTAGCATAATATTAGTTACTAACTACTTATTACCTTCAGTGTAGTAACTTCTGTGTTTTAAAGCTATTTTTCTTTTTACACACAGATTGTGTATTTGTTATTACCCTCACTTCAGATTATTAACTAAACGAGCAACTTAACTTTAAACACTGCAAGTCATACATGTGACTGCACAGGTTTTAGCTTATCATTTAGTGGCCATAATTGTCTCCTACCCTGTATGCCCCAACTGCTTGGAAGAAAAATTCTTCTCAACTAGCCAATTTAAGCAGAATTTGCTACAACATCTATCCATAAAAACATATTTGATATCAAACCTTTACGTCAAGTTTGGACTATTGTTGAATGATTTTGGAGATTATGATCTACACTTTGACTTGCTTAATGCCTCCACTGATATGAGGCCTAGAAGTATGTAACTAAATTGGTTGTCTTTTTCCAACAAAGTTTGTTTAGTGGGGGGAACATATCCGTGTGTAAAAGTGCTTGCTTTGAGTGTACATGGCAAACTTCTGCTCCCATTTCTGACAAATTAGGGACTACAAGACAAAATAACATGTTTTTTTAACACACTTGGCCCAAATGGAAACCAACTTTTATAGACTTGACTCAAATACAAAAAATAATACAAAAAAGTATACAAAAATTGCGTTTCAGTTGAAATTGTTACATTCCATGATTTTGCCTTAATCTAAAATGTTTTTGAGGAGCTATTGTACTAGAATGGTTATTTTTATGCAGTGTTTCTTGAATTATTTGATTGTTTCAAATTTATTTTCTCTTTTAACAACTGAGTTTCAGCTTATTTTTGTTTAGTTTTATATAATTAAAGGTACAATACAGGATTGGTGCTCATCATTTTTTTCTTATTAGTATCAGTGTGAAAGTTTACTGATTATGAAGTTCATACCAGTACCAATCTTCCATAGAAATATATCTGTCTGAAATACTGTCAGTGTCATGAAAATATAGTTTCAATATAATGTTCACATTTTTTTCATCCTACATTTACCTTTAAGGTTTAACATTATTTATTTATAACTATTATTGTTTTTTTCTGTTATTTTTTTGATAACTCTTGCAAATACATTTACAATTGCAATTGAATCCTGGTTTTATATTTTTACTTCGATAACGAGAAAGAGAAATTAAATCAGCTTTAAATCAGTGAAATAGTTTTCTCTTCCAATAACCACTGATAAAATTTACCTTTAAACATTGACACAAGCAAGCAACCGAACCTGCAAAGCTCTTTAAGTCATCTGATCACTAGTAATTGTTATTGCTATACCAAAAACAAAAAACGAAAAAAAAAGAAAAAAAATGGAAAGAAAAAAAATTGGATTTCGGTCAAATAAAAACATTTTAATTTGTCTTGCCACTTAAAGCCGATAATAATGAAATTAAGATTACCTGGTTGATCGACTTCTGCCAACAAACGTAACTGACATTGGCTTATTATAAAAGGTATATGACAAAGGGGATTTCCGTTTGCTCTACGTCAGGATGGAATGGGTGGGGTTATGAATAATGAAGGGAGGGGCGAAATCCACTGAAATTGCTACGAAAGGCCTGAACACAATGAATTTGAAGCCTGCTCATCCATTCTTATTATAGTTTGATTAGAATTATCAAATAATATCAAAATCTTTTTTATATAGACAAATGAACAACACAGTGGAGAAACTTATTTGAATAGATCCGATCCATTAAGCCCCGCACACTGTGCACTTTGCACGCGCGGTTCATGCGCCAACGTGTGTCGGAGTTTTGGTTGCGCAATCACGTCTGTGATTGGTCGAGATTTAAATTATTTTGCCCACGGTTTAGTGACCTGAACTGGTGTCCATCTTTTTTTCCCCGATTCAAAAAGGCCGTTGTAAATTCCTTCTTCATACTAGGAATTAAACTTTTTTTAAAGCACAATACGTAAGACTAACGGAGAGAGCTTTCGAAAATTACATCTTTACTTTAAGTAATTAACGAAAAGGCGCATTGCAGCTTTTGCCTAATCATTCAAAAATGTCCTCGATGTTATGCAACAATCCCTGCGTCTTTTAATACTTGCTTTTTGAAGGATCCAGCAGTGCATTCTTGCGAACAGGCAGTTTGAATAATTAGAGATTTCTAGATAGTCTATTAACTGGTTGACTTCACGGTATCTGTACAAAGCGTACATACAACTGGTATACTGCCCTTTTGTCCTTTCGTCTTATAGAGAACCTCGTGCGCGCCAGTTTCAATATATCGACTCAACTAGATTCTGAACAACATGGCTGCAAGTGAAGTCAACCACCAACCACCGTTTTATTGCCGTTGTTTTTTGGTGTTCGTCTTTCCAGCATTCTTCGGAGTCAAGGACGAGCGGTTTATGCAAGAAAGACAGATACGTAAGTTGGTGAAAAAAATCTGAATTACTCTTCATGAACACCAATTTAAACGGGAAATGTGAACATTACCAATCCTTGCACCGCCGTCAGACCATTGAGCTAAAAATGGTTCTAAATAGGGATATATATAATTTTACTTAATGTACAAATACTGAAGATGTTTAACTACTTTCCAAAATAAACAATAATTATGAGCTGTTGGTCTTAAAGTATTTCCAAAAAAGCCAGGTGTAACTATAATTCGTTCACTCACATGTCATTTTGTTTTTATTATTTGAAACAGGCTCATAGAAAAATGTTTGTAGGTAAATTATTTTAACATGAGAGGGAGCATGTGCCCTATAATATTGTTATGTGTTGAAGTAGTTGTGATAATCACAATCATGGTTTTTCCTAACCCTAAAATTTCAACAACAAAAATTACACATGGCCATTGAAAGTTTTTTCCCGAAATGTTTTAAATGTAATCAACTGGGTACATTCAAATTTAAAAAGAAATGAAAAAACCCAGAAACAATTGCTAAAATTGAGCCCATGCCATAGTCAGTCGGTCGTAAAGCTACCAGTACCACTACTGCAACTAGTTTTGAAATTGAACAGTTTTTAAACTTTTTTCTACAAATTCATTGAACCATGAAATATTTGAGCTGCTTGCAATGATTGTTAATTCAAAATATTCATTTTACATAAGTAGTATGCCCCAAAACAATTTGTAACAAATATTCCACACTTCCATTGGCTCCTTTTTTTTTTACCTGTGAAGGAAAAATACACGTTTTTTATGAAAAAATTAGTTACTTTGACATGTGAAGCAAACCTAGATGACTATGATACAGAGTACAACAATATCAATGTCTTCATGTCCCAGTCATTACTCTTAAGGTAACATCGGCATTACAATTACATGCTCATTCCCAAAAATGTGGAAAGAGGGGTCAATTTGGGCAGTCGACATGTACTGTTTGAACTGCAAAAAGAAAAAATTGGCCTACTGTTTGTCCCCTCCCTGAAAATGAGCTCTGGATTTCAGCTCAAATTATTGGCAATCTTTTCTATGCATGCACTGCTATGTTTACCTTGCAAGCACTTGATGTTATGCTTAAAAAAAAGCTGTATTTTTGAATGAAAAAAGTGTATTTTCAGTAGAAAACAAGCGTGGGTATCTCACCTCTTTTTAACCCTATCAGGACCAGGCTTTTTTTTTTGGATGTATGGGGACCGGGGGGGGGGGGGGGGGGGGTGGAGGGGGCACCACATAGTACTCCTCTCTGTATTTTCCCAAAGTGTCTGACCGATTTTGATGAAACTTGCCAAAAATGTTTGTTTCACTGAGCTCTACATGATGACGTCAAAAAAATTCCAAAAATCGTCACTAGAGGGTGTTTTTGACTGTTTTTCCCATTTGTGGTCAAAAATCCCCATAATTCTTTAATTTTGGTCCGAATGTTTTGAAACTTAGCAAACTTGTAAATTTCTACAAGATCAATATAATTCGAACCAAATTTAGTTACTGGAGTCACCTTTGGGTGCGTTAAAACCCATTAATTCGTCCCATTTTTTTTAATTTTTTTTTTTTTTTGGGGGGGGGGGGAAATGTTTCTTTGCATTTCTCACTTAAAAATCTAAATGGCCGCTGCCAAGGGCCCAGGGAGAAATAATGAGGTTTGGTTGACAAATCTCAATATTCTGTGGGTCTGCAAAGTAAGAAATTAGCATGTTGAAAATATTATACTGTTAAAAAACTTAATTTAATTTGACCCCATAATTACAGGCTGAAAACACAAAATCCAAGATGGCCACCAAAAAAGGGTGGCCATTTTGTATTCCCAAAACCATTTCAGACTATCAGGTGACTCATCACTACCACTTTTCTGGCAAGGAAACCAAAAATAAGTGGAAATTATGTTCAAAAAGTTTTTAAAAATCACTAAAAATAAAACAGTCAAATCGTGTGACCTAAGGACAAACAAATGGTTGCCATGGCAACAGCTAACCCCAGGTATCAATTTTCTTTTGCCAATGGTGATCGGACTGAGCGTTAAAAAGTTACGGGGAAAAATTGGTAGGGGGCCCCCTCCCCGGTCCTGATAGGGTTAATAGCAAGTCCCATGCCATGTTCCAATGAGTAGCATCTTTAATTGAAAGAGAATGAATTAAAATAAGTTGGGATTTGAAAAAATATAGATAAATATTAATGGGCTACTTGTGCATGTCGACCCCTGATAAATCTTGCTGAAAATGGTGGAAACAGGTCATAATGTTTGAAAATCATCCTTTTAGTAATTTGCTTTTGCTTATATCTGGCATTATATCTTACTTATGAATAGAACCTCACAGCTCTTGTTAAAATTGATGCATGCGTATGATTGGTTGTATTTGAAATTGTCAACTTTGCCTCTCTTATTTTGCATACTAAATTATGATTCAATCCACCCCCCCCCTTCAACCCAACAGAGCTGAAATTTTGAATAACTTTGTAGGATTGACCATTGAAACTTCATCTTTTTTGCAGCCCACTCCCTTCACTTTTGAACAGTCACCATTGAATTGTTCAAATTGTCTTTTTGCAGTATTTTTTACTCATTGATCCCCAATTTAATTTTTTTTCCTCACTTTTTACTAGAAGTTCTCTTTCATTTTTACATTAATATAGTTAACTGATTGACCCTCCTCCATTTTTGATTCAACTTTCAGTTAGTTTCCACTAAACTTTCCGAGTCCTAAAGTAAAAGAAAAAATATACACAGGCATACTTGGGTGGGATTCAAAACCCAGGATTCCCGCATTAGAGCAGATGCCTAAATCACTTGACCAGTTTAAAATTTTATATTGATTAGAAATTCTCTTTCATTTTTGAATTATAGTTAGCTAATTGAACCCCTGTCCATTTTTAATTTGTTCACTTTCAGTTGTTTGGAGTAAAGATGCATCGTCCGATTTTTGGCCAAAGGCTAAAAAATTCAATTTCCTTGAGCAAGTGAGTTTAAAAATATTAAATGTTTGTGTAACGAAAAATATAAAAAACAAAGAATTCTGATATCAGGAACTCGAGATAGAACACTTTAAAGTTTCCATGGGAATTTGCCAACTACAATTGATTAGGTTTCCAGCGGCCAGTCAGAAGAATCTGCAAGATAACGAATATTCATGATTCTTGTGACCTTTTTTAATATGAACAGGTCGCGGCAGGTCCCCTGCGATGCTCTCAGTCGCTACCGGCCCACACGGCTCGCTGTGCGTATACATACAATGTACGTGGTGTATGTACAATGTACATACATTGAGTGCGCTATCTGAGCGATAAACTACCACTGGCTCTCTGCTGCAAACACACTGGGCGGGTTAGTAGAAGCTGGCCGCTGCTGGTCAATCGACGATCACATGGACGATCGATTGATGTAGGCTCCTACTGTACATATACAGTGTTGGGTTTTCTCTTTAATAACGTTGCTAGAATATAAACATGAATATTCATACCATGTGCTGCTGCAATATGCAAATGAAGTACGTTATCACTCTGAGGATTAAAAGGCTGGGCCAGCCTTTTATTCATTTACATTTTTAATTAACTGCCACTAATCCTTGACAGATTTTTTCAATCAAAGTATCAAATGAAAGCTCATAACTTTTTATACCCAGTGACATAAGCAATTTGAAAATTAACTCAATTTTTGACCCCCAAATGGGCCTGAAATCGGACAATGCATCTTTACGTATGAATACCCCTGTAGATAGTTAAAATTGCTGCTCTTTGTAAGATAGATCACATTCAAATTTTTCAATTTTGGCAGGTTTATACCTTGATTAATTTTCCATTCTATTTTACGATTTCATCCCCACCTCCAAAAGTGGTGACACTATAATTTTGTAGGATTGACCTGTAAAATTTTTCAATTTTACAGATGTGCTGTATTTATTTCTCATTTTGCATTAATTTAACTGATAATGCCCCGCGTCATTTTTAAGCAGTCAACTTTCAATTATTTTGCGTAATAGTTTACTCATTTCTCTCTGAATCAATAGACTTGACAAAGATGTGTAAAGTTTTACATTGGATAGAAATTCTCTTTCATTTGTGCATTATAGTTCACCGATTGACTCTCTCCATTCTTGAATGGTTTACTTATTTTGCATTGTAGTTTTAGAAGATGAAAGAATTGCATCAGTGCTAAAGAACATTTTGGGGGTTTTACCTAACATCGATGTGTGATAAGAGTGGGATTTGAACCCATGACCTCCACATTCTAGAGCAGATGTCTATACACCAAACCACTGTTTAAATTTGTTCATTGGTTAAAAGGTCTCTTTAATTTTAGCATTACAGCTAACCAGTTCAGCCCCTCTCCCTCCATTTTCAAGTGGTTCACTTTATATTATTTGCATTAGTTTACTCATAAAGAATACTGTAGGGCTACCTACAGTATTCTTGGTAAAGTTGCTGCATTTGTAGGATTAGTCAGTCATATTTGAATATGTCAATTTTGCGGGTTTATAACCTCATTTAGTTTGCATAGGAGTTTACGATTTCAAGACCCCCCCCCCCACCCTGGCCTTTCTACCCAACACTGTTGACATTTTAAAGTTTATTGTAGAATTGACAATTGAAATGTTTTTGTCTTTTAAAATTAGCTTTCATTTTTTGCATTTTGCATTAAGTTAACAGAACAACCCCTTCCTTCATTTTTAAGCAACTGTCAATTATTTTGGGTTATAAATTTACTCATGGATCCCCCAAGTAGAATTGACAGATATGTTTAAAATTACTGCATTTATAAGATTGATCATGTTTGAAAACATCAATTTTAGTCTGGTTTATAAGTATGTATATTTTTTGCCACTAGCTGATGATTTTTACTTTACCCCCGCCCCAACCAAATAGTTTAGTAATTTCGTAGGATTGGACATTGTAATTTTTTTTATATTATTAATTAGCTAAACAATCCCCTACTGCCATTTTGAAGCAGTCATTTTTCAATTAATTTGCATTATAGTTTAAACAAGGGCTCCCAAATAAATAGAATTGACAAAGATGTTTACAACTTTATAGTTTGGTAGGATTGGACATTAATATTATTAAGCTAAACAATCCCCTACTTCTATTTTGAAGCAGTCAACTTTCAATTGTCAACTTTGCTTCATTTATTTTGCATACTAGTTTACGATTCAAGCCCCCCTCCCTTCAACCCAACAGAGCTGAAATTTTGAATCACTTTGTAGGATTGACCATTGAAACTTCATCTATTTCGCATTCTGCATTGAACAACCCACTCCCTTCATTTTTGAGCAGTCAACATTGAATTGTTTTAATTGTCTTTTTGCATTGTATTTTACTCATGGATCTCCATTTTTTTTATTTTTTTATTTTACATTTACTTAAAGTTCTCTTTCATTTTTGCATTAATAAAGTTAACTGATAGACCCTCCCTCTCTAGTTTTGATTCCACTTTCCATTAGTTTCCACTATACTTTCCGAGTACTAGAGAAAAAGAAATTGGGTAGGATTCGAAACCCAGGATTCCCGCAATGTAGAGCAAATCCCTCAATCACTAGACCAGTCTACAATTTTACATTGATCAGAAATTCTTTCATTTTTTGAATTATAATTAGCTAATTGAACCCCTGTCTTTTTTTTGTTTGTTCACTTTCAGTTATTTGCATTAGTTATGAATACCCCTACCAGATTTATTGCTGCTGTTTGTTCAATCTTGTCAGGTTTATTACTTGATTCATTTTCCATTTTATCTTACAATTTCATCCCCCACCCCTCCAAAAGTGGTGACACTATAATTTTGTAGGATTGACCAGTTACAATTGTTCATTATTACAGATGTGCTTTATTAATTTCTTATTTTGCATTTGTTTAAAATTTGTTTAAAATGCCCCTCTTCAATTTTAAGCAGTCAACTATCAATTGTTTGGCATTAAAGTTTAAACAAGGGTTCCCAAATGTATAGAATTGACAAAAATGTTTACAACTTTACATTGAATAGAAATTCTCTTATTTTTTGCATTACAGTTAAAGGTACACACCGGCTTCGTTGGGCTATTTTGGTCTATAAACTAGAAAAGAATGGTCTTGAAATGGTCTTGAAGAGTAGAGATAAAACATCTCGAAAAGAAACCACCAAACTTGGCCGTTTTTTAGCATTTTTCAAAAAATTACGGTCACATGGTTTTTCCGAACCGATCTTGGTTTGGATAAATCACATGATCTTTGGAGTTAGTTTTACTTTCAGCCGTATAAACGTTAATTACTGCATCAAATTCAACTGTGATTTAAAAATAATTATTCATGAGTATTTGACAAAAGAGAGCATGTTTTCATATTATGGATACAAATTGTACATAATTATGAAAAATCGTGCGTAAATCTTAACATAGAGAGTCTGGCCAATGGAAGCGTGCTCCACAGTGCACGAGCGTGGGGGCTTGCGAGACTCGTACCCTGATGCATTATCCCATGGGGCTTGCTAGGCACATATTCCCACAGGCAAGAACTCCCCCACTACCCATTAAGCTGCGAGCTTACGAACATGCAGGAGGGAATGGGAACCAGACCATCAAGTACGTTTCGCTATCAATAGTTTTAGTCTGTACACTTAGCTGTTTGTACCACGTTATGTAGAGGGGGTCTCGGTGAATGACATGCTTTTGCGTTGAAAACCACGGTGTCAACTCCTCCCAAAAAACAACAAAAACCCGTCGGTGGCCCAGGCCGTCCAAAAAAGTCTTCAACTGAACGTCAAATGTAAAACGACCGGACAGTGATCGTGATGACACCGTGAATGATGCATTCTTTGCCAGAATTTTGATGGACAGGTTTGTGGCATAGAATTTTGGATACATCAATCATGGAGGTAGTCAATAAACATAATAAAGACGTCAATAATCTTTATGCAAGTCCGATATTCATGAGACTAACCAGTGGTTTGCGCAACGGTGCGACGTTGCCTGTTGGTGGTGTGGTACTCTTGTTTGTTTTTTTGCTCTGATCGAGTATATCGTGTTTTTAGACTTTTTACTTGTGGTTTTACCATCTTTGGATTCTTGGGGATCTCGTTCTTGGGGATCTCGAAGGAACGTTTTCCATGGTTTCGGACCCTTTGAAGGAAATACAGTTTTGTGTGTGTGAAGATGGAACTGTGACTGTGTTTATGTTTACATACATGTGCTGGAGATATATACAGACTGGATCCTTGTGTCTTGACATAGTGATAATATTAACAATAAAAGCACCAGTCTACTTGCAGCATCGCGCGACATTGCAGCACAAATTTCACACTCAAAACGGCTGGTAAAGCGTATACACTGACCTTTGACCTCATGTTTTTTGTCTACTTTTCGTGAATTATGGTCCACTTTGATGATTTTTTTTTTTATTTTTTAAAATTTTAATCTTAGAATTTATTGTCTTTCTTTCTATATCACTATTTAACTAATTGAACCCCCATACATTCTTAAGTTGTTCAGTGTAGTAATTTCATAGGATTGGACATTGTAACTTTTTTATATTATTAATTAAGCTAAACAATCCCCTACTTCCATTTTGAAGCAGTCAACTTTCAATTAATTTGTATAAATTGTATTAAAGTTTAAACATGGGTTCCTAAATTTATAGAATTGACAATCTTTACATTGAATAGAAATTCTCTTATTTTTTGAATTACAGTTAACTAATTGAACCCCCATACATTCTTAAGTTGTTCACTTTCAGTTATTAGTTACTCATGAACACCCCAATGCAGTACCGGTTAAATTGCTGCATTTGTGGGATTTATGACATTTAAAATCAGGTTTTTTTTTTTCAGCTGATCGTTTTCATTGTTTTTATACCACGTGATCGGCGGAGCCACCACAGGGGCGTACTGTCCAATTGTGGGTGTATTTTTAGGACTGAACACATTTGAAATTATTTTTTATTGGATTTCTACTGCATTAATGGGACTTATGAATTTCATCACCCAATTTTTTAACAGTCAGGCTTCATTCGGTTTTACATTATTTTCTTGCAATGCCTCCCCCTTTCCTCATAGTTCTGTTTAAAATTGCTGCAATTATGATGTTGATAATTGTCCATTCTTAAGTAATTCAGTTTCATTTACTTGCCCTTTTTCTTATTTGTGTCAGAGTAAATTTTGCACTGTCGAATCCCCAACCACTCTTGTTAAGATTAATGCATTTATTGCATGGATCATGATGTTTGAAGTTTTTCATTTGTTTGCAGTTTGCTTGCATTTGTATTGCATCATAGTTTACTTACAAATCCCCTGCCCCCATCCATGACAACTCTTGTTAATGCCAATGATTTGGACCATAAGGGCACAATTTGTACTGCAATAATTTTTAATACTCCTGCTTGAGTTTCAGATTTGTTGAGTGCTACTCCAGCCTGCATGAACACCAACTGACCCTGCTGTAAACAGTTACAAGGCAGAACACTGACCATAAACACCAGTACCTCTTGACAGCTAACCTCTAACAAGTCAGCTAGCTTGGGCTCTTCAATGTAGACGAGGTAAGTAAATGAAGTCTGGTTAGGCCCTACCAACATTCTATACTTAAGTAACTGTTTGACTTGCACTTAACATAAGTCAGTCAGATCTGCAATTGAGTTTACGATGGTATTTTATACTACACTTGCACCTTAACTCTGCACCATAACTCTGCACTTCAACAAGCTTACTAATATTAACCTCCTTCCTTGCACATTTTCATCATTCATTCCATCTTCTAATACCACAAGATCATGCCACAACACCAACTAATGTTTTTCTCCCTCTGGAAAAACCAAACACTTTTGATCTCAGGCTGTGCTTCGTGTTCATATATGGGTTGATGTGATTGATGTGGCTGGCTGCCTAAGGCACCCTCGAATGCCTGCAGCTCGAACACGTGTAGCCGCACCCTTCGCAATTCAGCTTCTCAGCTGCCAGTAAGGATAATTAGCCTCTCAAATTATTCTTATTATTATTATTTGAATTGAAATTAAATTTGGACTTTGTGTGTCTATTTCGTTTGATTACTGCCATATGATGATATGCTACAACATCACCTCTGAGAGAGTGCCAAGATAACACCAGATGATGAAAGGGTGATTGAAGATGCATTGCTGTTGAATGCTGTCAGTTCTAGCAGGTAGGTTAAATGCATCATTTCCATTTGAATTAGAGTTATACAAGCATTTTGTGACTTGTAAAACAAGTTTACTTAGTTTGTTGAACTAGCTTTCATCCAAACTTGAAGTTCCTAAAGATTCAAGTGATCTAAAGAGGAAAATTTATGCAAGGAGTGTTTTCAAATGAGCCAGTTACTTGTGTTAACTCTATACTTGAATCTTTTGAATGTATATTTGATTCAATTAAAGTTGCTTTCAGGAGAATGATTGCTGAACCATCTACCTGTGAAAGAGGGTTGAGATGTCATTGGACCTATGGATATTTTGTGGTCAGGGGGGCTACTGGTAAATTCATCTAACCTAAGAGGTAAATAACCTTTTTCAGAAATATCTAGAAATGTATTGTGTTCACCTTGCATTAGTGATACAAGCATTTTGTAACCCATAAAACAACGGGAGACTTTTGAGACGATAGCGGGCGTCCCACAGACCGGTCCTTTTCCATTGTTTTCATCGCTGAGAACAATGGAAAAGGACCGGTCTGTGGGACGCCCGCTATCGTCTCAATAGTCTCCCATTGTCTTGGTTTTGTTGAGACATCATCCAAACTTGAAATTTCTAAAGAAGCAAGTAATCTGAATAAGAGCATTTGTTCTTTTTTTTGGGGGGGGTGTTTCCAAAGTGTTTGACAACTAATACTAGGTAAATTTCAAGTAAATGATTTCTATATCCCAGGTTCTCAGGACGAATCAATGATGCAATACTCTGCTGGTAACATGGATCTTGGAAACTTGAGTAATTCCTCAGTAGAAGGAGAACGACATGTCTTGCATCTACTCAACACCAGAATTGAAACTTGAATGTAAGATCTACTACAGGTTTTTTCCTGAGCAATCTTTACTAAGTAGACTTTTTCTCAATCACATTTGCTAATGATAGTTGATCTTCCTTAAAATGGTGTAATGTGCATTTTATAAGATCCTGAAGAAAGTATCAACCAAGTTAAATTGACAATATCTACATAATCTGCTGTTTATGCATTGTTCATATAGTTCTTGATTGTTTTCATTTTGCCCAGATTGCAGTGATGAAATAGCTCTGATGTTATGTTTTTCTGTGGACATTGAAGGAAGAGTTGTAAGGTATTTGCAGTAGGACATTAAGTCACTGGTAGCCGTTCATCACCAGATTATAGTCTGGACATCTAAGGTAAAATCTTGAAGTTTTAAATTCCATCAACTGAATACTTTGCATTTCAAATTCTAAGAGATGTATTGTGTGCTTCAAACATTTCCATGTGAAGCATGCACTTATCCACTCTTCCTGGTACATTTAATTTTTGCACACATACATAATTATGAGGAAACTAGTCCAGCAGTGTGTAAATAATTGGCTAAAGCATAAATCCAAGGCAATTCTTGTCAGTAGATGCACTTTGTGAAGTTTTCCTCAAAAGGAAGTTGAATCCCAGTAGAAATAAAAGCAAATTAAACCAATCCATGTGCTACAGTTTTGACACTGAAATTAGAAACCCTTCTATTCCTAAGTTCTGCTTGAAATCTTCAGTTATAAGAGCATTAATATCAAAACAGCTACTTGTTTCACCATCCTTGCTCTTTTCAGAGCCTCCATAACTCGTGATGATGCGTATTGTTTGTTTGGTTTCTTTTTGGTTATCATGACAGAGATACTTGCTGAACCATCTTCATGTGAGCGAGGGCCAAGATGTTATCAGATTCAAGGTTGTCTTGGAATCAGATGATGCAGGTAGATCTAGTTTATAGTGTAATCTTTATCTGGAGGTCTACAACTTTAAAATGTCTGCAAGGGCATCGTGTCTCACTTTATAAATTGTGTGGTTCAAGTATTTTGATACTTGTAAAAAAAAAAGAGGAATTTCTGGGATTTTCAAAGCGAAGATGTCCTTTTCATAATCCTTGAAATACAGTGATTTCTGAACATGAATTTACATCTCCATTTTGTAACAGTTTGGTATGAGGTTTGGCTGTGATGTATAGCTCTGCTGTCAACCATGAAACACTAATGGAATCACATTGAAGGGTAGAGTGAATTTTTGATATTAACATGTACATCTACTCGTCCCATTTTAATGATTTGAATATAAACTCTTATATGAAAGGTTTTATGTATGTTGAAAAATTTAGGCCAGTCTTTAGAAGATTTCAAACAAATTGTGATGTTCAAATTACCTCATGTGAGACTGATGATGGTACTGATCTACCTTTGTATTCTGAGATCAACTTTGTTATTATCATTGTGTAGATTGTCATGATGAATCACTGGGATGCAGTTTGCTGCTTTCAACATGGACCAAGAGGACATCGTTGGAGGTGTGTCAAGGAGTGAGGAGAATCAGTTGTAACATCTACTCAACAACAGCTTGAGGAATGGCATTTCAAGGTAAATTCTTTTGAGGAAGTTGTTGAAGGTAACATTTGCATTGTATTAAATGCATTGTTTTCACCTCGCATTAGTTATACAAACATTTTGTAACCCGTAAAACAATTGTCTTGGTTTTGTTGAGATATCATCCAAACTTCAAATTTCTATAGAGCAAGTAATCTGAATAAGAGCATTTGTTCTTTGGGGGGATGTTTCCAATGTGTTTAAAAAGTAATACTAGGTAAATTTCAAGTAAATGATTTCTATATCCCAGGTTCTCAGGACGAATCAATGATGCATTACTCTACTGGTAACATGGATCTTGGAAACTTGAGTAATTCCTCAGTAGGAGGAGAACGACATGTCTTGCATCTACTCAACACCAGAATTGAAACTTGAATGTAACATCTACTACAGGTTGTTAGTTCCTGAGCAATCTTTACTGAAGAAAGTATCAGCTTAATTAAATTGACAATATCTACATAATATGCTGTTTGTGCATTGTTCATATAGTTCTTGATTGTTTTCATTTTGCTCAGATTGCAGTGATGAAAATGCTCTGATGTTATATTTTTCTGTGGACATTGACGGAGAAGTTGTAAGGTATTTGCAGTAGGACATTAAGTCACTGGTAGCCATTCATCACCAGATTATAGTCTGGACATCTAAGGTAAAATCTTGAAGTTTTGAATTACATCAATTGAATACTTTGCAGTTTCAAATTCTAAGAGATGTATTGTGTGTTTCAAACATTTCCATGTGAAGCATGCACTTATCCACTCTTCCTGGTACATTTAATTTTTGCACACATACATAATTATGAGGAAACTAGTCCAGTAGTGTTTAAATAATTGGCTAAAGCATAAATCCAATGCAATTCTTGTCAGTAGATGCACTTTGTGAAGTTTTCCTCAAAAGGAAGTTGAATCTCAGTAGTAATAAAAGCAAATTAAACCAATCTCAGTGCTACAGTTTTGACTTTTAAATTAGAAACCCTTCTATTCCTAAGTACTGCTTGAAATCTTCAGTTATAAGAGCATTAATATCAAAACAGCTACTTGTTTCACCATCCTTGCTCTTTTCAGAGCCTCCATAACTCTTGACGATGCGTATTTTTTGTTTGGTTTCTATTTGATTATCATTACAGAGATACTTGCTGAACCATCTTCATGTGAGCGAGGGCCAAGATGTTATCAGATTCAAGGTTGTCTTGGAATCAGATGATGCAGGTAGATCTAGTTTATAGTGTAATCTTTATCAGGAGGTCTACAACTTTAAAATGTCTGCAAGGGCATCGTGGCTCACTTTATAAATTGTGGGGTTCAAGTATTTTGATACTTTAAAAAAAATGGAATTTCTGGGATTTTTAAAGCGAAGATGTCCTTTTCATAATCCTTGAAATACAGTGATTTCTGAACATAATTTACATTTCCATTTTGTAACAGTTTGGTATGAGGTTTGGCTGTGATGTAAAGCTCTGCTTTCAACCATGAAACACTTATGGAATCACATTGAAGGGTAGAGTGAATTTTTGATATTAACATGTACATCTACTCGTCCCATTTTAATGATCTGAATATAAACTCTCATATGAAAGGTTTTATGTATGTTGAAAAATTTAGGCCAGTCTTTAGAAGATTTCAAACAAAATGTGATGTTCAAATTACCTCATATGAGACTGATGATGGTACTGATCTACCTTTGTATTCTGAGATCAACTTTGTTATTATCATTGTGTAGATTGTCATGATGAATCACTGGGATACAGTTTGCTGCTTTCAACATGGACCAAGAGGACATCGTTGGAGGTGTGTCAAGGAGTGAGGAGAATGGGTTGTAACATCTACTCATCAACAGTTTGAGGAATGGCATTTCAAGGTAAATTCTTTTGTGGAAGTTGTTGAAGGTAACATTTGCGATGTATTAAATGCATGGTTTTCACCTTGCATAAGTTATACAAGCTTTTTGTAACCCGTAAAACAGTTGTCTTGGTTTTGTTGAGATATCATCCAAACTTCAAATTTCTAAAGAAGCAAGTAATCTGAATAAGAGCATTTGTGCTTGGGGGGGGGGGCTGTTTCCAAAGTGTTTAAAAAGTAATATTAGGTAAATTTCAAGTAAATGATTTCTATATCCCAGGTTCTCTGGACGAATCAATGATGCAATACTCTGCTGGTAACATGGATCTTGGAAACTTGAGTAATTCCTCAGTAGGAGGAGAACGACATGTCTTGCATCTACTCAACACCAGAAATGAAACTTGAATGTAAGATCTACTACAGGTTATTTCCTGAGCAATCTTTATTTAGTAGACTTTTTCTCAATCACATTTGCTAATGATAGTTGATCTTCCTTTGAATGGTGTAATGTGCATTTTTTCAAGATCCTGAAGAAAGTATCATCCAAGTTAAATTGACAATATCTACATAATCTGCTGTTTGTGCATTGTTCATATAGTTCTTGATTGTTTTCATTTTGCCCAGATAGCAGTGATGAAATTGCTCTGATGTTATGTTTTTCTGTGGACATTGACGGAGAAGTTGTAAGGTATTTGCAGTAGGACATTAAGTCACTGGTAGTCATTCATCACCAGATTATAGTCTGGACATCTAAGGTAAAATCTTGAAGTTTTAAATTCCATCAACTGAATACTTTTCAATTTCAAATTCTAAGAGATGTATTGTGTGTTTCAAACATTTCCATGTGAAGCATGCACTTATCCACTCTTCCTGGTACATTTAATTTTTGCACACATACATAATTATGAGGAAACTAGTCCAGTAGTGTGTAAATGGTTGGCTAAAGCATAAATCCAATGCAATTCTTGTCAGTAGATGCACTTTGTGAAGTTTTCCTCAAAAGGAAGTTGAATCTCAGTAGTAACAAAAGCAAATTAAACCAATCTCAGTGTTACAGTTTTGACTTTTAAATTAGAAACCCTTCTATTCCTAAGTACTGCTTTAAATCTTCAGTTATAAGAGCATTAGTATCAAAAAAGCTAGTTGTTTCACCATCCTTGCTCTTTTCAGAGCCTCCATAGCTCTTGATGATGCGTATTGTTTGTTTGGTTTCTTTTTGATTATCATGACAGAGATACTAAAAGGAACCATCTTCATGTGAGCGAGGGTCAAGATGTTATCAGATTCACGGTTGTCTTGGAATCAGATGATGCAGGTAGATCTAGTTTATAGTGTAATCTTTATCAGGAGGTCTAAAACTTTAAAATGTCTGCAAGGGCATCGTGTCTCATTTTATAAATTGTGTGGTTCAAGTGATTTGATACTTGTAAAAAAAGGAATTTCTGGGATTTATAAAGCGAAGATGTCCTTTTCATAATCCTTGAAATACAGTGTTTTCTGAACATGAATTTACATCTCCATTTTGTAACAGTTTGGTATGAGGTTTGGCTGTGATGTAAAGCTCTGCTGTCAACCATAAAACACTAATGGAATCACATTGAAGGGTAGAGTGAATTTTTGATATTAACATGTACATCTACTCGTCCCATTTTAATGATTTGAATATAAACTCTTATATGAAAGGTTTTATGTATTCTGAAAAATCTAGGCCAGTCTTTAGAAGATTTCAAACAAAATGTGATGTTCAAATTACCTCATATGAGACTGATGATGGTACTGATCTACCTTTGTATTCTGAGATCAACTTTGTAATTATCATTGTGTAGATTGTCATGATGAATCACTGGGATACAGTTTGCTGCTTTCAACATGGACCAAGAGGACATCGTTGGAGGTGTGTCAAGGAGTGAGGAGAATCGGTTGTAACATCTACTCAACAACAGCTTGAGGAATGGCATTTCAAGGTAAATTCTTTTGTGGAAGGTTTTGAAGGTAACATTAACATTGTATTAAATGCATTGCTTTCACCTCGCATTAGTTATACAAGCATTTTGTAACCCCTAAAACAATTGTCTTGGTTTTGTTGAGATATCATTTAAACTTCAAATTTCTAAAGAAGCAAGTAATCTGAATAAGAGCATTTGTGCTTTGTGGGGGTGTTTCCAAAGTGTTTGAAAAGTAATATTAGGTAAATTTCAAGTAAATGATTTCTATATCCCAGGTTCTCAGGACGAATCAATGATGCAATACTCTGCTGGTAACATGGATCTTGGAAACTTGAGTAATTCCTCAGTAGGAGGAGAACGACATGTCTTGCATCTACTCAACACCAGAATTGAAACTTGAATGTAAGATCTACTACAGGTTGTTAATTCCTGAGCAATCTTTACTAAGTAGACTTTTTCTTAATCACATTTGCTGATGATAGTTGATCTTCCTTAAAATGGTGTAATGTGCATTTTTTAAGATCCTGAAGAAAGTATCAGCCGAGTTAAATTGACAATATCTACATAATCTGCTGTTTGTGCATTGTTCATATAGTTCTTGATTGTTTTCATTTTGCCCAGATTGCAGTGATGAATTGTTCTGATGTTATGTTTTTCTGTGGACATTGACGGAAGAGTTGAAAGGTATTTGCAGTAGGACATTAAGTCACTGGTAGCCATACATCAACAGATTATAGTCTGGACATCTAAGGTAAAATCTTGAAGTTTTAAATTCCATCAACTGAATACTTTGCAGTTCCAAATTCTAAGAGATGTATTTTGTATTTCAAACATTTCCATGTGAAGCATGCACTTATCCACTCTTCTTGGTATATTAAATTTTAGCACACATACATAATTATGAGGAAACTAGTCCAGCAGTGTGTAAATGGTTGGCTAAAGCATAAATCCAAGGCCATTCTTGTCAGTAGATGCACTTTGTGAAGTTTTCCTCAAAAGGAAGTTGAATCTCAGTAGTAACAAAAGCAAATAAAACCAATCTCAGTGTTACAGTTTTGACTTTTAAATTAGAAACCCTTCTATTCCTAAGTACTGCTTGAAATCTTCAGTTATAAGAGCATTAGTATCAAAAAAGCTAGTTGTTTCACCATCCTTGCTCTTTTCAGAGCCTCCATAGCTCTTGATGATGCGTATTGTTTGTTTGGTTTCTTTTTGATTATCATGACAGAGATACTAAAAGGAACCATCTTCATGTGAGCGAGGGTCAAGATGTTATCAGATTCACGGTTGTCTTGGAATCAGATGATGCAGGTAGATCTAGTTTATAGTGTAATCTTTATCAGGAGGTCTAAAACTTTAAAATGTCTGCAAGGGCATCGTGTCTCATTTTATAAATTGTGTGGTTCAAGTGATTTGATACTTGTAAAAAAAGGAATTTCTGGGATTTATAAAGCGAAGATGTCCTTTTCATAATCCTTGAAATACAGTGTTTTCTGAACATGAATTTACATCTCCATTTTGTAACAGTTTGGTATGAGGTTTGGCTGTGATGTAAAGCTCTGCTGTCAACCATAAAACACTAATGGAATCACATTGAAGGGTAGAGTGAATTTTTGATATTAACATGTACATCTACTCGTCCCATTTTAATGATTTGAATATAAACTCTTATATGAAAGGTTTTATGTATTCTGAAAAATCTAGGCCAGTCTTTAGAAGATTTCAAACAAAATGTGATGTTCAAATTACCTCATATGAGACTGATGATGGTACTGATCTACCTTTGTATTCTGAGATCAACTTTGTAATTATCATTGTGTAGATTGTCATGATGAATCACTGGGATACAGTTTGCTGCTTTCAACATGGACCAAGAGGACATCGTTGGAGGTGTGTCAAGGAGTGAGGAGAATCGGTTGTAACATCTACTCAACAACAGCTTGAGGAATGGCATTTCAAGGTAAATTCTTTTGTGGAAGGTTTTGAAGGTAACATTAACATTGTATTAAATGCATTGCTTTCACCTCGCATTAGTTATACAAGCATTTTGTAACCCCTAAAACAATTGTCTTGGTTTTGTTGAGATATCATTTAAACTTCAAATTTCTAAAGAAGCAAGTAATCTGAATAAGAGCATTTGTGCTTTGTGGGGGTGTTTCCAAAGTGTTTGAAAAGTAATATTAGGTAAATTTCAAGTAAATGATTTCTATATCCCAGGTTCTCAGGACGAATCAATGATGCAATACTCTGCTGGTAACATGGATCTTGGAAACTTGAGTAATTCCTCAGTAGGAGGAGAACGACATGTCTTGCATCTACTCAACACCAGAATTGAAACTTGAATGTAAGATCTACTACAGGTTGTTAATTCCTGAGCAATCTTTACTAAGTAGACTTTTTCTTAATCACATTTGCTGATGATAGTTGATCTTCCTTAAAATGGTGTAATGTGCATTTTTTAAGATCCTGAAGAAAGTATCAGCCGAGTTAAATTGACAATATCTACATAATCTGCTGTTTGTGCATTGTTCATATAGTTCTTGATTGTTTTCATTTTGCCCAGATTGCAGTGATGAATTGTTCTGATGTTATGTTTTTCTGTGGACATTGACGGAAGAGTTGAAAGGTATTTGCAGTAGGACATTAAGTCACTGGTAGCCATACATCAACAGATTATAGTCTGGACATCTAAGGTAAAATCTTGAAGTTTTAAATTCCATCAACTGAATACTTTGCAGTTCCAAATTCTAAGAGATGTATTTTGTATTTCAAACATTTCCATGTGAAGCATGCACTTATCCACTCTTCTTGGTATATTAAATTTTAGCACACATACATAATTATGAGGAAACTAGTCCAGCAGTGTGTAAATGGTTGGCTAAAGCATAAATCCAAGGCCATTCTTGTCAGTAGATGCACTTTGTGAAGTTTTCCTCAAAAGGAAGTTGAATCTCAGTAGTAACAAAAGCAAATAAAACCAATCTCAGTGTTACAGTTTTGACTTTTAAATTAGAAACCCTTCTATTCCTAAGTACTGCTTGAAATCTTCAGTTATAAGAGCATTAGTATCAAAAAAGCTAGTTGTTTCACCATCCTTGCTCTTTTCAGAGCCTCCATAGCTCTTGATGATGCGTATTGTTTGTTTGGTTTCTTTTTGATTATCATGACAGAGATACTAAAAGGAACCATCTTCATGTGAGCGAGGGTCAAGATGTTATCAGATTCACGGTTGTCTTGGAATCAGATGATGCAGGTAGATCTAGTTTATAGTGTAATCTTTATCAGGAGGTCTAAAACTTTAAAATGTCTGCAAGGGCATCGTGTCTCATTTTATAAATTGTGTGGTTCAAGTGATTTGATACTTGTAAAAAAAGGAATTTCTGGGATTTATAAAGCGAAGATGTCCTTTTCATAATCCTTGAAATACAGTGTTTTCTGAACATGAATTTACATCTCCATTTTGTAACAGTTTGGTATGAGGTTTGGCTGTGATGTAAAGCTCTGCTGTCAACCATAAAACACTAATGGAATCACATTGAAGGGTAGAGTGAATTTTTGATATTAACATGTACATCTACTCGTCCCATTTTAATGATTTGAATATAAACTCTTATATGAAAGGTTTTATGTATTCTGAAAAATCTAGGCCAGTCTTTAGAAGATTTCAAACAAAATGTGATGTTCAAATTACCTCATATGAGACTGATGATGGTACTGATCTACCTTTGTATTCTGAGATCAACTTTGTAATTATCATTGTGTAGATTGTCATGATGAATCACTGGGATACAGTTTGCTGCTTTCAACATGGACCAAGAGGACATCGTTGGAGGTGTGTCAAGGAGTGAGGAGAATCGGTTGTAACATCTACTCAACAACAGCTTGAGGAATGGCATTTCAAGGTAAATTCTTTTGTGGAAGGTTTTGAAGGTAACATTAACATTGTATTAAATGCATTGCTTTCACCTCGCATTAGTTATACAAGCATTTTGTAACCCCTAAAACAATTGTCTTAGTTTTGTTGAGATATCATTTAAACTTCAAATTTCTAAAGAAGCAAGTAATCTGAATAAGAGCATTTGTGCTTTGTGGGGGTGTTTCCAAAGTGTTTGAAAAGTAATATTAGGTAAATTTCAAGTAAATGATTTCTATATCCCAGGTTCTCAGGACGAATCAATGATGCAATACTCTGCTGGTAACATGGATCTTGGAAACTTGAGTAATTCCTCAGTAGGAGGAGAACGACATGTCTTGCATCTACTCAACACCAGAATTGAAACTTGAATGTAAGATCTACTACAGGTTGTTAATTCCTGAGCAATCTTTACTAAGTAGACTTTTTCTTAATCACATTTGCTAATGATAGTTGATCTTCCTTAAAATGGTGTAATGTGCATTTTTTAAGATCCTGAAGAAAGTATCAGCCGAGTTAAATTGACAATATCTACATAATCTGCTGTTTGTGCATTGTTCATATAGTTCTTGATTGTTTTCATTTTGCCCAGATTGCAGTGATGAATTGTTCTGATGTTATGTTTTTCTGTGGACATTGACGGAAGAGTTGAAAGGTATTTGCAGTAGGACATTAAGTCACTGGTAGCCATACATCAACAGATTATAGTCTGGACATCTAAGGTAAAATCTTGAAGTTTTAAATTCCATCAACTGAATACTTTGCAGTTCCAAATTCTAAGAGATGTATTTTGTATTTCAAACATTTCCATGTGAAGCATGCACTTATCCACTCTTCTTGGTATATTAAATTTTTGCACACATACATAATTATGAGGAAACTAGTCCAGCAGTGTGTAAATGGTTGGCTAAAGCATAAATCCAAGGCCATTCTTGTCAGTAGATGCACTTTGTGAAGTTTTCCTCAAAAGGAAGTTGAATCTCAGTAGTAACAAAAGCAAATAAAACCAATCTCAGTGTTACAGTTTTGACTTTTAAATTAGAAACCCTTCTATTCCTAAGTACTGCTTGAAATCTTCAGTTATAAGAGCATTAATATCAAAACAGCTACTTGTTTCACAGTCCTTGCTCTTTTCAGAGCCTCCATAACCCTTGATGATGCGTATTGTTTGTTTGGTTTCTTTTTGATTATCATGACAGATACTTGCTGAACCATCTTCATGTGAGCGAGGGCCAAGATGTTACCAGATTCAAGGTTGTCTTGGAATCAGATGATGCAGGTAGATCTAGTTTATAGTGTAATCTTTATCAGGAGGTCTACAACTTTAAAATGTCTGCAAGGGCATCGTGTCTCACTTTATAAATTGTGTGGTTCAAGTATTTTGATTCTTTTAAAAAAATGGAATTTCTGGGATTTTTAAAGAGAAGATGTCCTTTTCATAATCCTTGAAATACAGTGATTTCTGAACATGATTTTACATCTCCATTTTGTAACAGTTTGGTATGAGGTTTGGCTGTGATGTAAAGCTCTTCTGTCAACCATGAAACACTAATGGAATCACATTGAAAGGTAGAGTGAATTTTTGATATTAACATGTTCATCTACTCGTCCCATTTTAATGATTTGAATATAAACTCTCATATGAAAGGTTTTATGTATGTTGAAAAATCTAGGCTAGTCTTTAGAAGATTTCAAACAAAATGTGATGTTCAAATTGCCTCATGTGAGACTAATGATGGTACTGATCTACCTTTGTATTCTGAGATCAACTTTGTTATTATCATTGTGTAGATTGTCATGATGAATCACTGGGATACAGTTTGCTGCTTTCAACATGGACGAAGAGGACATCGTTGGAGGTGTGTCAAGGAGTGAGGAGAATCGGTTGTAACATCTACTCAACAACAGCTTGAGGAATGGCATTTCAAGGTAAATTCTTTTGAGGAAGTTGTTGAAGGTAACATGCATAACTTTTGGATATAAGTTTTAATGTCTGACGTTCAAGACCATTCTTAAGCAATCAAAAATTTGCTAAGTTTCCAATGTGAGAATTCATTGCCTAGAAGGAGTGATAATGGTGTTATTATTGGATACTGTCATTTTGAAGATCTGTGATTTTATTGAATTTTTTTTCAAATGAGAAAGAATAAGATTGACTAAATTTAATTTCAGAGACTTATTTACTATTTTCACCAAGTTGTTCAACCAATGTTGACTTGTATGTTTATAAATCTTGATTCCGTCCAGAGTGTCAAGAGGAATCGCTCTGATGTCTGCGCTCCACCGTCAACATGAAGACATCAGTAGAGGTGCGGCTTGATAAAAGGAAATGACAAATATCTAGTTGAAGTATGGAATTTCAAGGTAAAACTTTGTTTAGCTCAGCTCAATACTTATGCAGCTTCAGAATGATTATGCCCTGTGGTGTATAACCCAACAATGTAAAAAATTCTGCATCTTTTCAATAATTTTCAAGGAAGAATTTATCATTTGAGGAAAGCATTATTCCATAATATGTGGATCTGACAGCTACAATGTAGATGTAGTACAATAGTAACAATGTAGTAAGGTTTGCATTAAGACCATGTACTCGACAATCTCTGCCAGCTGACCAGATTGTATCTCCACCAAGTTCAAAATCCTAGCAGTACAATTCTTGTATGCCAAAAAAGGTTTCTCAGTATTGGCCTTTGTAATCCCAAAGAAGTAAAGATAAAATTAAGTTAATTTGAATAAGGACAAACAACATCCAAACTAAATTATCTTTCTAGTCTTTGAGGACAACCTCATATGTGTACATATCAAAACAAGGAGTTGCAACACCATTTGCTCTTTTCAGAGCCTTCCATCTAAACTTTGTGAGATAATGATGCCATGCCTTCATAAACTTGCCCTTCATTGTCAGTTCTTGATCTAAGATGTTTTTTCTGTTTTGTTTTTTTCTTCTGATATACGGTGGTGAGGAATGCTGATTTAACTAACTGTGAGCGAGGACCAGGATGGCATCTCATCCAGGAATGTCTTGCAGTCAGTTACTACAGGTATATTAGGTTTACAAAATCTTCCTCACTAATTTTGTTTCAATGTTGTAGTTGTTTGAAGTTTTGCAACATGTAAAACTGCCAACTATACTTTTACAGATATCATTCAATTTTAATATTTTTAAAGATTTAAGAAGTTTCAATAGTTCGTCAAAGCATTTTTCTTTGTGGGGGAAGTTGAAAGCTGTTCTAAGGGATTTTTCAATGTGTTTCATTTTCGTTGTATCAAAAGTTATCATCTGTGACTTGCTGTGATGTAAAGCTCCGCTGTCAACATGGACGCTGTGAAGTTGCTGATGGAGTCTTGTCAGAGGGTCAGGAGAAGAAGAGTGGAAGTTGTAAGTATGATCGCTTGAAAAGTTGAGGAATTTACAGAGGTTTTATTTGATTCTGACAGTTTTTACACAATGTTAAAATTCTTCACAATTGATAGTAAAATATAGTAGTGTTAAAAACTAACATTAAGCGTCCATTGCAAACACTCCGTAAAAGTTGGGGAGGTATAGCCTTCTGCTATACCAGCCAGGCTTCTGATGGATGATACCCAAGCCTACATCCCCATGGACTGTAAAGGGGGTTACCCTGTTTCAGCCCCAGGAGTAGTTGGCAACGGCCCCTGGAAAAAACAGTTGATTTATAGCCAACACCTCGAGTGGCTTACTGGCCTTGTGTGTCTGGTGACTTCCATAAAAAAAACTCTGAAGACCTAAACCTTAATTCACAGTTTAAAAATTCTGTATAGACCATGTTACCTGTGACATCACATGTTTACAAAAGAGCCACAGAACCTGGACTTCCTGCAGGCAGGATTTGTACACGGCTCAATGGGAAAATACTTTAAATCTTTCATTTTATGGAGATTGCACTGTCCGATTGTCATCAACTTTGGATATGAAGGAAAGGGGCACATCTCACAACTAGTTCAGCTCTCATTTTAATAGCCATTGAATTTATGGGGAAATTATGATACAAAATGTAAAATTTCTCATATGTCCCATGCAGTATCTTGCCTGCCAGTAATTGCCCTGGAATGTACAAGGTCACTCTTTTTTAAACAAGGGTCACATGGTCTATACAGTGAAGGTTTAAATCATGTTGACTAAATTTAAACTTTGGAGACTTCATTTTCATCCAATGTTGACCTGTATGCATATCTTGATTATATCCAGATGGTCAAGATGAGTTGCTCTGATGCAGCGCTCCTCCATCAACGTGGACCATGAAGACATCAATGGAGGTGTGTTTTTGTAAAGAGAAAATTACATCTAAGTATGGAATTTTATGGTAAGATCTTTTTACCTTAACTCAATACTTATGCAGCTTCAGAAATATCTTAAGGTGTAGAACCCAAAGATGCAAAATCTTTTCAATAATCAAGTACTCGGTACTTGAGGAAACCATGGTACCATAGTATATAGATATGAAAGCTAAAATATAGATCTCGGATGTGCATCATAGAGCAATCCTCATCTGCAGTACTTATACAGCCTGCAGCATCAGAGTCCAGCTTTCTCTTGAAGATGATGAGAGCATACTGATTGAAACAATAATATATTACACCACTGGTTCTTTTCGGAACCACCACAACTCACAGTAAGAGATTTTAGATGTACATAGTTGTACCGCAAAGTAATCTTACTAGATTATATCTCCACCAAGTATCAAATCTTACCAGTACGATTCTTATTTGCCAAATATTGTTTAAAAGCTTGTTTGCCAAAAATGCTTCAAAGTTTGCCAATTTAAATAAAAGTTTTCCCTAAGAAGTAAAGGGATAAAATGAAATTGATTTGATTAAGAACATTATAACATTACTAAATTGATATTTCTAGTCTCAAGTACAACTTAAAACTTCAAAAATCATGGTGCATGTATACCTTTATTAATTGTCAGTTTGTTTTTGTTTCCTTGTGGTATTCGATGCTGATGACTGCCGAACAAACTACCTGTGAGCGAGGATCTGGATGGCTTATCCAGGGATGTTCTGCAGTCCGTTGCTGCCGGTATATTAAGTTTACATAATCTTTGTTACTAGTTTTGTTTCAGTTTTGTAAGTGTTTTGCATCTTGTGAAACAGCCAGCTGTACTTTTATAGATGTCATTAATCGTAATAGTTTTAAAGATTCACAACATTTTAGTAAAGTTTATCAAAGTACATTATGGGAGATTTTAAGTCAGCAATCTGCAGTTTTTCGACATGTCTTCATTTTTGTTGTATAAAAGGTTATCATCTGTGAAATGCCTTGATGTGAGCTTCGCTGTCAACATGGACGCAGTGAAGTTGCTGATGGAGTCTTGTCAGAGGGTCAGGAGAATGACGTCCTTGTACTTGGGTCTAATCATCACAAAGATGAAGAGTGGAAGCTGTAGGTATGATTGCTTCCAAAGTTGAAAAATTTAAAGAGGTTTTATTTGATTCTGAAAGTTTTTACATAATGTTAGATTTCCTCATTGATAGTAAATTACGCTAGTGTTAGAAAAAAAGTATTAAGTGTCAGTTGCGAAACATTTTAGAAGAAACTGGTGTTGTATATGCAACCAATTGATTATTAGTTTGTGAATGAAAGAATGTTTAAAAATTATTATTACAGATAACTTTTTTGTCTCTGCTCAGCATCCTCATGAACTGACTGGTCTTACTGCTTGAAATAACAAATGGTGAAGCCATACATTTGGGAAAGCAGTGTGTTCTTTCATAAGGTATTTAAACAATGTTTGCAAACTGTTATCTTAAATTTGAAGACAGCCATGATTGTGTCTCTGTAAACTGATAGGTCTTAACCTATGCATAACTTAGATGGAAAATTTTTGATGATTTGGTTTTAAAGGTTTTGAGATAAGAGATTATTGTTTGAATCATGTTCAATTTTTACCTGTAAAGATTCGTAAAGTCTATAAATTCAATGTACAAGTCTTGTTAAAGAATCGTTAACCTGAAATTATGCTTGTGTTTTTTTTCTTTTCTTTTTTATCACTTGTTAAGTGATAAGAATTAGATCATTGGATGAACGCAGCCCTATAGTTTGAGGTTTGTCAAGGCAAGGTTCCATTCTGTCATCTGCAGTGCTAATGCAACTATTGCCTCACCAACATATTTCTCAAGGAGGACTGTGCCTTCGCGATGATTACCAGTGAAGTTCTTCATGACACAGTAAATTGTTGGATTGGACACTTGTGAACACCAAAACTCTTGGATTTACTCCGCGAATGTAAACTGCCTGCTGAATTAATTATATTGTAGTTATTGTTTGATTGGAAAAACTTCCGGATTGACATTAGTGAGACCAACTATTTGACTTGCCGGAGCATGTGAGTTTTTTTGAGGTTGTCAATTCGAACAAATCTTCTCAGGGATCATCACTCGTGCAACTTAGAATTTTGATCTGCAGCAAGAATGGATTCCCACATTGAACTTTGGTATTTTTACGCATTAAAGTGTTATATCAAACAAAACCCATTTTACGTTTTTGGAAGAGCAGAGGACAGTAATTATTCCTTTGTTCAAAAATTGTCAACTTGCGTGTAATGAGGTACTTCATTACAAGTAAGTTGACCGAATACATGTACATGTATTCACATGAAAGATTGCATGTTTGTAATGAGGTACTTCATTACATTCATGCAATAATATCATACTTGCAATGAAGTACCTCATTGCAAGTATGCATTAGTTTCATGCATGTAATGAAGTACCTCATTACAGGCATGAAACACTTGACAATAATTTGTAATGTAATGGGTCATTACAATTATAAAGACCACAAGCTTGTGTGTTTGGGTGCTTGTTATTACAAAGTTAAATTGTTTTATTACTATCAGTAAGTACCGGTACTTTAATAAGGTGCAATGAAGCATGCAGTTGTAATGGTTTATGTGTATCTGTAGTTCATAAGTATAGTTAACATTGAGCGCTCATTACCAAGTATTTATGCCATAACTTTTTTAGTTGAAGTATTTGAATTGCATTACAAGTACAGCAGATAGATTACAAATATTCTTTGGTTTAAATGTTCAATTTCTCTTGCCTGGTAGTTGAACATATTCATGTAAGGCTTATAGTGTGAAATAAATGCATACTACAGTGTGTTGATTATGTGAAACAAAAAGCAATTGTGTCCTGAAGAAAGAACATTGTATTGTAGTGTCCCCCATCCAGTGTACAAATGCCCAATTGTCCTTTCCTCATTGTCCATGTCCTTTGTCCCCATTGTGTTCATTTTGTCCATGTCCATTGTGTCCATTGTTTTAATTCTATCCATTGTTTTATTTCTATCAATCGAAGGACGAAGTACTATAGTGTGTTGATTATGTGAAACAAAAATTGTGTCCTGAAGAAAGAACATTGTGTTGTAGTGTGTCCCCCCCTGTACAAATCCCGGATTGTCCATTCCTCATTGTCCATGTTCTTTGTCCCCATTTTGTCAGTGTCCATTGTCCTCATGGTGTTCATTGTTTCCATTTGTTTCATTGTTTTAATTATATCTATTGTGTCCATTGTTTTAAATAATCCATTGTTTTAATTCTATCAATCGAAGGACGGACTATAGTATGTGATGATTATGTGAAACAAAAAGCAATTGTGTCCTGAAGAAAGAACATTGTATTGTAGTGTCCCCCTGTCCAATGTACAAATCCCCAATTGTCCATTCCTCACTGTCCATTATGCATGTCCTTTGTCCCCATTGTGTCCATTGTGTCCATTGTCCACATGGTGTCCACTGTGTCATTGTTTCCATTGTGTCCATTGTCCCCATTGTGTCATTGTTTCCATTGTGTCCATTGTCCCCATGGTGTCCATTGTTTCCATTGTCCACATGGTGTCCATTGTCCCCATTGTGTCCATTGTTTCCATTGTGTCATTGTTTCCATTGTCCCCATTCTCTCATTGTTTCCATTGTGTCCATTGTGTCCATTGTCCCCGGGGTTTCCATTATGTCATGGTGTCCATTGTTTCCATCCATTGTTTTAATTGTGTCCATTGTGTCCATTATTTTAATTCTATCTATTTTATTTCTATTAATCGAAGGACGAAGGACGAAGGACGAAGGACGAAGGACGAAGGACGAAGGACGAAGGACGAAGGACGAAGGACGAAGGACGAAGGACGAAGGACGAAGGACGAAGGACGAAGGACGAAGGACGAAGGACGAAGGACGAAGGACGAAGGACGAAGGACGAAGGACGAAGGACGAAGGACGAAGGACGAAGGACGAAGGACGAAGGACGAAGGACGAAGGACGAAGGACGAAGGACGAAGGACGAAGGACGAAGGACGAAGGACGAAGGACGAAGGACGAAGGACGAAGGACGAAGGACGAAGGACGAAGGACGAAGGACGAAGGACGAAGGACGAAGGACGAAGGACGAAGGACGAAGGACGAAGGACGAAGGACGAAGGACGAAGGACGAAGGACGAAGGACGAAGGACGAAGGACGAAGGACGAAGGACGAAGGACGAAGGACGAAGGACGAAGGACGAAGGACGAAGGACGAAGGACGAAGGACGAAGGACGAAGGACGAAGGACGAAGGACGAAGGACGAAGGACGAAGGACGAAGGACGAAGGACGAAGGACGAAGGACGAAGGACGAAGGACGAAGGACGAAGGACGAAGGACGAAGGACGAAGGACGAAGGACGAAGGACGAAGGACGAAGGACGAAGGACGAAGGACGAAGGACGAAGGACGAAGGACGAAGGACGAAGGACGAAGGACGAAGGACGAAGGACGAAGGACGAAGGACGAAGGACGAAGGACGAAGGACGAAGGACGAAGGACGAAGGACGAAGGACGAAGGACGAAGGACGAAGGACGAAGGACGAAGGACGAAGGACGAAGGACGAAGGACGAAGGACGAAGGACGAAGGACGAAGGACGAAGGACGAAGGACGAAGGACGAAGGACGAAGGACGAAGGACGAAGGACGAAGGACGAAGGACGAAGGACGAAGGACGAAGGACGAAGGACGAAGGACGAAGGACGAAGGACGAAGGACGAAGGACGAAGGACGAAGGACGAAGGACGAAGGACGAAGGACGAAGGACAAAGGACAAAGGACAAAGGACAAAGGACAAAGGACAAAGGACAAAGGACAAAGGACAAAGGACAAAGGACAAAGGACAAAGGACAAAGGACAAAGGACAAAGGACAAAGGACAAAGGACAAAGGACAAAGGACAAAGGACAAAGGACAAAGGACAAAGGACAAAGGACAAAGGACAAAGGACAAAGGACAAAGGACAAAGGACAAAGGACAAAGGACAAAGGACAAAGGACAAAGGACAAAGGACAAAGGACAAAGGACAAAGGACAAAGGACAAAGGACAAAGGACAAAGGACAAAGGACAAAGGACAAAGGACAAAGGACAAAGGACAAAGGACAAAGGACAAAGGACAAAGGACAAAGGACAAAGGACAAAGGACAAAGGACAAAGGACAAAGGACAAAGGACAAAGGACAAAGGACAAAGGACAAAGGACAAAGGACAAAGGACAAAGGACAAAGGACAAAGGACAAAGGACAAAGGACAAAGGACAAAGGACAAAGGACAAAGGACAAAGGACAAAGGACAAAGGACAAAGGACAAAGGACAAAGGACAAAGGACAAAGGACAAAGGACAAAGGACAAAGGACAAAGGACAAAGGACAAAGGACAAAGGACAAAGGACAAAGGACAAAGGACAAAGGACAAAGGACAAAGGACAAAGGACAAAGGACAAAGGACAAAGGACAAAGGACAAAGGACAAAGGACACTGAGCGTCAGGAGTATTTCAGGAGTATTTCAGGAGTATTTCAGGAGTATTTCAGGAGTATTTCAGGAGTATTTCAGGAGTATTTCAGGAGTATTTCAGGAGTATTTCAGGAGTATTTCAGGAGTATTTCAGGAGTATTTCAGGAGTATTTCAGGAGTATTTCAGGAGTATTTCAGGAGTATTTCAGGAGTATTTCAGGAGTATTTCAGGAGTATTTCAGGAGTATTTCAGGAGTATTTCAGGAGTATTTCAGGAGTATTTCAGGAGTATTTCAGGAGTATTTCAGGAGTATTTCAGGAGTATTTCAGGAGTATTTCAGGAGTATTTCAGGAGTATTTCAGGAGTATTTCAGGAGTATTTCAGGAGTATTTCAGGAGTATTTCAGGAGTATTTCAGGAGTATTTCAGGAGTATTTCAGGAGTATTTCAGGAGTATTTCAGGAGTATTTCAGGAGTATTTCAGGAGTATTTCAGGAGTATTTCAGGAGTATTTCAGGAGTATTTCAGGAGTATTTCAGGAGTATTTCAGGAGTATTTCAGGAGTATTTCAGGAGTATTTCAGGAGTATTTCAGGAGTATTTCAGGAGTATTTCAGGAGTATTTCAGGAGTATTTCAGGAGTATTTCAGGAGTATTTCAGGAGTATTTCAGGAGTATTTCAGGAGTATTTCAGGAGTATTTCAGGAGTATTTCAGGAGTATTTCAGGAGTATTTCAGGAGTATTTCAGGAGTATTTCAGGAGTTATTTCAGGAGTATTTCAGGAGTATTTCAGGAGTATTTCAGGAGTATTTCAGGAGTATTTCAGGAGTATTTCAGGAGTATTTCAGGAGTATTTCAGGAGTATTTCAGGAGTATTTCAGGAGTATTTCAGGAGTATTTCAGGAGTATTTCAGGAGTATTTCAGGAGTATTTCAGGAGTATTTCAGGAGTATTTCAGGAGTATTTCAGGAGTATTTCAGGAGTATTTCAGGAGTATTTCAGGAGTATTTCAGGAGTATTTCAGGAGTATTTCAGGAGTATTTCAGGAGTATTTCAGGAGTATTTCAGGAGTATTTCAGGAGTATTTCAGGAGTATTTCAGGAGTATTTCAGGAGTATTTCAGGAGTATTTCAGGAGTATTTCAGGAGTATTTCAGGAGTATTTCAGGAGTATTTCAGGAGTATTTCAGGAGTATTTCAGGAGTATTTCAGGAGTATTTCAGGAGTATTTCAGGAGTATTTCAGGAGTATTTCAGGAGTATTTCAGGAGTATTTCAGGAGTATTTCAGGAGTATTTCAGGAGTATTTCAGGAGTATTTCAGGAGTATTTCAGGAGTATTTCAGGAGTATTTCAGGAGTATTTCAGGAGTATTTCAGGAGTATTTCAGGAGTATTTCAGGAGTATTTCAGGAGTATTTCAGGAGTATTTCAGGAGTATTTCAGGAGTATTTCAGGAGTATTTCAGGAGTATTTCAGGAGTATTTCAGGAGTATTTCAGGAGTATTTCAGGAGTATTTCAGGAGTATTTCAGGAGTATTTTCAGGAGTATTTCAGGAGTATTTCAGGAGTATTTCAGGAGTATTTCAGGAGTATTTCAGGAGTATTTCAGGAGTATTTCAGGAGTATTTCAGGAGTATTTCAGGAGTATTTCAGGAGTATTTCAGGAGTATTTCAGGAGTATTTCAGGAGTATTTCAGGAGTATTTCAGGAGTATTTCAGGAGTATTTCAGGAGTATTTCAGGAGTATTTCAGGAGTATTTCAGGAGTATTTCAGGAGTATTTCAGGAGTATTTCAGGAGTATTTCAGGAGTATTTCAGGAGTATTTCAGGAGTATTTCAGGAGTATTTCAGGAGTATTTCAGGAGTATTTCAGGAGTATTTCAGGAGTATAGGGTTTTCAGGAGTATTTCAGGAGTATTAGGAGTATTTCAGGAGTATTTCAGGAGTATTTCAGGAGTATTTCAGGAGTATTTCAGGAGTATTTCAGGAGTATTTCAGGAGTATTTCAGGAGTATTTCAGGAGTATTTCAGGAGTATTTCAGGAGTATTTCAGGAGTATTTCAGGAGTATTTCAGGAGTATTTCAGGAGTATTTCAGGAGTATTTCAGGAGTATTTCAGGAGTATTTCAGGAGTATTTCAGGAGTATTTCAGGAGTATTTCAGGAGTATTTCAGGAGTATTTCAGGAGTATTTCAGGAGTATTTCAGGAGTATTTCAGGAGTATTTCAGGAGTATTTCAGGAGTATTTCAGGAGTATTTCAGGAGTATTTCAGGAGTATTTCAGGAGTATTTCAGGAGTATTTCAGGAGTATTTCAGGAGTATTTCAGGAGTATTTCAGGAGTATTTCAGGAGTATTTCAGGAGTATTTCAGGAGTATTTCAGGAGTATTTCAGGAGTATTTCAGGAGTATTTCAGGAGTATTTCAGGAGTATTTCAGGAGTATTCAGGAGTATTTCAGGAGTATTTCAGGAGTATTTCAGGAGTATTTCAGGAGTATTTCAGGAGTATTTCAGGAGTATTTCAGGAGTATTTCAGGAGTATTTCAGGAGTATTTCAGGAGTATTTCAGGAGTATTTCAGGAGTATTTCAGGAGTATTTCAGGAGTATTTCAGGAGTATTTCAGGAGTATTTCAGGAGTATTTCAGGAGTATTTCAGGAGTATTTCAGGAGTATTTCAGGAGTATTTCAGGAGTATTTCAGGAGTATTTCAGGAGTATTTCAGGAGTATTTCAGGAGTATTTCAGGAGTATTTCAGGAGTATTTCAGGAGTATTTCAGGAGTATTTCAGGAGTATTTCAGGAGTATTTCAGGAGTATTTCAGGAGTATTTCAGGAGTATTTCAGGAGTATTTCAGGAGTATTTCAGGAGTATTTCAGGAGTATTTCAGGAGTATTTCAGGAGTATTTCAGGAGTATTTCAGGAGTATTTCAGGAGTATTTCAGGAGTATTTCAGGAGTATTTCAGGAGTATTTCAGGAGTATTTCAGGAGTATTTCAGGAGTATTTCAGGAGTATTTCAGGAGTATTTCAGGAGTATTTCAGGAGTATTTCAGGAGTATTTCAGGAGTATTTCAGGAGTATTTCAGGAGTATTTCAGGAGTATTTCAGGAGTATTTCAGGAGTATTTCAGGAGTATTTCAGGAGTATTTCAGGAGTATTTCAGGAGTATTTCAGGAGTATTTCAGGAGTATTTCAGGAGTATTTCAGGAGTATTTCAGGAGTATTTCAGGAGTATTTCAGGAGTATTTCAGGAGTATTTCAGGAGTATTTCAGGAGTATTTCAGGAGTATTTCAGGAGTATTTCAGGAGTATTTCAGGAGTATTTCAGGAGTATTTCAGGAGTATTTCAGGAGTATTTCAGGAGTATTTCAGGAGTATTTCAGGAGTATTTCAGGAGTATTTCAGGAGTATTTCAGGAGTATTTCAGGAGTATTTCAGGAGTATTTCAGGAGTATTTCAGGAGTATTTCAGGAGTATTTCAGGAGTATTTCAGGAGTATTTCAGGAGTATTTCAGGAGTATTTCAGGAGTATTTCAGGAGTATTTCAGGAGTATTTCAGGAGTATTTCAGGAGTATTTCAGGAGTATTTCAGGAGTATTTCAGGAGTATTTCAGGAGTATTTCAGGAGTATTTCAGGAGTATTTCAGGAGTATTTCAGGAGTATTTCAGGAGTATTTCAGGAGTATTTCAGGAGTATTTCAGGAGTATTTCAGGAGTATTTCAGGAGTATTTCAGGAGTATTTCAGGAGTATTTCAGGAGTATTTCAGGAGTATTTCAGGAGTATTTCAGGAGTATTTCAGGAGTATTTCAGGAGTATTTCAGGAGTATTTCAGGAGTATTTCAGGAGTATTTCAGGAGTATTTCAGGAGTATTTCAGGAGTATTTCAGGAGTATTTCAGGAGTATTTCAGAGTATTTCAGGAGTATTTCAGGAGTATTTCAGGAGTATTTCAGGAGTATTTCAGGAGTATTTCAGGAGTATTTCAGGAGTATTTCAGGAGTATTTCAGGAGTATTTCAGGAGTATTTCAGGAGTATTTCAGGAGTATTTCAGGAGTATTTCAGGAGTATTTCAGGAGTATTTCAGGAGTATTTCAGGAGTATTTCAGGAGTATTTCAGGAGTATTTCAGGAGTATTTCAGGAGTATTTCAGGAGTATTTCAGGAGTATTTCAGGAGTATTTCAGGAGTATTTCAGGAGTATTTCAGGAGTATTTCAGGAGTATTTCAGGAGTATTTCAGGAGTATTTCAGGAGTATTTCAGGAGTATTTCAGGAGTATTTCAGGAGTATTTCAGGAGTATTTCAGGAGTATTTCAGGAGTATTTCAGGAGTATTTCAGGAGTATTTCAGGAGTATTTCAGGAGTATTTCAGGAGTATTTCAGGAGTATTTCAGGAGTATTTCAGGAGTATTTCAGGAGTATTTCAGGAGTATTTCAGGAGTATTTCAGGAGTATTTCAGGAGTATTTCAGGAGTATTTCAGGAGTATTTCAGGAGTATTTCAGGAGTATTTCAGGAGTATTTCAGGAGTATTTCAGGAGTATTTCAGGAGTATTTCAGGAGTATTTCAGGAGTATTTCAGGAGTATTTCAGGAGTATTTCAGGAGTATTTCAGGAGTATTTCAGGAGTATTTCAGGAGTATTTCAGGAGTATTTCAGGAGTATTTCAGGAGTATTTCAGGAGTATTTCAGGAGTATTTCAGGAGTATTTCAGGAGTATTTCAGGAGTATTTCAGGAGTATTTCAGGAGTATTTCAGGAGTATTTCAGGAGTATTTCAGGAGTATTTCAGGAGTATTTCAGGAGTATTTCAGGAGTATTTCAGGAGTATTTCAGGAGTATTTCAGGAGTATTTCAGGAGTATTTCAGGAGTATTTCAGGAGTATTTCAGGAGTATTTCAGGAGTATTTCAGGAGTATTTCAGGAGTATTTCAGGAGTATTTCAGGAGTATTTCAGGAGTATTTCAGGAGTATTTCAGGAGTATTTCAGGAGTATTTCAGGAGTATTTCAGGAGTATTTCAGGAGTATTTCAGGAGTATTTCAGGAGAATTTCAGGAGAATTTCAGGAGAATTTCAGGAGAATTTCAGGAGAATTTCAGGAGAATTTCAGGAGAATTTCAGGAGAATTTCAGGAGAATTTCAGGAGAATTTCAGGAGAATTTCAGGAGAATTTCAGGAGAATTTCAGGAGAATTTCAGGAGAATTTCAGGAGAATTTCAGGAGAATTTCAGGAGAATTTCAGGAGAATTTCAGGAGAATTTCAGGAGAATTTCAGGAGAATTTCAGGAGAATTTCAGGAGAATTTCAGGAGAATTTCAGGAGAATTTCAGGAGAATTTCAGGAGAATTTCAGGAGAATTTCAGGAGAATTTCAGGAACTTCTACTACTATTACTACTATTACTACTATTACTACTATTACAAGATTTCTATTACAAGATTTCTACTACTACATTGTTGATATTTTCTTTACTTTGCATTTTGGGAAGTCTCTTGACCTTTGACCTGACCTTTGACCTCTGACCTGACCTGTGAATTAACCCCTGAACTTTAACCTTTGACCCCTCAAAAAACTTTTATCTCACGTTTTTGTAGTTTGTATGTGTTTCTCTTATTCTATGGACTCAAATGAACAACTCTCTAATACCATTGGTTTATTTCTATCTTTTTCTTTATTTTTACGATTCTCATTAAGTAAACACAGCACAACAAAGCATATTTTATTACAACTCTTAAGATTCATGTTTAACACTTAATTACACAATTATTAGTAAACAAACTTACTACAAGTTTTTAACTGTTAAGAAAAGTTTAGATTTGAAGTGAGAAATAAACGCAAGATGGAAGTGGTAAATTCGTGCAAGGAGGGAAGTGATAAATAAGTGTAAGGCTGGAAGTGGTACTAACGTGCAGGGAGGGAAATGGAAAATAAATGCTAAGATGGAAGTGGTAAATTCGTGCAAGGAAGGAAGTGATAAATGAAAGGATGGAAGTGATAAATATGCGCAAAGATGGCAGTGTTAAATTTGTGCAAGGAGGGGAGTGATAAATAAGTGTAAGGCTGGAAGTGGTACTAACGTGCAGGGAGGGAAATGGAAAATAAACGCTAAGATGGAAGTGGTAAATTCGTGCAAGGAAGGAAGTGATAAATGAAAGGATGGAAGTGATAAATGAAAGGATGGAAGTGATAAATATGCGCAAGGACGGGAGTGATAAATAAGTGTAAGGCTGGAAGTGGTACTAACGTGCAGGGAAGGAAATGGAAAATAAACGCTAAAATGGAAGTGGTAAATTCGTGCAAGGAAGGAGGTGATAAATGAAAGGATGGAAGTGATAAATATGCGCAAAGATGAAAGTGTTAAATTTGTGCAAGGAGGGGAGTGAAATAAGTTTAAGGCTGGTGGTTGTGCATACGTGCAAGGATGGAGGTGGTAAATGACACAAGGAGGGAAATTTAAAATGAGCACAGGGATAGAGCTAGTACATACATGCAAGGATGGAAGTGATAAATATGCGCAAAGATGGAATTGGTAAATTCATGTGAGGGAACTGATAAATAGGTGCAAGGCTGGTGGTGTTGCATACATGCAAGGAGGGAAATGGAAAATAAACACTAAGATGGAAGTGGTAAACTTGTGCAAGGAGGGAAGTGATAAATAAGTGTAAAGATGGAGGTAGGGCATGTGTGCATGGAGGGAAATGGAAAATAAACGCTAAGATGGAAGTTGTAAATTCGTGCAAGGAGGGAACTGAAAAATAGGTGCAAGGCTGGTGGGGGTACAAACGTGCAAGGAGGGAAATGGAAAACAAACGCTAAGATGGAATTGGTAAATTCGTGCGAGGGAAGTGATAAATAAGTTTAAGGCTGGTGGTTGTGCATACGTGCAAGGAGGTAACTGGAAAATAAACGCAAAGATGGAAGTAGTAAATTCAAGCAAGGAGGGAACTGATAAATAGGTGCAAGGCTGGTGGTGGTACATACGTGCAAGGAGGGAAATGGAAAACAAACGCTAAGATGGAATTGATAAATAAGTTTAAGGCTGGTGGTTGTGCATACGTGCAAGGAGGTAACTGGAAAATAAACGCAAAGATGGAAGTAGTAAATTCAAGCAAGGAGGGAACTGATAAATAGGTGCGATGTATAAGGTGTCACTAACGTGCAAGGAGGGAAATGAAAAATAAACGCTAAGATGGAAGTGGTAAATTCGAGCAAGGAGGGAACTGATAAATAGGTGCAATGTATAAGGTGGTACTAACGAGGAAGGGGGGAAATGAAAAATAAATGGAAAACAAACACTAAGATGGAAGTGGTAAATTCCTGCAAGGAGGGAAGTGATAAATAAGTGTAAGGCTGGAGGTGGTGCATATGTGCAATGATAAATGGAAAATAAACGCAAAGATGGAAGTGGTAAATTCGTGAAGGAGGGAAGTGATAAATAGGTGCAAGGAGGGAACTGATAAATAGGTGCAATGTATAAGGTTGTACTAACGTGCAAGGAGGGAAATGAAAAATAAATGGAAAACAAACACTAAGATGGAAGTGGTAAATTCCTGCAAGGAGGGAAGTGATAAATAAGTGTAAGGCTGGAGGTCTTGCATACGTGCAAGGGAAATGGAAAATAGACACAAAGATGGAAGTGGTAAATTCCTGCAAGGAGGGAAGTGATAAATAAGTGTAAGGCTGGAGGTGTTGCATATGTGCAAGGGAAATGGAAAATAGACACAAAGTTGGAAGTGGTAAATTTGTGTGAGGGAACTGATAAATAGGTGTAAGCTGGTGGTGGTGTATACGTGCAAGGAGGGAAATGGAAAATAAACACTAAGATGGAAGTGGTAAACTTGTGCAAGGAGGGAAGTGATAAATAAGTGTAAGGCTGGAGGTAGGGCATACGTGCAAGGAGGTAAATGGAAAATAAACGCAAAGATGGAAGTGGTAAATTTGTGTAAGGAGGGAACTGATAAATAGGTGCAAGGCTGGTGGTGGTGCATATGTGCAAGGAGGGAAATGGAAAATAAACACTAAGATGGAAGTGGTAAACTTGTGCAAGGAGGGAAGTGATAAATAAGTGTAAGGCTGGAGGTAGGGCATACGTGCAAGGAGGTAAATGGAAAATAAACGCAAAGATGGAAGTGGTAAATTTGTGTAAGGAGGGAACTGATAAATAGGTGCAAGGCTGGTGGTGTTGCATATGTGCAAGGAGGGAAATGGAAAATAAACACTAAGATGGAAGTGGTAAACTTGTGCAAGGAGGGAAGTGATAAATAAGTGTAAGGCTGGAGGTAGGGCATACGTGCAAGGAGGTAAATGGAAAATAAACGCAAAGATGGAAGTGGTAAATTTGTGTAAGGAGGGAACTGATAAATAGGTGCAAGGCTGGAGGTGGTACATATGTGCAAGAGGGAAATGGAAAAGAAACAAGACGATGGAAGTGGTAAATTTGTGCAACGAGGGAAGTGACAAATTAGTTCAAGGGTGGAGGTGGTGCATACGTGCAACGAGTTAAATGGAAATAATTTCAAGGAGGGTCGTGATAAATGTGTGGGAGGAGGGAATGATAAATGAGTGGGGGTATTGATTCAATTATGAAAGAATGAAAAAAGAAGGATGTGAAATTGTGAAGCATTTAAAAACAGAGCACTATTTAACAAGATAGGCTCAACACTTTTGAAGAGATAAATTTAGGTATTTCTAACACTACCATTATTGAAAATTTCATTTACTGAAACTAACAGTAGAAGTACTTAACATGTATCTAAAGGGAGCATCTCAAATGTCAGGAACATTCCAATTCTCGACAGAAAGCAGTCAAGGAACACAGCCACATTCCTTTAGAACCATTCTTATGGGAATGTTCACAAGCATATAATTGGGAACATTCATGCTTGCATTGGGGCTAGCTTCTCATATCAGTGGGGGAAAAAATTCAACGGTAAGCTCAAATTTTGATTTTAGTTTTGTTCTAGAAAAAATAGTGACTCAGTGATTTGTGGATAACTTACACACAGGCCTATTGGGCCCTATTTTGTTATATGTACAATCTTTACAGTTTTGCCACAACTTGATAGTTTTTGCATGATATAGCTGGCACAAAACTGAGATTACGAAAACAACTGAGATTAACAAAAGTCCAATATGATCACAACTGTCAGGTGGGTAAGAACGTGCAAAGATGGAAGTAGTAAAGGCTCAATTTGCCATTGATTCTGGTTTGGGAACGTGCAGGAAGAGCAGAACATCCAAACAGTTTTCTTCTACCCGCTGGGAACTTTGGGGTTTTCGCAGCGGGATGGGGACATGTTCTCTTTTTAATGTTTGAATTGAGACGCTCCCTGTTAAATGTCAAAAGTAAAGTATGTTCCTTTTTTTTCAAAAAGATTTTCAAATTGCAAAATTCGTTAAGCTTAATCCAGTTTGTTAAACCAGTTAATGTTACATATTATATACCACACACACATCCTTGTCATCTTGATTTGATGGAACATGCATTGTATTTGTGTTTCATCCATTATTTGAAGCGTATTTACTGCAATTAGAATTTTCATCGTGTAGGGTGGATGGGTTTCCATGTCTACTTTGTATTTATTGCGCAAAAATTTCAAATGACAAGGATCTATGTGTGAGTTGTTATAAAACAAACAACAAATGCATTTCGTTCATGCAATCAAAAAGTCCAGATTTCACCTCTTGATTATATTCTGCAACAATTCTGTATAAATGTTTTGCAATAAGGTTTATCTGCAAAACCCTTATCATCATTTCCATTATTTTGAAATGTATTTCTGGTTTGTTGAATTAACCATAGAAAGCCAAAAAGATATGAACACCAACATTTTTTATAACTATTTTAAATTCCTTTTTGGAGTACATGTAAGATGAAAAACAGTTTGATAGTTTGTCAATACCTTATCTTGCTGGCATTTTTGGGAAACTTAACAAAGACACTGTTTATGTGGGCCTACAAATGGGTTCTGAAAAGAATATTAGCATTATCTTAAAAATTAAATGTCAAATATTGTAAACTGTATAAGTACACCATTGCAAGCAGTTTAATTTAATCGGTTTTAAATTTGCCAATTATCCTGGTTAGGTTAGTCTAAAGCAGGGCCACCACTATAAAAGTTTCCTGCCATGTTTATGTGGGCCTACAAATGGGTTCTGAAAAGAATATTAGCATCATCTTAAAAATAAAAAGTCAAATATTGTATACTGTATAAGTACACCATTGCAAGCAGTTTAATTTAATCGGTTTTAAATTTTGTCAATATTATCCTGGTTAGGTTAGTCTAAAGCAGGGCCACCACGTGCAGGTCCCAGGATACCAGCCCCACGACGCTTTCCGTATCTTTGGGGCCATCGTACTCCTTTCGAAGCGTCCGGTCCGCCACCCCGAGAACCAGGGCAGTCCCCTCAACGTACAATAACGCGGTCCCTGGCCCCACGGCCTAGACCAGGAACTACTCCCGTTCGGTCAACCATGATTGTGATAACCCCAATACCATCTCATGGGGTAAGAGGAAGCATGAGGCACCTTTAAGATCAACCACCAGCTGTTACCCTGGCCGGAAGTGGAACCCCACATGCCACGTGCAAGTGTCCAGGTCCCTTTGGCAAGTCGGAATTTCCGTGTTTCGCCGCCCATCATTCCGAAATAATCGAATCTCCGCCCTTCCAATCGAATCTCCGCCCTTCCAATCGAATCTCCGCACAACCAATCGAGTCTCCGCCCTTCCAATCGAATCTCCGCACAACCAATCGAATCTCCGCACAATCAATCGAATCTCCGCACTACCGCAGCTCTAATAAGATCTCAAATTCCATTGTTCAAAAAATGTGCTTGCTTGCAATGGTGTACTTATTTACAAGATATTAACTGTATAGTGCTGCAAAAACAGCCCACTATACGACGATTACAGTAAACATCAAACTAACACATCTAGATATACTACAATAACAGAAAACACAAACTAACACATCTACATTATCTTACAGAATTAAAGATGACAAATTGCACAGTTGTTCACTTGAGATGTCAGTGCTGTGCTCTGCTTTATACCCTGTAGCCTTCAAGATGTCACTAGAGGTGATTTCCTCTCCTGCACTTGATTTCAGGAAACATCTACATCTCTGGCTCCATCCCTGGATGTGAAAGGTTGAAGCTTACAAATTGTAAGAAAGTCAACAATTTCAATGGGCACAATCCCTTGCATAGGTTATTAAAAACTGGGGAGGACCACCTCCCCAAGTGCTGGATGGTATCATTGTTTCGTAACAGTGTCTATGGATGGAATGTTTTAAGACATCATTGTTTTGTTTCTTGGTTTTTTCCAATTGTTTTCTATATCCTTTAACTTCATAAAATAAATTCAACTCATTTAAAAAAAAAGTGTTTGCCTAACTAGTCCTTGACATTCAAACTCAGTTAATGCTGGAGTTTGTTCAAAATTATAGCTAGTAAAACATGTAAGCCATTGGACTGAAGTCTATCATTTGAAAAATAGTTCTGCTCCAATTACAAGGTTTATCCTCTATGTACTCAACTCTTGAAAAGAGGATTTGTCAACACTTTTAATTTCAAGGATTAGATGAAACCGTCCATTAGATATGTTTCCTTTTATTTTTCAAATTTTTTGAAGTTGGGTCCCCACAAAAGTGTTTGAAATAAAACTTGATTTCTGCTACCACGTTTTCAGTTGATAGACATCACAAAAGTGTTTGAAATAAAACTTGATTTCTGCTACCACGTTTTCAGTTGATAGACATCAGCTCTCCATCCAGTCTGGTTGTACTCCTCCTATGTATGTTCATTCAGGTCTTGCTGAGGAATTGACACTGATGAATGAAGTCTGTAAAGTAAAGCAATCGATTCTTGAATAAGTATTGTTTTTTAATAAAGAGCAATGTCTGCAAATGGTTCTGATTGAACAAACTTAAGAACATTTTTCCTTCTTCCTTGGAGTACAACATATTGCTTCAAGTTTTTTACACCAATATGAATCTTTCACATCTGAAACTTCCAAAGCAAGAGAGCTGAGCATTTGTATCTAAAATGTTACAACCCATGTAGCAATATCAGAGTTGTAGGCTCCTATGATATAAAATATGAGGCTTAATCAGCTTTGTAAACAGTCATTGATTTTAAAAAGAAAATCTGAAAGTGTAAGGCATCTAATTAAAGACATTTATCTAAATTTTGTCCCGATGTCTGTGTGCTCTATGGATGAAAGTTTGCAGGACACAAAACTGTTGTACTTTGACTGGCCATTTAAAAAAAGCTTCTGGTGTGGGATTTTTTGTTGGAAACAGTCAAAGTCATAATATTCAATGTTTACAGAGAATCTTGTTAACACTAAAACACATAAGAACTGATCATAACGTCATCCTACAAAAGTCTGTAATAAACTCTGTAGTAAAGTTACCTGTATATGGACTCCATTAATGCTTGGTATCTTTCCCAGTTAGATCAAGGTTTCATGTCTAAATTTTCTGTCCAGGAGCAGCTGCTGAAAAGACAAAGGATAAAGATACAGGCATGGTAATAGAGAATTAAATTGACTCCAGACACATAATGGGATAGTTGGTTTTCTTATCTGTCCTATTTAAGATGTAGAGTTCTTAAACTAAGCCGTTTCCAAATTAGCGGCTTTGACTATGGCTGCGGCTATTGCTATGGGTTGCTTAGGATGTCCTATACTTCCAGGCATGATGACGCGGCACTCCAGCCATAGCCATAGCTGTACCTGCCAATCGTACACGGCCTAACATCAAGATCTAGCGTTTTGAGATTCACACTAAGACAAGCATATCCAAAGAAAGATTTACATACGTCAGAAACACAAAGCAATACCTAATTCTTCTTTGTCATCTTGTTCTGTACGTGAACAACTACCAAAATTTATGTCCATTGAGGTTGGGGAATGACTCAAGGTGTGACCCAAGGCTATTAGTGAGACACTAAGGCATCATGTTTTATTCGCATGGTCTGAACATGTGCGAGGTATAAGGTTAAGTGTTTCCTGTACCCTTGATGTATCAAAACCAACTCTCAGCTTTGTGGTAAATTTGCCTTCCATTTACAAGCTTTCTGAATGACTGTGGACTAACAGCTAACTCAAATAATCAGTACTTTTCTTATAAACCTTTGTAAAAACCTTTACGCTTCCAGTTTGAGCTGTGGTGAACTTAATTCTTGGGAGACAATCTGTATCATATTTTCTCAAAGACATCGGTGCAAACGGCTGATTGTGGAAGGTTTTACACCACAACATTTTTCACGGCATGTATGAAAAGTATCCAGATCTTGCAGATTTTCCATTGAATTAACCATTTGGATTTCTTTTCACTCAAAAAAGGGTTGACCTTATTTGAAGAGTCTTGGGTCACAAGGGTTAAATCTGAGTCTTGAGTCACTAAGGTTGAATCTGAGTCTTGAGTCACTAGGCTTGAATCGAAGTCCAAGTAATGAGACACCAGACCCTCAATTATTAAGGTTAGGGATCTTTTTATCTCACTGGTCAACATCCAGACAGCTTTGGGTAATTTTTGACAGATGTTTTGTGCCGATAAACATATTCGGAAGGGGAATGTATTATAATGTTAACTTTTGAATGTGAAGACAGTCTAGACTTGAACAAACATTTTTGAGTAGATTTATGCCTAATTGCTATGTGCAATTGTGCAATTGCAATTTGTGGTGTTTCAAAGTGGACCAAAGACCAGTTCAATTAATTGAAACCAAAGTTGAATCTTTCTTGTAGTAATTTCCTTACCAACTCAAGTCTTCAATACACAATTTGTAGCATTTTTGTCTACAAAGCAATCATAAAAAATATCCAGATCCTGCAATTTTTCCATCAAAATAATTTCTAAAACTGCTTCTGACAAAAGGTCTTTGAAAAGAAGGCATATTTACCTTTTTGAACCATTTCCATATCAGCCTTGCATCATTTTACTTCATGTGTCTCTCACTGGCTACTGATTACAAGTGGTGATGATGGTCGCATCAGACTGTCAGCTAGCAAATTACTGAAAGGTTAAAATATCAGAAATAGCCAATTAAACAAAGAAATACATTTTGCACTTGGAGTTCATCATGAAGCCACAACCAAAAGCAAGATGTTTTCTCTGATGAGCGTTGCGTCCCCATCAATAGTCCTCAATTGGTTGCATAATTCTAGCACTAGTGTGGGGTTTTAAATAATTGATAGGCAAAGGATCAACTCATTCAGCAGAAAGAAACAATATGATTTTTAAACCTTTAGTTTCAGTTTTCATGTAGAATCTTCTCAACTCTTAATGAAATAGTTACTTTTATAAAAACTTTTAAAGTTAGAAAAAAAGTTATAACTTAATCCTTTTGTGGAATGAAATGCTAACTGTTGAATTCTACAGAGGTCTTCTAGGAAATAAAGTTTACCTTTTTGGAGTAACACTGTCTTTTCACATAGACCCAGCTTTGTAACTTTCACTGCAGAGATGGCACTTGTGACTGAAAACCTAGCTGACATCACCTGCTAGCCATTAACGGTGCATGGGTCATCATGTGGCTGTAGCTGTCATGTTGGCTGGTAGTTTATAGGAGGTAGACACTTTGAGTTGTGTTACTGCAAAATATAACAACATTTCTTGGATAAGTTTTTCCCCCTAAAAATTCAAATGTTCTTTTCAAAATTATGTTTTAATCCACTCTTCTCATCTTGTCTTGGAAGGCACAAGAAATAAGAACCTGTCTGTATCAAACACAAACCCAAAACTGGGTCCCGCGACTATAGGGAGGGGTACCTGCATGTCAGGAATAATCCAGAGGGTGTCGTTGTCACCCTTCCAACTCTGCCAAAGATGTCGTTTTTGCGTCATGGGTGAATCACCGCTTTTACTCATTTATTCACTGATTTTTGTCCTGCAGTGGCTGTCGTTCGAGACCATTAAGTTTTCGCATGCACTCCCTCTGTGTTCTCTCAGGTGCTGTGTTATTCTTGACCAGTGTGCTTTATTACCGCAGTGGCCCAGTTTTGTGGTGTTCTCAAATCTTACATCCAACAGCCGTTTATGGCTCACACACGTTATGGCCCACACATACACCTGCTGTCTGAGTGCACAACATTTTACACAACTTCTGTTTATTCAGAATTTTGTAAGGTTGAAATATGAATTTTTTAAAAACTGTATTATAATCATGAATATCTCAGTTTGATAATTGAATTTGATAACAAGAATCATTTCAACCAACTCAATGAAATCACAGTTGAAACTACTTGATTCGATATTCTGCTTTCATCTACTCCACTCAAAGACATCAGTTTCGCATCTTGGTGAAAACCATTTAGATCCTCAATATTTTGTTTGTTATACGCCTTCCCAAGTGGCATGAGAACATCCCAACCTTCATCCAAAAGGTCTTAATAAAGGAACTCAAGTTACCTTTCTTGGTCCTTGCGTCTCTTTGTTTCACTCTCTCAAGAAGTGTTCAAGTTGTGCTCCCTGTAGAATTGATGATGACGATGACGTGAGAGCTGTCCAACTTAAAGCACCTAGCAAGCTGTACAAAGATTCTAACTTCACATCAACTTGTATCTTCTGTAAAATATAAAAAGTATTACTTGTAGAAGTTTACTTTATTTTTAAACAGAAAAAGTTGAGGAAATTTAATCAATTGCAATGGATTATACGGACATTCATTCCTTGAAAGACATGACAGAAGTGGCAGTAGATATAGGAAAACAAATGTTCTTCTTATCTAAAGACTAGTTTGATGAACATTGTTAATCTTACATGCACGCATAATTCTTGAAAATCACGTCTGAATTTGATCTTAAACAAGTTTTTTTATCAAGAATAAATATAACAGTGCAAGGAACTTTCTTAATGGCATTTATAAGCAGCTTTCCAGTAATTAGTTTAAGTTGTGTTTCTTGAAAATGTGTGGCTCCAATAAACTCTTCCCAAACCAATGTTACACTACTTATGTCTTCTTAGACTTGGCAAAAATTTGAACTATCACAGTTTGAAACAGGATTATCTATGCCAGGGAAAAAATGATTTATTTCCATTTGAAAGCTCACTGATTATGAGGCTTATGTTAGTGCCAATGCTGTCAAGGTTGCGGAAAAAAGCATGTGAAGACAAAAACAAAATGACAAATAAGGAAACTGGACGTACATTCACAAAGTAATTAAAACTAGTAAAAGTGATGGAATCTCCAACCCAAAAATTAAATTCTGAAAGTCTGCGTAACAGACCGTGGATCTAGCAGCTATCTGTGGGCACATCAAAAACCCCATAATAAAAAGCCATCATCTCAATACATTTTAAATGACAAACTACAGTATTGTGTGTGTGAGTCAACTACACACGACAACCAGATCCGCACTCTGCAGCCGGATGAGTCAAGTATAATTTCACTTCATTACTTTTCGATTATCTGTATCCAGAATATACATGTTGAAAATGACAGAAAATTGGTTACTATATTTGAATTGTGCTTTCCCCAACGGGCCAGATTACACAAAGAACATAGCTGGTATCAATGAAAATGTAGTACAATATTTTTTCTGTTTAAAAAAAAACCAAATGGATTCTCGGCAAAAAATCACCCAGTTTCCGGACATCAGAGTCTTTTACCTGACCCTTTCACAATTCATAAAAAGTTCTGGACAGAATTTCATGAAAACCTGTTTTATCACGTACTGGATAAAACACATCATTCACCACAGATAAACAGAGCAGGGCACCACCTATCCAGCAGGTTGTAACCATGGGGTACAGTTGTAGCAACAAGAATATTTTCTTGGGTTTTTGCCATTTATATGCATTTATGTGCCCGGCTGGCATATTACCAGTTTGGGTTCTAGGGTTGTGTTAGGAATTCTCTGGCCAATGGTGTTGCTCAATTTTTGGCAAAATTCTGGGCTTCATTTTTTGCAGGGACAGGTGCAGGAAATCCTTACTTTGGCTCAATCATTCAATACCACTTGTTCAAAAACTCATTTCTCTCCATTTTCTCAGTGTTATAGTTCTCTTCATTGCAGCATACTTTTATAAAACATTTTCATTCATCATCGGGACTAATTTGTTACAAAGCTTGAGGATTAGAGAATTATGGCAAAGAGAATTGGCAAAGTTTACTGAAATAAATGCAGTGGTTTTACTGTGCACAAATTCACATCAGTGTTTCTTTGTTTATTTTCTGTGAACTGTCTGGGAATAATTGTATGATTAGTGGATCCTTCTTATAAATCATAACTAGTTTGCGCTGGATGTTGTACACAAAAATATCGTCAATTCCCAAAAAACAATATTTTTTTTAGTTTCAAATGCCCATGTCTAAGCGATGTACATGAACAAGAATTGTACACAAACTCACCGCGTGAGTGTGTACCAGTCGTGACCGTGATCTGTTCTAACCTCAGAGAGGTCCCTAGAGTTAGAATATTCATTAATTAACTTGTATCAACGGTTCCTGATGTCAGAAATCGAAACTTTTCATATTTTTTGTCTGCAAACGTAATCTTTCTAAATTCGTTCGCACCAATGTGTGATAAGCACTGTATACTCAGTGCTTTCGAGTCCTGTGGAAAAAAATCCAAAGGCAACTCGGGTGGGATTTCAACCCACGACTCCCGCATGACTAGAGCAGATGTCTTAACCACTAAACCACCGAGCACACCCGGTGACGAGGGGCCAGTTTGAATCCAGTATTATTAGCAGCAGCACTGAGTATACAGTGCTTATCACACATCGGTGTAAGGCAAATAGAAATTTATATTCATTCCTCCGATTCAAATATTAACATCTATCTAATTGTTTGCGATACCTGCTGCTAATAATACTGGATTCAAACCGGCCCCTCGTCACCGGGTGTGCTCGGTGGTTTAGTGGTTGAGACATCTGCTCTAGTCATGCGGGAGTCGTGGGTTCGAATCCCACCCGAGTTGCCTTTGGATTTTTTTCCACAGGACTCGAAAGCACTGAGTATACAGTGCTTATCACACATCGGTGTAAGGCAAATTGAAATTTATATTCATTCCCCCGATGCAAATATTGATATCTATCTAATCTTTAATGTTGCTCCTAAATTTGAAGCAAGTACCAACATTATATGTATTTGTTAAACGTTATGCATGCATTTGAAGTAAGTACTTGTATGTACTTGTTACACTTTTTCCATGCATTTCCCAAATCAAGGGATGCTACTTTATGCAAACAACTTTATAAAAAAAATCTTCGAATTAGAAATTGGTTGCTAAGAAACTAGAGACAAGTGCCGACTAGTACATGTACCTACAAAATGCATCTACAAGATTGTGACAGCGAATTCTTTTTTAAGAACTACAGTTCTTTCAAGAGAGATACATGTACTTTGCTAACTTTCAAGTCTCTATTCTTGTGAATTAATGTACACAGCAAAAACTGTGGTGTTAATTTTTCAACGCCAAACTTGATCTATTATTTTTGGTACTAATACAGATGCTTAAAAACACCGTCTGAATCAATTGACAGTGAAAATGTTGGGGTTGCACCAAATTGGTGTTCATGTTCACCTACAGCGCATGCACATAAAAGTTGTTTGTCAAGGATCACTTTCATTGGTCCACGTCCCGCGACCCCTAATCATTATGGGATGGCGACCTTTTCGCCCACGCCGTGGTATCGGTAAAATAATGCCCATCACTTGGCTTTACTGGCTTTCTTGGGAAGTTCACAAGTTGGTCTCTTACAAGGGAGAGATTTTGTCATTCGTTGATAAGGGTAAGTGTGATAAATTGCTTTGAGTTCTCGATCATGATCAAACTGGAACTTCATGGACGTGTACATTAAGCATGGGGGTATTATCACACATTGCACAGATAAAGCAATCACGAAGCTAATCGGTGGGTGTTACGTTAGGCCTTTTTATCGTTCAGTGTGGGCTAGGATGGGCTCTTAAATTATATGAGGGAGTTGGGCCTAGTTATGGTTCTAATACTAGGCCCAACTGCCTAATAGTGTTATGGGCAACTTTCCTTGTGCATGTCTTTGTTGTGTTGGTCACACAAGTACATTATTACTCAGAGGGATCACATGTGAATTAATAACAAATCTACCTCAGATGATTGGTACGCACGCCACAGTTTACATGAAATAAATTGAGATAAAATTGTGTTATTTTCATGACTTATTGCATGAAGGAATTTGATCTTAATTTTACTAACAATCAGAAATCAGTAAAACTTCAAGATGTTGGCCCACAACACATCAGACATGATGCCGGCCAAGATCCACATTTTGAGGCAGATGTGAATTGGATGAAACACAATGCTGATCTTGTGCTAGAAAAGATGAAGAATACCTTCCCACTGAGACGGGCGATGGTTCAGGGGCAGGATTCAGCAACTGAGATCATTTCAGAGTTTCTGTGTTTCCGAAATACTTCTGGATTGGAGAGTTATATGGAGTGTAGTTCAAGCAACATGTAATTTTCATTAGAATTTCCTTATTATGAGAATTTTGGGCAAAATTCCCCTGAAACATCTGCTTGAAACATCTGCTGTAAGTGTTTGTCTTGTACTATCATGTTTGTGTTTAATTCATAAAGTATTTTCCTGTCACGTATATATACAATTTCATCCAGTTCATATTGTCTGGGGGTCTCATACTTACAAGAGATTCCTCACTGATTTTCATCTTTATTTTCTGTCTCATTGCTATATTATAAAACTTTGTTATGTGAAAAGTCTTTGTCATTAATAGTCTTCAAAGAATTTCGTCTGTTCTAAAATTTAATCCCCAAATTATTTTAGTATTGTAGACTTTTGACATAAACGAAAGGCTGTTGAATGAATTTAAACATTTATGTATAACAGTTTCCATTAATATTTGAACGTTCCCTAAGAGATAAGAAGTGGGAAGGAGGTTGAAAATTTTCAGGCAAGAAAGTAAGAAATTTCCATTTTCCTGACAATTACAGATACAATTTTTGTTTTACACAAAAATCAGCTTTACACTCATGATTTGGTACATAATTGGTTACTTATGAAAAACAACTGTTGAACTTTTCCTTGTATACATATACTGATCTTTTATGTCTCTATAATTTTGGATCAATCTCTACCCAAAATATGAAACACAAGTTTAGCCATTATTGAATTGTAAGTTTTACAAGGTAATGGTACAGTTAAATTGGATATTTAGGTGTTAATACTGTAGTATTGTACCTGACTACAATCATGACAATTGTGTGATTTAAAGAGTACAAGATCATTAATGTATTAATTAATTAGCTGGTGCTGTTTTATAAGCTTTCACCTTATAATGTTTGTAATGCATTGAAGAGTTACTCTTGCCAGGCTTTACAAAGTAATCAGGACCTTATTGCAATGAAACCACATCAGGTGATGGGACTGTGTTTATTAACGATGCAGAAGCACCATGGTTTCATCGTAACTGTTAAAAGTTCCTGTTAACTTTGGGTCCTCAAACAAAGACATTAAAGGTGTTATACACTTTTTACAGCGTTGGTTTTTCGGTATCACAATAATTCTGTGTATGTTTGTAACTTTTGGGGAGGGATGGCCACATCATGAATTAAATTGAATTGCTTTTATTCTTTGGCACTTGTATTTGTATAATAACCTGGGCCCAATTTCATAGAATTGTTTAAGCAGAAAAAAAAATCGCTTAAAGTTTGTTTGCTAAGCAAAAATAAGCAGGCTACCTGTCAGAGATTGTGCATGCGACATGGTATTTTGACTGGTAACCTTATTCTGGTAAGCACGATTGCATTGTGCTCAGCTACTTTGTGTGCTTAAGCAGCTCCATGAATTTGGGCCCCATTTCCAATGGATTGTACTTAGTTAATTATTTTATGTTTATTTAATTTTTTTCTGCAATATGTGGGATTATTTCATGTGGGCTGCCATTCAGTTTCTTAATATGCTCAAAAATGATACTTTTTTATTGTAGAACTTTGCAATCACTATTTATTTGCGATGGGATATTACTCTGTTGTCTTTCACCATGTTATCTGTTAATGTGGCTAGAAAACTCTATTACTACATGTATTTGATTGAATACTTTTAATTTGTATAATTTACTCAATTATTTATTTTTAAATCTCACCCTTTTAATAATTTTCCTGCCATGTAAACTGTATTGTATTTGTTTTATTACTATTAATATTACCGCAACCGTACTCCAAGTCATTTCATGTATACACATTGTGAAATCTGACACCAAGCTAACTTTGCTTTATGAAACTTTATTGCTACTGGAAACAGTCACCTCTTTGTTTGTGATGTTAATGTTCATATCAATTTGTTTGTGCCAAAAATCACTCCTGTTTATTTTTCTCGATCACAAATGTATCAAAAAGTAATACAATTCACAATACAATGCATGTACACACAAGCCTGTGCGCAAGTAGTGATGTGTGTACTATAGTGCTTTGGTGAGCGAAAGCATGGTTGAAGCGAGATTTTGATTGGTAAAAAAGTTTCTTTAATCCCAGAAGTACGGGCCTTAACAAGGTCCAATCAAAATAATTTTTGCGGAAGTATTTAGACCAGGACCTCCCCTAACAACACTTTTTTTACACAGTGGCGCTGTTTTGTATTATTGCAGTGAGTTAAAGAGCTCGGTCCACTGAAAACCACGATTTACATTAACAAATGGTGATAAATTCTGCTCAAGCAACATTTTTTAGCAATAAAAGTACAGACTTTATTTGTCCTAAAAGTTTGATATTTAATATCACTGGGATGTAGAATGTTTTTGTCTTCATTATACCTTTTTAACAGGTCAAAGCGTTGTTGCTATATTTAATGGTGTACAAAAATTGACATCGAGGCCCAGTTTTTGACTGGCAATTCTCATAGCGGAAAAATCAGTGACTTTGCGTATGCTTGAAAAGGAGCGCTAACAAATTGATATGTAACCATCCGTTTAATCTTGTAAACATTTTAAAGTCAAATAGAAATATGTTGGGGAAATGGTCGTATGTTATTATGTGATGTTAATATTTAACCATCCATTTAATACTGTTGTTTGCTTGTGTTAGAAGAATAAAAACAAATAACATCAGAAAAACAGTATACTTGTGTAATTTCAGTAATTTTTAACACCAAACAGTAGTTAAACAGCCCGCCTGAGTTATTTACTGGTCTTGAGTAACACCAACACCGTTGCCCAAAATGGTGTTAAAACCTAACACCAAAACTGGTTTTCAAATATATTATTCCAAATAGGAATAACTTGACACCAAACATTGGCATTGAAATTCAACACCAAAATCGGTGTAAATAATTTTTAATTCCAAATGTTGGTTTTGGTTAACACCAGAACCCTCACCCTATATGAATTACCTAAAAGAATAAAAATTAACACCCTTGGTGTTCTTTTTAACTCCACAGTTTTTGCAGTGTAGTGTCACGGCAAAAGATTTAAGAAAACGTAGGCACAAACATAACGACTTAAAAACAAAGTTGATCAGATCTCGGATGAGGCCAGCATAATTTTCAAGACCTCAATACTCTGAGACCAAGCCGAAGACCAAGACCAAAGGGTTTATACTTGGACCAAGATCGACCATGACCACCAAGAAGGAGTTCGACACTGAACATGAGATTGGCCTAAATTTTCAATTGAACAGCTTGTTCTATTACGACAATTTCTAAATTGAAACAGCTAAGAGTAACAGACTGCACTTGATATCCGATAGACCGATTGCGCGACCTACGTCACGTGACCCCTGTTGGGTTAAAAATGTAAACACACACGTAATCCTCCATAGGAAAGGGTGGTACGGTACACGATGATTAATGCATTTAGTTAATTTGATCGAGGCTTTTTTTGCTCGAAATCTGTGAAACATATTCCAGAGTTTGTACCAAAGACCTTCAAGTGGCTGACTAAAGCCAGTAAGGACAGTTCCAGCAAGTCTTGAAAATTGTAAAAGTACCGTATAAATGTGCACGATGTGTACAGCGCGCGACGGAACGTTAGGCCAGACGACCGCGATCACCACACACTTTTCAACACAAAAATTTCAAAGTTTTGAAGCTGAAATCCTCCAAAGAAATTGCTTTCCAAAACTGTGTGATTCCTTTGCCTATTTGAAATTCTGCAAGGCTAGGTATTAATGCTCACTTTTCCAATGTTGTTTATCCTTTTTTTACAGTGATTTAGGCCAACATTACAAACAAAATAACAGACGGGTGGCTACATAATAGTCGTCCGACGCCGGTAGTGCATGGCTTAAAAAACCTCTTTTCAGAAGAATTCTGTTAAATTATGAAACAGAGATGTGATTTAAATTAATGCCTCCCCATACTACTTTAAATAAAGGGGCTGATTAACTAATTCATCGCTTAACGCAAGTATAATCGACTGTTTTCGAACTCACTGTGTCACGGCCTATCTCTTTACACGTATTTTTTCACCAGCTGTATGACGTCATCCCCGATAGGGGGTCACGTGACCGCATGTAAACATTGTCGCGCAATCGGTCTATTAGGAACGAGGATTACAGGAGATTGATAAACTGCTGCTGTTGTATTCGTTGTATTCATTGTATTCGGCATATGGGAAGTAAGTCCAAGATTTCAGCATAGTGGGCCGATTATTGGCCTGGCTTATGACCAAAGTTCGGGCCTATTTAATGGTGAGACATTTAATAATTTCTAGAAAGAGAACAAAAAATCCTGCGTATTTTATGAGAACTTTTGTTTTCTTTGCTTTATTTAGTCAGGGTTTCATTGTGACAATGACATTATCATCAACAAAAAATTACTTCGGAAGTTCCAGAAAGTTTCAAAAAATAATATCGAGCAGAGGCATGGTAAAGATTTTTTAATACTGACGTGAAGTGGTTGAAATGCAAAAAAAAAAACACCTAAATAAACCCATATGGGCATTAATTTTCATGGTTTATAAACCATGTCTTTGGTGGATTCAATTTACATGGTGGTACTTATTTCATGGTTTGTAAACCATGATCTTGTGCAAATACAGTTTTTCATGGTTTACAAACCATGTTCTAAGCTGCATCAATTTTCTTGGTTCATAAACCATGTTTTTTGTAGATTCAATTTCCATGGTTTGTAAATCCTGATTTACAAACCATGTTTTTATAAAGATTTGTGAAAACACAGTTTTTGCAGGAGTTATAAACCATATTTTTTTGCTTTGTATACCATGATTTTGTGAACGCATAATTTTTCATTGTTTAAAAACCATGTTTTTTTTTAATGATTACTTATGGTTTATAACAGGCCTCGACCTTAACAGCGGCCACCAGCGGCCATTGCCACGATGCCCCAGCAAATTGCCGTGATGCCCCTTGAAAAAATACGTACCTTACGTACCGTGCCCTTTTCCGTAGCGTACGCTTTTGCACACTACTAGTTTTCATAATGCTGCTTGCCATCATGTGTCGCGCCATGCATTTTATTAGTACTACTAGTACTAGTACCGAAGTGGAGAACTCGGCACGGCAACCATATCAAACGTAGTTGAGTTGTTTACTACTGAAACACGGCACCAGACTACTCTCATGTATAAACTGGCTACAAGTCCCTACACTAAATTACACATGTTCGCACTGATTCTATCTGTCTATTGAGTGGATGGGGGGCCGGGAGGCGAGCGGCCGGGGCGGGATCGAGTCTATGTTTTTCCCTCGCTATCTCGCTGGTCTCGCTGTGTCCAAGGTTTGTTGTGTTGGATAAAAGTTTGTGACATTGCGACTTTCTTTTTCATTGCAAAAAGTTATGTACACGTTGTGTACACTGCGCCCTAATTTTAAACTACATCAACTTAACCGTAACGATTAATCAGCATGCCATCCCATAAAAGGCTTTAAAAAAAACGGGAAGCTAAAAGGGTTGGAGCGGCAGCAATTAAAGTGCCACGTTTAGACGCGTTTTTGGGGTGAGTTTGTTTACAAATTACAGTCTAGGCAATCAATAAACGTCGGCATGCACGTTCCATCCATTTACTGTCAGACTGTATTAACGTTACTACTAGGTAGTACTACTACTAGTACTAGTAGACCAATTTTTTGGCGGGGGGATTCATTCTCAATTTTCATAACCTTATTTATTTTTAAGAATATTGTTTTTCAAGAATTTTATATTCCACAAGGTTTAATTTTCCGGATCAGCGGATTTTGTTGAGCCTCGGGGTTGGGGTGGGGTGGGTGGGGTTCATTTGTCTCCCTCGGAGAGTTGGGGGTGGTGTAGTTACAGTAACCGTAACGCTTATACGAGGGTCGGAGACCCGAGCGTTACAGGAAACCACATTCAAACCTTGTGTTAGTGCATGTGCCTGCACACACGGAGTAGTATAATGTAAACTAAGATTAAGGGGGGGCGGGTTGAAAATGGGTAAGTTACTGGGGCAACTTGCAATGCAAGAAGTGCTGCAAAATAACTGTAAATAATTCATAAACAAATAAAAGTTTAAAATGGCCTTGGTGCCCTTTCAGTTGGCCTTGGTGCCCCTTTCTTTTTTGGAGCCTTTGAGGCCAAGTGGCCTTGACCCTCTGAAGCTTAAGGTAGAGGCCTATTATAACCCATGATTTAAAATCATTCTATAACATGTTCATGGTTTGTAAACCATAGGCTGTAACGCATTATTCTTGGGTGTTGATATCAAGTCATGGTTTACAAATAATAAATTTTCGAATTTTGAACACAGTGTTTATGGTTTATATCTAATAATTGTTACAAGCCATGAATAATTGTTATAAACCATAAAAAGTTGTCTCCAAAATGTTGTAAACATTTAATTGACAAACAGCACCTTGTGACTGTAGCGATCAAAATAAAAATTTTAAAGGGTTTTTTAAGGACTTCAGACACAATGTTCTTGACTTGGATAGTATTTTAAATATACATTTCTCTACTGGAGGAGTGGTGCTGTTTTAAATCCTTACAATCAGTGAGTTTTCAATTTCAGTTTTTTGTTTTTACCAATCCTTTACTTATGTCTTTAAATGTCTCTAGTAAGTTTTTGGATCATTGTCTTTACCAAAAGAAATTTTGCCTTTTAGAAAATCTGTTTGGTTAAATATCTTGTCTTTTTACGATTTTCAAAAATAAACACACAAAATGTCATTTTTTTTAGGTCGTAGTTGTGGAGAATTTCTCTCAAACAGTCCTTGAAAATAGAGAGATTAGTTTGGAAGGGAATTGCTTACCTGGTGTTTTTTCTCTTGCATGTGAACTTGCTTTTGGTTGCTTGAGATAACATTCTTATCTTGGTGGTCATCTGTGAAAGAAAACAATTATGCTAAATGTTAATATGGTTCCTGTTTAAAATGACAAAGTGGCCAATCAGTGCACACATTAAAAATAATGAGGCAGATAATTCAAGTGTTTGCAAAACATTTTTAAAACGTTTTTAAAAAAATCTTTTCGCGCCCAAACATTCTTGCATCTTGGATACAAAATTACAGAGCGATTTAATAATAACTAACTAGTGCTTCAATGATTATTCGGTTAACTGCTTGTATTGTCAACCTCTTTTGGTTTAATTAATCATGAAAATGTATACCTCCTTGTCTGGTACTAGTGTAGCAAAAAAAGAGAAATTTAATAAAATTATATATATTTTTATTAGTAAACTTAATACATTTGCTAAAAGGGAAACAAATTGGTATACTGAAGTCCAATCCCATAAGCTGATTTCAAACCATATTCCTTTCAATGTCAGAAGTAAAGAATAGTCAACAATTTGGGGGTTCAATCCACCCAATGTTACAGTGACAAAAAGTCAAAATATTCATAACAGAGACCTATTCTTGAATCAAATTGAAAAGCTGATAGACCATCTTTTGAGGTCAAATGCAGCATTGAAAGAGGGTGTCCTTTCCAGTACAATAGAAGTTATCGCATTGCGAATCTAAAGTACTGCAGACTCTCCAGCAATGACCATCATTGATCGAGGGAACAGTCTCAATTTGAAAGTTGATGTCACATTTTGGGGGTAAAACATTGTAGGGCCAAGAAGCGGAGGTAGTCCAGTGTATTGAAACTATTTATGGGGGTAATAAGTAAAAGTGCCCCAGTTACTGGGTCTGCATAAGCCCAGTAACTGGGGCGCTGTACTCCTTTTTTGAGATTTTGACATTATCGGTCGTACTAGCGCCCCAGTCCGTAATGTACATGTATGTGGGAACTCTGACGAAGCAGATTTTTTATGGATCTGTAAAACAAAATTCAAAATCATGACAAAGACTCAACAGAAGTGCTGGAAAATAACCTTTTGGCTTCTCAAGATATCAAATATGAAATGAAATAAATTTAATTGTAGGCCTACTCACAATTATTTTCTGTCCTCCAAATCAATGATTTTTTAGGACAACTAAAAATGCAGTCGTTACGATCTGCATTTTACTACTACGTGACATCAACTACTGTTAACAAAATGGATTGAGTGTTCACTGATGCCCTGACTTGCATCTTGTTTTGCGCAGTCAACGCAGGATACCAGCTATGTAGATCGCACGCTCGGCCAATTAAGACCAATGGAAAATTCTATACAGCAAGCCTAGAATTTCGTGAAAAAAGTTGAGAATCCAGATGGATTCTCGTCAGGGATTTTTTGCGAAAATCCAAAGAATCCAGCATCTAATTTATGTAAACTTATGTTATAATTACTGTTATACTGATTTGGCATTACAAAGAGTTTCCCCTAACTTTTTATTTGTAACTAGCCAGCAAGACCAGTTGGCCTGATTTTTAACTGGTCCGCCAAATTTTTGACTGGTCCGTCAAAAAATGGAATTTTTTGTCATTGCTACTTCAATTCAGTGAATTATTTAGAGTCAAACTAACTGCATCCAAAGCCATACTTTATTTTGTTTGGACAGTTATTGTACTCATATACATGTACTTGCAGTGTTTGTTGAAGGCTGTGATTAATAATGTTACACTTAGCTGAAACACAGGTCAGACATGTCAAGAGGAGAAAAGTTGGAATTGACCTTTATAATTTTTTTCAGTCACCAACGACGCCACCAGCAGTCATTGGGACATGAAAATTGTTTATGAAATACAATTGCATCAGGTTAATTAACTACGGAGAAAAATAAAATAAGTAACTTTAAAATTGATTTGAAAAATGGAACAACATTAACAAGTTAGTGAGGGTTGTCAATGAATATAATCTACAGTGGTACCGGAGAGGGAGGTTTACGTACGAATGTTGCAACAACGGTGGGGCCAGTGAGTAAATGTATCTTCATTTGATTGAAAAGGAAACAAAGCTCTTCCAGTTTTCAAACTTTTTTGCAGAAAATCAACAATGTAATACAAACTGCAGTTGTAACCAAGCTACAGTTATTTCTTACTTTGCAAGCATCAGTTTTTAGTTGTACAACCTCAAAACACCTTCCTTCAGTCATAGCAAAAACTATCCACACATGTGTGAGTCTAACAAGCATGCAGTCTGGTTGCAAACCAGTTCACTTTGCCTATACAGTAAGTCTGCTTAGCCATACCACACAGTACATAGGCGATCTATTGATGGAGGCCACAACCAGACACGGATTGACTGTCTAATGTACAAAGAGTGAAACAAAGAGTGCACTACCTCAAAACCATGGGGAAACTCAGAATAAAACGTTCCATCCGCGCGGTGAAACCTTGTTAAATTGTTTGTATTATTTTGCTTGCAATTTTATTTTAAAAGGGTAGCCTCCTCAGATAAGAGAAATATTTTATTTCCATTAAAAATATAAATAAAAAAATACAATAAAAAAAAATCAAAAATCAAAAAATCCCTTACAATTTGTGCGAATCCAGGAAGATTCTCGCTGTCACGATTTTGCGCAAATATTTACACAAGTCGAATTCGCGGACTCGTGTCAAAATTCTAGGCCGGTACATTGTGGATTGCGTTTTGGCTTATGGAGACTGGTATCCTGTCTTGACTGCGCAAAACAATATGCAAGCCAGGGCATCAGCGAACACGCTATCATTTTGTTAGGAAAACAGTAGTTGATGTCAGATTCATGAAAAATCCGCTTCGTCAGAGTTCCCACATACATTACGGTCTGGGGCGCTAGTACCACCGATAATGTCGAAATCTTAAAAAGGAGTACAGTGCCCCAGTTGCTGGGTCTAGGGTCTGCATACACTGTCTTGCATATTGCATACAATGAATAACATTAACAAATTTCGCTTGAAAGTGAATCCTGTTTTCTTTCAAAAATCATAAAATAATAAGAAATAATAAAATAAATAAATAATAATTACATACACATGATGAGTATTATTATAAGACTGGGTTGGAGAAAATCGTCAATATCGGAATTATCAGTAAGAAACAGGTCAGCACTAAATTCACACTTTTCAAAGAGGTTTGCACAAAGCATTCACCCGAATCAATGTAACACATCCACGTGATATTTTGACCATGAAACAAATGGGAAAATTCCCCTAATTGTACTGTTTTAGCTACCACAAAAAACAGCCATGCAGCTGCTATAGCTTCGTAACTTACCCGGTGACGGGCCAAAATGGGTAGAGGATGCCTCCAAAACGAAACTTTCCTGAAACCAATCTGGGGTGGTACAAATTTACGTAGAACTCCAAGGCTGCCATCTTTTCAATTTTCAGCGCGGGGCGGCCGGCGCATGCGCTCTATAGTATAATCAACCAACCGCCTTTCATTAATATCAGACAAAAAGTGGTTGCGCCCTCTGCCTTGACTCTCAGTGTTGGACATTAAAATAAACGTACTTGAATTTACATAACTTTTTGAAAAAGCGAAAAGTACTGAGTTTAATTATCAATTGTGACCGGATTTTCCTCAAGCTCTGCCGCCCATTTTTAATTTATTAGAAAGTAGTCATCTTTCGAACAGAAGTTCTTGCCTGTTTGGTTTTTGTTCATACACACTCGAAAACAACAAAATACTAGTATTCTATGCCAGGACACGGGTTGCGTTGGCATTGAGAGACGGGGAATTAGCAACGGCAGCTTTAAAAAATAAAACACAAAAAAATACGGGAAGAAAAACAACTTGCAAAATGAACTTGTTTCCCTTATGGTTTATTACTGGTGGGGGGGGGGGGGGGGGGGAACTTATCAAAGACGAATTGATTTTCCGATCTCAACCTCGAAAATAACGTAATTAGACAAAGAACAGACGTTTCCCCGTCCCACCGAAAAATGTTCGTTGCTGCCTTGGAGTTATTTTTTTTTTTTAGATATTACTGTTCCCAGTTTTCAACCTGATTTTAAATGTTGTACTTTTTAATAATAAAAAAACACAACAAATTGTACCCAACCCATTTATGTCTACATGTCTTGCATTATTTGGGAGGAGGGGATTGGGAGAAAATGAAAAGTGAGGGAAAAATCTTACCAAAATGAGGCACTGAAGGTGAGGGTGGTTGGGAGAAGGGGGCTGGGTCACATCCAGCCGTTTCTGATTATTATTATTTTTTTACTTGAGGGCCTACCCCAGCACTAAAAAGCTTACCTTATATCTGCAAATGCCAGAAGCTCAATATATTGGCATTTGCCTCCATTGGCAAATCCAACACCAAAATGAACTAGAATGAAGACTCTTTCAAATTCAAATTCAGCCCGCAAATCCAGAACTCACCAAACACAAAAGTCCCAACTAGTAATAAACAAAAAGTAAAAAGACAATTGTATTCCTTCCATAAGTTTTTATATTTTTTATTTGACATCTCAAATCTAGCTTTTCATCCTGCAAAATACACATCTGTATAAAGACTGAAAAGAGGAAAAACAAATAACAAACAGGGGCTTAAAGGTGGAATACAGGATTGGTATTCATCCAAATTGTTTTTATTAGTATCAGTCTGAAAAGCTTACTGATTATGAAGTTCATGCCAGTACTAATCCTCCATAGAAAAATTTCTGTCCGAAATACTGTCAAAGTCAAGACAAAAAAAAAATAGAATTTGAAGACCTCAATTTGAATTTCAGTTGTAACAAAATTAAAGACATTGTTTTTACATACTGAAAAGTAAGCACAGTTTTTCACTAATTTCTCCTGACTCGTAGGACGGATTGAACCCAATTTTTCACAGGTTTATTTTTCATGTGTATATTGAATCACACAAAGTAAGAACACTGCACTATCAGCTTGACCAATCCTATATTTTACCTATAGAAATGATTCCGCATAGATAATTTTACCTTATTAAATGCAGGACCCTTTCAAAAGATTTTTTTTCAAGCATAATTTTAAGTTGCAGACTCCAAGTCATTAAAACCGAAAATGAAATCAAGACAGGCGAGGACCGAAATAAGTTAACAAGTCATACTATTATAAAGAACTTGTGATTGGGAAAATCTGACACTTTTTTGACAAGACTTGATGTTTTGGGTTGAACTTTCGTGCTTATCTCTCATACAAAATTAAAACTTTGAAGAATATTGTTTATCTACTTTATTTACTACGATTGTTGAAACCTGTCTTACGTTGTTTTTTCGTTTTTGATTGACTTGGTGAAAGTGTGACTTCAGAGTGCGGGTTTTACATAAACAAAAACAAGAGGCCAGACTAACCCCTTTAAGATCTTCTAAAAAAATTCAGGGAGCTGCCTATTTCGAAATTTTACTTTACAAGTTTACTTTCTGACAAAAGAATAACATGATAGGAATCATTTCCAAACAATAAACATAAATGACCAGAAAGCCAACATCCTATTTCTACTAAGCAATTTGTTTCAGTGCAGTGTACTAGATACATTTTCCTGCCAGTGTACTGTTTTACTATCCCCAAGAAAATAGTCTGATCCATTAAGCCCCACTCTTACTGTATTGACCAATCACAGACGTGATTGTGTAACCAAAAGCCTGACAATCTGGTTAGTGCATATGGTACACATACACAGTGGGCGGGGCATAATGGATCGGTCTATTATGGAAATTAAAATGTGACTTTTCTTCTTGCCAGAGACTGGTTGCCCGTAAATTGCCTTTTGTGACATGACCCTTTTTCTTTGTAATATTAAAGGCGGTATCTTGCAGTACTTCCCCCGGATGTGTTGGTGCATCAACTCTGACCTTTGCCTTTCAACACTATTATGCGACTGTGCAAGCTTATGCAAGCTTTTAACATCAGTACTGGGAGCCAAAGGGGTCCAAATTCAGACCAGTGTTTGACCCCTTGCACCAACGTCACATGCGGCTACTGTCTGCTACACACCCCCTTTTGGCAGTCAAATCGCACATAAAAATTATGGTTAGTGTGTAAACACAGCGTCGCCTAAAATCTGCACTACACTGTATAACACACGGGGACATTGACTCCCAAAATGGTGCAACCAAGATTTTTCTGATGATGACGTCAGGTGAATTGGGTCAATACAGTAGAACACTATACAACTGAAATCATCAACAGATTAACAGAGTTGAACTAGAACTTAAGTTTGGGCAGTAGAGCCCTTTCTGGTATGTTTAGTCCAGGCATGTTGTGTCAACATTACATCCGTTGCATTTGTTCACATCCAGCCTGTAAGATATATTGGAAGTTGCTGTTACTCTGAAGAGGTCTCAAGTCTAGACTGTTAAGAAGGTCATCCATGTCTGGCAGATAGTACTGCAGATCCTCATCTGAAGAAAGACAAAATCATAGTCACAGTTTAGAATCATTATTGGACTTGGACTCCCAATTTCATAAAGCTGCTCAAGCAGAAAGTATTACCTTACAAATCTGAGTGGTAATGACCTTGGTTGGTTGCTGGCTACTGTTAATTGACCTCGCCTTCGGCCCGGTTCGTTAACAGCGGCCAGCCACCAACCAGGTCGTTACCACGCAGTGAAGACAGGGTCCTCACACTGTTATTCCCTAATAACAAATTTTACTACAGATTATTTATACTCGACACACAAAACATGGGATTAATTATGCAATTGGTTTGAAACACACTTGTTACAAAAGTAGTTGGAGTGACTGTAGCATCAAATAAAGCATTGAAGTACATTGATTCCAGAAATAAATGAATCAGTTAAACACAGCATGTAGAAACAGGAGAAAGCTTTCAATATGACAAATTTGCATTATCAAAGTGTCTTCTGAAATTAACAGGATTTTCATTTGAGAACAGATATCAATATGCTGTTGAGCAGAATATTTCCAACATTAATTTTATTTGGCCGCTGATGAAGGCATATAGGATCCTACCTGGCCTCTCATCTCCGGGCAAGTTTGATCGGTGTTCTAGTGGTTAAGACATTTTGCTCTAGAATGTGGAAGTTCAGGGGTTCGAATCCCACCTGAGATGTCTGTGAATTTGTTTTCCTGCCTTACAGGACTCGGGAAGCAACGAGTACACACTGATGTAATGTAAAACCAAGTCAAAGAATTTCCATTGCATAATTAACGTGAGAGGTTTGTAGCTCCGCTAAAAATGGGAAAGCTTTTGATAAGTTGTAAGGGTCCAAGCACAGACCATGTATCTTTATTGGAAAACATCTCTAAGGATACTCCACAAGTACTTACTTGAATCCAGAATCAATCTTGTCGTCTTGAAGAAGATTGTGTTCTCATAGTTCTGCAAAGGATCTACTCCTGAGCCTTGTACTGCAGACCAACTGAAACGAAATCATCAACGTACTTACACTGTCAATATCATCCAGACTAACATAAAACAATCTCAAATGGAATCTTTTAAGCTTTGATTGTTCACTGTGCACCCATCGTATTCAAATCAAGATAAAAAAATTGCAGCTAGAAGTTCAAAATAGTCAGACCAAAATTTTGGTATACACTGATCTGAGTAGCTCATTCAAGGTGGTTTACACCACCGCAGCTATGGCCGCCACACACGGGTTCGATGCGACAATAGCATGTCAGCTGCGTATATGTACCAATCAGCATGGAGAATTCACAGTGCGTGTGCATCGACGTGCGCATGCGGCGGCCATAGCCATAAACACCCATGAACGAGTTGCTCTGATCAGTCTATAATAAGAATCACTATTTATCATTGGTTTTGCACATAGGGAACATAACACTTATGTAGGCAGCATGAGATATAATAATAAAAACAGTTCTTAATGGCACTTTATCCCACCCAATGTATGTCTTAAAGTGCTTCTAATCAAAAGGTATGCAGAGCTATGTTTGAATTATGAAACCCATTTATATAGGACTTTGTAAGGGTTTACAAGGTGATGCGGCGGTGCAATCTGCAGCCAACCCTACCACAAACACCTCTCATAACCGTTGAGTGTACTGGGTTCTTTTACAAGCATTACACAACACACAGGACCATACAGCTTTATGTCCCATCTGAAGGATGAAGCAATTGTGGTTAAGTGTCTTGCTTGTGGGCACAAGTGCTATGACCAGCACCTGAACCCACACTCTGACAACACCTGAACTTTAACCGGTGCACAATTTAAATAAAAGTTTGATTAGATACACAAGCAGCATGCTCTATGTTCTAGCCCTTACACAACATAACATCAAGAACTCTTACAAATATGCCAGTGTAAGGTGTGATACCAAATGAGGTAATAAGAAAACAATAATGACAGTAACATAGAACTGTGGCACCAGACACTACACTTGAGCAATCGTGCATCTAACTTTGCTGCCCGAGATTTGTGTACAGCAACATGACGAAAGCCACTTCCAGATATTATTTAGAAATGAAGAGTGAGTTACTTACTCTTCCTTCAAAATGACTTTGCACCAAATATTTAATCTCAGATGCTCATACTTCTCATCATCCTGTCAGAAAACAAAGTGTCAAAAATAGAACCATTGAAATCACAAAAGCAAAATGTTTACACTAAAAATTATGTAAGTTAATTGACTGTGTTTCTAGAAAATTAATGTAAAAGTTAATGTTTACATGTTTTGCTATATATAATTTTTAAAATATTACCATGATTACTTCTGTTGTATATAAATTTGCCTTTCACCAATGTGTGATAAGCACTGTATACTCGGTGCTTTCGAGTCCTGTGGAAAAAACCCACAGGCAACTCGGGTGGGATTCGAACCCATGACTCCCGCATGACTAGAGTAGATGTCCTAACCACTAGACCACCGAGCACGCCCGGTGACGAGGGGCCAGTTCGAATCCAGTATTATTGGCGGTAGGTACCGCAAACAATTTGAAAGATAGATAGATTTGAAAGATAGATAGATGTCAATATTTACATAGGGGGAATGAATATAAATTCCCCCGATGCAAATATTGACATCTATCAAATTGTTTACGGTACCTGCCGTAAAAAATTCCTTACCTGTAAAATAGTGTTGATGTTACTGATCATGCTCACAATATCAGAGGATGTGAGTTCAGATGATAGAATGTCCTTCTCTTGCTCAATATGACAACCGATCACCTCATGGATTCCAAACACCTGAAGATAAAGACAAAACTTCTGTTAACAAGCAGGAAGTTACTAAAAAACAAATCATTGAAGTACTCTCCTTTTAGTTTTGGTCAAGTTTAACATCTTCCAGTCTGTAACCTGTTAAGGGTGATTTTAGGTTTAAGTAATAATTCTGTGTGTGTGTGTATAAAGCTTAGGCTTCTGGGGCATCCAATGGTTACTCACGCTACACTGAACAGAGGCTCTTTTCCAAACCACGGCTTGGGCTTGGGCGCCGGCTTGGGGGCTAGGTCACCCCGTTTGCAGCCCCACAAATAAAACAAGCAGTTTCTAAATAAAAAAAATGTTGGCAAGGGTAGGCCTAAGGTAGGGCTCGTCTCCTTCAATCACAGTGTATCCAGGATTTTTTCACTGGGGGGGGGGGGTCACATTGATTTTCAGCGGGGTTCCGAATTGAGACATAAAATATATGACATCAAATGAACACCTCGTTCATAACTGTCTCAAAGGACTACCGTGTCCCTACAAAAGACACAATAGGCAACCGCTCACAAATACAAACTGCACAAAATACCACATGAACATGTGGGGTCCAATGACCCTGGATATTAGAACCTTGCCTTAACTATATGCACTAAAACTGTATCTTTGCACTTATCCCTAAAGTGCATGCATTTAAAAGCGTCCTACACATTGTTACAACCCAAGTTGGAAAACGAGGGGGGGGGGAAATGGCCTCGACGGAACTGTCAGGCACCTTACTTGTAAATCTAACCTAGCCAACATAATTGCAAGCTAAAAGAGAGAATTAGAGTATCCCAGTCCTACAAACACATCATAAATTCCCCAAGTTGAAAAACGAGGGGAACAGATAAGATAGCCCGACCAATACCCGGATGGCACTATCTATCCTAAGAAAACTACATTACAACTCAAAATTATGTGAACAAATGTGATTTCCAAAATTTCAATCATTCTACTTGTAACGTTTTCTGTCATTTTCTGCCAAAAACTGCCCATGATAGCCTGACCGAAACCCGGATGGCACTACCACGAAAAAGTACATTACCCTTGACCTTACAACTTGAATACATATGGATAATTAATGCTTGGTTTATCTTGTCATTTTTTCAAAGCACTGACTAAGAAAGCCCGACTGAAACCCGGATGGCACTATCATAATTAAACAACTTGCATCATTGATGTCAATACAACCGTATTGTGATGCAAAGTCACAATTTCTGTAAATTGTATAGGAGGAAATAGTTGGAGTGCTGAAAGCATTTGATCCTTTATTCGATAAAATGAATTGTTTATAAATTAGCATTATTTATATATAAGCATTATATATAAATAAGCATTACATCTAAATAAGCGTTATTTATAAGTAAGCATAACCATTATATATAAATAAGTATTATATAAGTGCAACAGTCTACTATGCATTTGTATTTACCCTGTGCGTGAATACTTGCACAGGTATACTACTATGTAAATAGCAAAAATAGTATCTGGCTTGTGATGGTGAATGGACCAGTGAGAATTCAGCTCTCAATCATGAATATGTATGAGGTATGGTAATACATTATACATTACATAAATAGTAAAGGGCTTTGAAGAAAAATGTATCTTACAGTATACTTGGTTGAATCCCTGTTTCTTTACTCTTCAAATAAGATCCCGATAAAGAAGATAAAGAAGAAGACAAGATGTAATATCTCACCATAGTTCTCGATGTCTTCTGGCATATCGTAATTAATGATGTGTTGAATATCGGGGAAGTCAAGACCCTTGGAAGCAACATCAGAAGCTACTAAGATATCCTTCTCCTTTTGACGAAACTGCTCTACAGAGCAAGTTCTTTCCTCCTCATCTAAAGGAGTAGGAAATAGAAGATGTGTTTAAAAACTCGAAGTTATAAAGCACTGTATTGACCCCTCCCACTGACATCACACACCGCTACTGCCTGCCCATGGTCTGCCATTTTAGGAGTCAAGTTGCAAGTAATGAAGATATGGTGCGGGTCTCACCATGCGGGCATCGCGTAAAATACACACTGCACATAACACACAGGCAATCTGACTCCCAAATTGATGCAACCAAGATTTATCGTATGATGACTTCAGGTGAAATGGGTTCAGTAGTTGTTGCTTCACACTCCAGTGAGAAATTCACGACAGTCATAACCCCAGTTTAGGTGTTTGATTATTTTTTCCTCCAGAACACTTCCATATAAGGGAATCTGTATATAATAACTTGAAAGGGCTACAAGGTTAGGTGGTGTATATTGCTGCCAGTCCAGGCAGAAAACACCGGGGCAAACCCTTTCATAAAAACAAAAATGGTATTTATGAATGCTACTAATGACAAGAAAACACAAAAACGGGGACCACTTTGCATCCGTCACAGCAGCAGATTTTCCAATGGTTGTAACTTTTTTTGAAGTACCTGAAACCAGACAAAAGTGTTTCAACATGAGAATGGACATGCAGGCTTATACTGCAAATAATTTGAGTTCAGTCATCATTTTATTCTTTCTTTTTTTTCAATCGCCCTCAAATTTCAAAAATTCCTGGAAAAAGTTCAAATCAGAGTCTTGAGATGTCTAGCCTAACGCTGTATTACTGCCCATTAAGTATTTAGCTGTAAACCCATGCACAAACAACAAGGACATACAAACGTTAACCCCTTGGAATATCCACACACTACATCTCTAGTTCTGTCTACCAGTCAGCAGCACTGTTGGTGAGGTAGTCTTTGCGGCCGATAGTGCTGGCGTGCTTGGTCTGTAGGGCTTCCAGTTTAGGACACTCTGTGATACGATGACCCAACCCACCACAGAAAGAACATCCACGCTCATCTAAGGAAAAAACAAGTTGCATCCAATTTACAAGGTCAACTAATTTGATCAAATTAGTAAACAAACCATTGACATGTAAAATTCTTGATGTTATATAAAGACAACACTCAACAGAGTGTTACTAGGATTACTTACACAAATAAGACCAGTTTGTTGCAAAAAAAGTCATGCAATTTAATTTGGAGTCATCCCAAATGGTTCAAGAAAGATATCATATACAAAAAAAGTGGAGATGGTGTGGCGTCTTGACCCTCGCAGAGTCTTTCTAAAAAGGCTAAATGACAACATTTGACTACATAGGGAGACCACCAACATTAGGGTACTCGAGTGCGTGCTCGTTAATCCGGGGGTTACTCTTGTCCATTTTTCTCTGTTCACCCCAAATTGAAATAAACTTTACCCGGTCAGTTTTCCTTGTGGTTAATTACTTGATAAAATAAAATAACACAACACAAACACATACAAGTATGTTAGTGTAAAACAAACAGTTAGGTGGGGCCTCTAGCCAACATTATTACACTATTAAGCAAAATGAAATAACACTCCAGTTAGTTTGCAAACTTGATTTACCTCCCATGTTGAGCATCTCTTCATTGCCTCCTAGTGCAACCAAAACTGGAGGAACTCTCTGCTTTGCTTCTAGAAGTAAATGCTTCAGATCCAACCAGACTGACTCCTCTGAAGACAACAAAATAAATCAATCAATAAAACAGAAATTCAAAGGAAAAACTTTTAGAGAAAGTTTATTTCAGTCTACCGTAAGGTAAAAAATTTCACATTTGTAAAAATTTTTCTAATTTAGTCCTCAAGCCTCAAGCTACCTGTAGGTAATAAAGGCATTAGCTCTCTTCTTAAGTCTGGGATTTCTTTTGCTTTTAAGATTGCTATTTTTAAGTCCTGTCCTTTATTTGCCTGCTTTTTGCTCTTGTCCTTCAAGTTTACTGTTCAGACCTTGGTTTGGACTTTGCCCCTTTTTGGTTCGTTCAGAGGACCACAATGGAGATAAGTCTATGACTTGTTTGTGTTATCCTCGAGAAACACCATCTTTTTTATACTGTTTCCTTATTTCTAGATTTTAATTGTGCTGCTTTTTCCTTTTTTTTCCATTTCGACTATGCGTACAATTGTGTGTATTTGAATGTATTCTCTTTGCAGTTTGCCAAATAAATCAATCAAAAACAAACTGAATAGGGAACATGTCTAATACTATTATAACTAAAATGGTGAAGCTGCTAACAAAAATAGCAGAAAAGGGTCTTCTTTACACAGGTATCTTCAGGCCTACGGGTCACAGTGTGCTAGTCGCTATTGAGGATCCCTTGGTTTCATTCCCAGAAAAATTTGAAATTAAAATAACTAAAAAATAAATTGACACCATCTTGTAAGTATCAAGAAACAGCGACAAAGCCAGGAGTTTTTCACTAGGGGGGCATTGCTTTTTAGTTGGGGCCCAGGTTACATGTTTTTTAATGAAATACATGTATCTACATTTTTTTAGGGGGGGCACCTGGGGGGGGGGGGGGGCACTGGAAATTTGTGGGGGGCACATGCCCCCCCAGGCCCCCCCCCCCTGGCTACGCCGCTGTCAAGAAATACAGATATTTAGATTGGTCTTAATGGATCAGTTTTCTTACCTTCTTAAACTGTTCACACGCCATCAGCATTATTCCTCCAATAAATTGCTTGTAATCATATTTGGGATGAAGTTCTGGTGATGAGACGTGATGAGGTCCATTTAGCACGTTGTTATAGTGGTAAGAAATGTCGGGATTACGAGGGAGTAAGTCTACATCATGTAATGCTATATAACTGCACTCTTCACTCAGTTCCTTCAACCCAGCATTAAGAAGTGACGCTCTGTTAATTCTTCATGAAGGATGAAAAGCAAAAAGACAATTTTAAAGAGGAAAATTAAAATCTCAGTCTAGAATATACATTTAGAATTCTAGTACAAACGACTTTAACCTTAAAATTTGTGTTTGACCATCTGATGTGATAAAGATGTCTATATAAGGAAGAAATGTATTCAACTCTTCAAAACGATTTTTAAATGCCCCCTTTCTTTGCACCTTCTTGACAATGATGACCTCATCATTTGTTCTGATCTCTTCTTGTAAGTGTCTGATTTTTCGTAGAGAAAAGGATGAAGCGGATGATTGTGAAGGTAAAAATGAAGACAAGAAGACAACTGGGAGTCAACCAATGGTATGAAGCCATCTTATAAGACACTCCAAATGTCTGATTTGGGTAACAGTCAGGTCAATGATTTTTATTCTAATAATAGCAACTATTCTTCCATCACGCTCTAATCATCCAATCAGATTGTTTGACAGCTATTGTTTATAGAGCCATAAACAACAGCTGCAATTTTATATCCAATGGTGTGTAATTACTGGTCGACTGCTTGCACTCCCGCAAGATGCAAAATCTTGTGCAATGATCACACTTTAGTCAGCTGGAAGATAAATTCGTTCTCACAAGCATGCTCATGAAATATAGAAAAATATAGCGCGTCTGTGGCCCATATCAAATTTGGCCTTGGCTTTTTTTGATATGGGACGCAGAAGCGCTATATTTGTTCGAATTCCACTCGCGCTTGTGTGATAACTACACACAGCCATTTTCCTATAGTAAACTTACAGCGGTTTTGATCTCATTGAGGGCACTATTGTACATATGTCTACGGGACTCATGACGCTAGATGAATCAGGTCTATGTTATCTAATTCTGAGTCCAGATCTACTTCAGAAGTTTAGAGAAATACTCTAAAAAAAAAGAGAGTAAAGGGAATAGATGAAGCCTGTGAATACTCCTAAAAAAAGGTTACTCAGACTGGGGATGAGGGCAAGAGAGTAAAGGAAATTGATAAACACAGTGACTACTCCTAAATTAAAGTTACTCAGACTGAAGACGAGGGCAAGAGAGTAAATGAAATTGATGAAGCCAGTGACAACTCCTAAAAAAGAATTACCCTGACTGGAGATGAGGGCAAGAGTGCAAAGAGAATTGGTGAAACCAGTGACTACTTGTGAAATAAGACTACTTTGACTGGGGACTAGGGCAAGAGTAATAAGGGAATTGATGAAGCCAGTGACTACTCATACAATAAAACTACTATGACAGAGGACTAGGACAAGACTGAGTGTAAAGGAAATTAATGTAGAAAGTGGCTACTCCTCAAATAAAATTACTCTGACTGGGGACGAGAGCAAGAGAGTAAAGGGAAGCGATGAAGCCAGAGACTGCTCCTAAAATAAAAATACTCTGACTTGGGATGAGGGCAAGAGTGTAAAGGGAATTGATGAAGCCAGTGAATACTTGTAAAAAAAGACTACTATGACAGAAGACTAGGACAAGAATGTAAAGGAAATTAATATAGAAAGTGACTACCGTACTCCTAAAATCAAAATTACTCTGACTGAGGACTAGAACAAGAGTGTTATGGGAAATGATCAAGCCAACGACAACTCCTTAAACAAAGTTACTCGGACTTGGGATGAGGGCAAGAGTGTAAAGGGAAATGATGAAGCCAGTGACTACTCCTAAAAGAAAGTTACTCTGACTGAAGACTAGGGCAGGAGTGTAAAGGAAATTAATGTAGCCCTTGACTACAAACTAAAATGAGTGGGGACGACGGCAAGTGTGTAAAGAGAATTGATGAAGCCTGTGACTACTCCTCAAATGAAATTACTCTGACTGGGAACATGGGCAATAGTGCAAAGGGAATTGATAAAGCAAGTGACTACTTCTAAAATAAAAATATTCTGACTGAGAACAAGGGCAAGAGTCTAAAGGGAATTGATAAAGCCAGTGACTACTCCTCAAATAAAGTTACTCAGACTGAGGACGAGTGTAAGAGTGTAAAAGAAATCGATGAAGCCTGTGTCTACTCCTTAAATGAATTTACCCTGACTGGGAACATGGGCAATAGTGAAAAGGGAATTAATGAAACCAGTGACTAATCCTGAATCAAAATTACTCTGAGTGGGGACTAGAACAAGAGTGTAAAGGGAATTGATGACGCCAGTGACTACTCCTAAAAAACAAATTACTGTGACTAGGACCGAGGGCAAGAGTGTAAAGGGAAATGATGAAGCCAGTGACTACTATTTAAAAAAAAATACTCTGATTGAGGACAAGGGCAAGAATGTAAAGAGAATCGATGAAGCCAGTGACTACTCCTTAAAAACAATTACTCTGACTGAGGACGAGGGCAAGAGTGTAAAAAGAATCGATGAAACCAGTGACTACTCCTAAAATAAAGTTACTCTGACTGAGGACGAGGGCAAGAGTGTAAAAAGAATCGATGAAACCAGTGACTACTCCTAAAATAAAGTTACTCGGACTTGAAATGAGGGTAAGAGTGTACATGAAATTAATGTAGACCTTGACTACTCCTAAACTAAAATTATTCTGAGTGGGGACGACGGCAAGTGTTTAACAAGAATTGATGAAGCCCGTGACTACTCCTCAAATGAAATTACTCTGACACGGGATGTGGGCAAAGGGAATTGATGAAGGGAGTGACTACTTCTAAAATAAAGTTACTCTGACTCAGGACAAGGGCAAGAGTGTAAAGGGAATTAATGAAGCCAGTGACTACTCCTAAAATAAAGTTACTCTGACTAAAGACTAGGGCAGGAGTCTACATGAAATTAAAGTAGCACTTGACTACTCGTAAACTAAAATTAATCTGACTGGGTGAGACGGCAAGTATGTAAAGGGAATTGATGAAGCGTGTGACTACTTCTAAAGTAAAAATTCTCTGACTGAGGACAGGGACAAGAGTGTAAAGGGAATTGAGGAAGCCAGTGACAACTGCTAAAATAAAGTTACTCAGACAGAGGACGAGTGTAAGAATGTAAAGGAAATTGATGAGGCCAGTGACAACTCTTAAAACAAAATAACTCTAACTTAGGACGAGGGCAAGAGTGTAGACGGAAATGATGAAGCCAGTGACTACTACTAAAATAAAATTACTCTTACTGGGGACGAGGACAAGAGTGTAAAGGGAATTGATGATGCTAATAACTACTCCTAAAATAAAGTTACTCGGACGTTGGATAAGGGCAAGAGTGTAAAGGGAATGGATGAAACCAGTGACTAATCCTGAATTAAAATCACTCTGACTGGGGACTAGAACAAGAGTGTAAAGGAAATTAATGTAGCGATTGAGTACTCCTAAACTAAAATTACTCTAACTGGGGATGACGGCAAGTGTGTAAAGGGAAATGATGAAGCCTGTTACTACTCCTAAATTTAAGTTACTCTGACTGAAACCTAGGACAAGACTGTAAAGGGACATGATGTAGCCAGTGAATACTCCTCAAATAAAGTTACTCAGACTGAGGACGAGTGTAAGAGTGTAAAAGAAATCGATGAAGCCTGTGTCTACTCCTTAAATGAATTTACCCTGACTGGGAACATGGGCAATAGTGAAAAGGGAATTAATGAAACCAGTGACTAATCCTGAATCAAAATTACTCTGAGTGGGGACTAGAACAAGAGTGTAAAGGGAATTGATGACGCCAGTGACTACTCCTAAAAAACAAATTACTGTGACTAGGACCGAGGGCAAGAGTGTAAAGGGAAATGATGAAGCCAGTGACTACTATTTAAAAAAAAATACTCTGATTGAGGACAAGGGCAAGAATGTAAAGAGAATCGATGAAGCCAGTGACTACTCCTTAAAAACAATTACTCTGACTGAGGACGAGGGCAAGAGTGTAAAAAGAATCGATGAAACCAGTGACTACTCCTAAAATAAAGTTACTCTGACTGAGGACGAGGGCAAGAGTGTAAAAAGAATCGATGAAACCAGTGACTACTCCTAAAATAAAGTTACTCGGACTTGAAATGAGGGTAAGAGTGTACATGAAATTAATGTAGACCTTGACTACTCCTAAACTAAAATTATTCTGAGTGGGGACGACGGCAAGTGTTTAACAAGAATTGATGAAGCCCGTGACTACTCCTCAAATGAAATTACTCTGACACGGGATGTGGGCAAAGGGAATTGATGAAGGGAGTGACTACTTCTAAAATAAAGTTACTCTGACTCAGGACAAGGGCAAGAGTGTAAAGGGAATTAATGAAGCCAGTGACTACTCCTAAAATAAAGTTACTCTGACTAAAGACTAGGGCAGGAGTCTACATGAAATTAAAGTAGCACTTGACTACTCGTAAACTAAAATTAATCTGACTGGGTGAGACGGCAAGTATGTAAAGGGAATTGATGAAGCGTGTGACTACTTCTAAAGTAAAAATTCTCTGACTGAGGACAGGGACAAGAGTGTAAAGGGAATTGAGGAAGCCAGTGACAACTGCTAAAATAAAGTTACTCAGACAGAGGACGAGTGTAAGAATGTAAAGGAAATTGATGAGGCCAGTGACAACTCTTAAAACAAAATAACTCTAACTTAGGACGAGGGCAAGAGTGTAGACGGAAATGATGAAGCCAGTGACTACTACTAAAATAAAATTACTCTTACTGGGGACGAGGACAAGAGTGTAAAGGGAATTGATGATGCTAATAACTACTCCTAAAATAAAGTTACTCGGACGTTGGATAAGGGCAAGAGTGTAAAGGGAATGGATGAAACCAGTGACTAATCCTGAATTAAAATCACTCTGACTGGGGACTAGAACAAGAGTGTAAAGGAAATTAATGTAGCGATTGAGTACTCCTAAACTAAAATTACTCTAACTGGGGATGACGGCAAGTGTGTAAAGGGAAATGATGAAGCCTGTTACTACTCCTAAATTTAAGTTACTCTGACTGAAACCTAGGACAAGACTGTAAAGGGACATGATGTAGCCAGTGAATACTCCCCAAATAAAATTACTGTGACTGGGGACAAAGGCAAGAGTGTAATCAGAATAAATGAAGCCAGTCCCTACTCCTAAACCAAAGTTACTCTGACTGAGGACTAGGGCATGAGTGTCAAAGGAATTGATGAAGCAATGAACTAATCCTAAAATAAAATTACTGTGACTGGGGACGAGGGCAAGAGTGTAAAGGGAATTGAGGAAGCCAGTGACTGCTGCTTATTAAATAAAATTACTCTGCCTTGGGACAAGAGCAAGAGTGTAAAGGGAAATGATAAAGCCACTGACTACTCCTAAAACAAAATTACTCTGACTGAGGACTAGGGCAAGAGTGTCAAGGGAATTGATAAATCCAGTGACTACTCCTGAAATAAAATTACTCTGACTAAGGACGAGGGCAAGAATGTAAAGGGAATTGATGAGGCCAGTGACAACTAAAAAAATATAACTGTAACTGAGGACTAGGGCAAGAGTGTAAAGGGAAATGATGACGCCAGTGACTACTTGTAAAAAACAATCACTCTGACTGGGGACGAGGGCAAGTGTGTAAAAGCACTTCATGAACCCAGTGATGCTCCTAAATTAAAGTTACTCTGACTGAGCACGAGGGCAAGATTGTAAAGAGAATTGATGAAGCCAGTGACTAATCCTCAATTGAAATTACTCTGACTGGGAACATGGGCAATAGTGCAAAGGGAATTGTTGAAGCAAGTGACTACTTGTAAAATAACAATACTCTGACGTAGGACAAGGGCAAGAGTGTAAAGGGAATTGAGGAAGCCATTGACTACTCCTCAAATAAAGTTACTCAGACTGAATACGAATGTAAGAGTGTAAAGGGAAATGATGTAGCCAGTGACTGTTTCTAAAATAAAATTACTCTGACAGAGGACTTGGGCAAGAGTGTCAAAGGAAATTGATAAACCCAGTGACTACTCCTCAAATAAAGTTACTCTGACTAAGGACTAGGGCAAAATGTTAAGAAAAATTGATGAAGCCAGTGACTACTCCTAAAATAAAGTTACTCCGACCGAAGACTAGGGCAGGAGTGTAAAGGAAATTAATGTAGCCCTTGACTACTCCTAAACTAAAAATTTTCTGAGTGGGGACGACGGCAAGTGTGTAAAAACTCTTACTGGGGACCAGGGCAAGAATGTAAAGGGAATTCATTAAGCCAGTGACTACTCCCCAAATAAAATTACTGTGACTGGGGACGAGGGCCAGAATGTAAACGGAATCGAATTGACTAAGGTAATGGGACTAAGGCATGAGAGTAAAGAGAATCGATGAAGCCATAGACTACTCCTAAATAAAAGTTACTGTTACAGGGGATTAGGGCAAGAAAACATTGTCTAGCTATGGATGGGGACGGACTGTAGACTTCTGTTTGTGTGCCTGAGAAATGATGATACTGATAAAAACTGACGTCAGTGATCATTGGTGATACAGACCATGTTTGTACTACTACTAGCCCCATACATTGTGCCAATACACTGGACTACCTCCGCTTCTTGGCCCAACGAACCCTTTCCTCTAAGACCAGACATCAAATTTCAAATCGAAACTTACTTTTTGGGGCAAATTTAACCCTCAATAATCGGTCGGTCATTGCTGTCAGAGTCTGGAGGATTAGCCCCCCCCCCCCCCCCCGTGCGATAACTCCTAGGCTTTTGCTGGAATTTCATGACAAATCTCTGTGCTGCTATAAGTCCATGTCAACGACATCGGAGGAGCCATGATGGTTGCTGTTTCGCTGTACAGCGAGAGGGCGCTATGACTCGTCGTAATCTTGCGCTAGTCTTTTTCAGGTCGCTATGTGTGTGTGTATTTATTCTTCGTGCTGTCGTCCGTCGCCGAACGCCCCTTACCCCTGTCCCCCACCTCTCTCTAAAAAGGGTCATATTCATCACTAAGATTGCAGGCTGGCCTTGTCCAAGGCGACTGAATGTTGCCCGGCTGCAAATGATGTGGATAGTTTTACAGCGGCTGTCCCGAGTGTTATGCACGCAATTAGTCAGCACATCCAAGAACGTTTACCGCTGCTCGAAACCTTGACGTCACCACTTTCAGGTAAACGTCGCAAGAAGACCGCTGGAATAAAGACTAGTGCAAGATTACGACGAGTCATAGTGCCCACTCGCTGAACAGCGCAACAGCAACCATCATGGCTCCTCCAACCTAGTTCACATGTACTCCTAGAACTATGAGGTTCGTTCCGCTATCGTCTCCACGAACCTCATAGAGTGACATGTACAAAATACTATTCGAAACTTTCTGCCCTTCACGTTTACATGGCTACAGTTCTTTTTTGAAATCAGATCTTGCCCAAATTAGGTTCTATGTGTTCTTTCAACTCTCATAGAGCGTTGCACTGGTCCAGAAAATCGACTCCGCAAACTAAAAGTTGTTAAAAAGTGATAAATTCTCACCATTGTTCAGATCCCATTCAAACAGTATTGCAACAAATATGGCGGTGGAGTTGCAAAATTAACTGGTACGCGGAACCAGCCCATAGGACCAGCACACCGCATACCAGCATACCAGTTAATCTTGCAACTCCGGTCACCATATTTGTTGCAATGCTGTTTGAATGGGATTTGAATTACGGTGAGAATTTATCACTTTTTAACAACTTATACTAGTTTGCGGAGTGGATTTTCTGGACCAGTGCAACGCTCGATGAGAGTTGAAAGAACACATAGAGCCTAGTTTTGGCGAGATCTGATTTCAAAAAAGAACTGTAGCCATGTAAACATGAAGGGCAGAAAGTTTCGAATAGGATTTTGTAATGAGGTTCGTGGCGACGATAGCGGAACGAACCTCATAGTTCTAGGAGTAGTTCACATGGACTTTAAAAAAAATACCAGTGTGGAGATGTGTCATAAAATTCCACCAAAATAAGTCATTATACCTCGGATCTAATGTACTTGAGACTCAAGGGTTCGTTGGGCCAAGTAGCGGAGGTTGTCCAGCGTATTGGCACAATGTATGGGGCTAGTACAATAGTGTAGTACTACAGACTACAGTACAGTACTACAGTCACTGCCACAGGCATTGACCAGTTGACAGGGGAAACTCGATCACTGAAATTTGAAACACTAGGATCCAATGAATAATCAAATTTACCTATTAACACTAAACAGCATCAACGGAACCTTGTAATTCGTATTGTTGTGCTATCACCTTTGCCGCTGCATGCTGTCGTACAACACACCAATTATATCAAGAAAAACTCCATCGATGTTACACCACCACTTCGGCCATCCCGCCATTACACCAGCACAGCAATGTGATTGTTGTTTTGATAGGGCGCCCTCATTAGGTAGGCATTAAATGCTGTCTGGCGGACCCAGTAACTTGGGCGCTGTTTACTGGGTCGAGACGTTGTCATTGTTTACTTTTTAACAAGACGTGGGCGGGGCGGGGCGGGGGCAATGGTTTGCAAACTGATAATTTGGGGCGAGATATGTTCCTTTGTTGCCAACAAGTTTAGAAAACATTTACGAACAAGTAGTAGTTGGAGGTTGGGCTGAAATAAGTTGCCTGCTGGTAAACCCTTTTTGTGTGTGCTTTTGAGTAACAGCAATAAGAACACAAAGTAAATAGAGTTTGTGTATTCAAAGGAGTTTTAATCACAAGAGAGCAAAATAAATGTTTACCGTTATCATTTAAATGAAATGATTGTATCTTTCACAATTAATAAGACCACTAGTCTAACAGAGTGACTGTTGACCAATCTAATTATCCACCAATATTTCAAACTTTTAGAACTCTAAAGTGCACTTTAACTTGATAATAAATATTATCAATTTTTCGAATTACGTGACATCTGAAATATACTAAACAAAATCCCAAACATGAGCAAAAAGTGGTAGGTAAAAGTTTTCCCTGAAAGAAAAAAAGGATTAAAGGTACTTCAACCCCAGCTGTGTCCTGGGTCCATTAAAGGGGCTGTGTTGTCATGATCAGAGCAGGCCTGTGGCTGTGCATGGAAAGATGAACTCTCACCCAGTTACTGCACATAGGCGTGCTTGTGGTCAAATCACAAAGGGTGTCGTCTTTGTCAAACTGTGATGATAACTTGGTTATTCCATTTAATGCTATAATCATGACGACACATCCCGTTTAAATGAACCAAATTTTCTGACAACAACGCATGTGTATTGGTTACAACACACCAAGGGACCTTCAACTAACCTCCGTTAAAGCTCCAGCTCAACATTGGTAAACTGACTGCAAATGCTTCCATTCTTTCCACAAATCAAGCTGTTTGTAATAAAACCAACCTGTGAAAATGTCAGCTCATTTCTTCCTTTCATTTGTGAGAAAACTGTAGAAAATGCATTCAGCATTTTTTGTACGCATTCCTGTAGGCAGAGTTTTCGTCTCACTGAGACGAAAACAAATTTTTGATCTCATTTCATTTATTATTTAAAAAAAGATAACACTTCAGGCAGAAATATTTCAAGGAGAGTTTTCTACCATCATTATCTTTATACCATGTAAGGTACACGTAAATCTGTGAACCTTTTATGTTTTTCTTTTTACCAATGTTGAGCTGGGGCTTGAAAGTTCAATATTGTGACTCAAATAAAGTTTGGGAAGTCAGCTTTGAGCATGTGTATGCCTTGACTCCAGTTGTTGTTTCTAGAATTTACATGAAGTTAAAAAAAGAAAAGGATTCATTTACAGCTTAAATTGCATCTCATTAAACCGATGTTACACAAGGTACTGCTAGGGTTAAGTGTTCAATAAATAGCTAAGACCACACAAAGTGGACACACTACCTTTTCCTCAAAAGTACTACTGTATGGTTTAAATATATTCCCTTGTACACTGTTTAGTTGGCTCTAATAGCTGCAGTTTTTTACACTTAAATAAAATAAACACTTTGTAAAGCTACGATCATTACAAGTTCTCTTTCACAAGGACAAGTTAACGGAAAAAGTTTTTTTCATTTTTAATCATCTTGAATGCATAAGAACAGAGGCAAGTATCACAAGCTTGCACGTCTTCATTTCAGAGTATCTTCAGAGTTGATAACTGTCGCAAACTAGTCATATCAAAAACTACGAGTGAATTGCAGACATACGTTAGAGAGGAGCCCTCAGTCAGTTTTGTGATGCAAACATTTTCCAATGGACAGAGTCGTTATGAAAGTGGAGAACAAAATAGCAAGTCTTTACCACACATTAAAATGGTATCAATTCCATTGCAGTTGATAGGCCTACTCTTTCAGGGTGAAATTTGACATCAACAACAAATGGGTGTGTACAGCCGCCCCCAACTGAAAAGCAATGCCCCACCTGTGCCCCCCCCCCCCCATTTAAAAAATCCTGGCTACGCCGCTTGATGTTTTTATCCAACACAGGAATTTTTCGCCAACCAAAATGTCAAACTCTGCTTTTTCGAATGCGTACAAAAATGCTAAAACAATGAAAGTGAAGCAACGAAATGAGCTGACATTTTTACAGGTTGGTTTTATTACAAGTGTCTTAATTTGTGCAAAGAATGGAAGCATTTGCTGTCAGTTTACCAATGTTGAGCTGGGGCTTTAAAGCCCCTCTTTCAGTGTAAACTATAGTTTTACCTCATCACACACTAACAGGTACCAGTAGAAAATCAGCATTACTTCTTTAACGAATGTCCAGATCACTAGCTAAGTTTACACCATGTGACCCCAAAATACCAATATTTATCCATTTTTATTTGTACAAAAAATTAACCTTAAAAATGTCTATAAATGTTAACCTCCACCCAAAAATAAACTTGTGACCAAACAAGGCATAGATTTATAATATCCTTCAAATGTGTTCCCAGATGTCCTATGTAAAACAATCCGCCCACTTGGAATGGACAAGATTGAATATTCATATTTATATTTACCCGGTACCTGTCATGCATATGTATTGCTTTAGGCTTCGGCCACCTTTTGTGGGACCACCATACTCAATCCAATGAGAGGAAATATTAGCAGAACTCCGCCCAGTAAGTAGCAGATGGTTGGTCCCATGCTCCAGAACCCTATGCAAAAGTTCAAAAAAGAAATAACTTTATTAGTGTGAATAATATTACACTTTTTGTAAATAAATTGTCTTTGGTTAGTTCATTTTTTTCTGTCACTTTCTGATTTCTCTTTACATCTTTTCCAATCAGTGGACCTTCTTGCCACCATTTCTTTAACCAGTTGGCACCGGATGACCTGTATACAGGCAAATGTAAAGACGCCATGTAAAGTTGCCCTTGTGCCTTGTACATCTGCATCTTGCAGTCAGGGAGATTTTGTACAATAATCAGGGAGATATTTAGAATTAAATTCAACATGATAGGGAACAAGATTCCAATAATCAGGGAGATTTTTTAATTTGTTCATCAGAACATGCAAAGATTGGTTTATTTTCAGGGAACTTTCTGCAGAATCAGGGAGAGTTGACACCTCTGCTTGTGTAAAGTCAAAAAACTAGAGCAAAGGTCACCTGGACATTCCACTGCTGAGCGTGCACAGACCACACGCACACGGTCTAACGCTTCAGACAAAACATGGTCTTGAATATTTTGGCATTTTCTGGCTACTGAGAGGTGGATTTTGTGTGATCCCTGATTCCAGACCTTTGTCCTTTTGTTGCAAGAAGAGGATTACGAGGCATCGAGAGGCTTCCACCATTCTTTATTCATTGTATTTCAGCTCAATGGAGGTAAGTCAGAGTGAGCCAGGAATCCAGCCATGGTTCTGGGTTTAGTATCACACGTATGCCGTGGCTAACGGCTGATGTTTTGCAATTCACGGTGCATGAATTTAACATTTTCTCGGTCGAGAAAACAAAACGGACGATCCAATAAAGACAATCTTTGCTCTCTTGGCATAGTCAAGTCAGGAATTCTTTGTGCCAGCAGTACCCTCAAAGAAAAATGATTCCGGCAATTCCGCCAAATGGATCCCATCAGAGGGACGGGGAAAAAAAAAATAAATAGAAAGAATCCTGGCAGCAGCTTGTTAACAAATAACTGTCGCTTAGTGTTTAGAAATAAAACTCACACATCGATGCGAAGATCGGTCCCAGTGCTCTTGCCAAAGCTCCTAAGGATCTGAAAATACCCATAATAGTTCCTTTTTGATCGGCTGAACCTAGAAACAGAAAGTAACAACAATCAACAAATAACAACAACTAACAGATTGGAAATACAAAAACAATCACAGGAGAACTTCCATCATCACCAGACTTGCTTTTTCTTGGAATGATTTTCCAGTCCAGTATTTTAGGAAATTTGGAAATCCAGCCATCAATAAAAACTGAACCTCTTGAGTAAAGACCTGGGGGCGGATTTATCAAAACTAGTCCTAACTTAGGACTAGTCCTAACGTATGACTAGTCCTATAAGTTAGGACTAGTTACTCGTCCTAATTCGAGATAAGACTAGTCCTAGTGCTTTGTGAAATCCACCCTAGGTTCCGTTCTTGGTTTGTTGCAATCATTAGGTTTCATAAATTATGTTTCTGTTTTTTTTTCTCTCTTCGTATTATTCACAGAGTAAATTTTCTCAATCATTGGCCAACCAGTCAGCCCACATACATTCTGACGTCACTCTGAAACCTTGCGGCAATCACTTACCATAGACGGAAACTATAGTCGTCAAGCAGGATACGACGGTACCAGCAGCTGTTAATTATGCAAACGATAACAATACCGGATCAAGGTCACAAATTAGTTCTAGTAAAAAATCAGTGTGAGAAATCTATGAACAGTTTCATGTAGGGTCAAATCAGACAAAAGTATGGTTCTACAAAATCTCTTACTGAGTGGGACATGAATAATCGTGAAATGGAATTGAGAACAAAACAGTGTTTTTTAACCAGTTGCCGCCGGTATGCCTTTTTTTTATTTGGACCCATCCCCTTGTCGGAATTGCCGGAATCTTTTTTCTTTGAGGGTACTGCTTGCTCAAAGAAACCCTGACTTGACAATGGCAAGAAAACAAAGATTCTCCTCATGGGATCATCCGTTTTGTTTCTTGATCGAGCAAATGTCAAGTTCCCGCAACGTGATTTGCAAAACATCGGCTGCTACCCATGGCATAGGAGTGGTACTAAACACAGAACCAAGGCTCGGTTGCCGGCCCACTCTGACTTACCTCCATTGAGCCGAAATACAATGAATGAACAATGGTGGAAGCCTCGCGATGCCTCATAATCCCCTTCTTGGAACAAAAGGTCAAAGGTCTATAATCGGGGCTACACAAAAGCCGCCACTCAATGGGCCACACAATTTGAGTATAATCCAGACCTTTTTTTGTCCTTGTGTGGGTGAATCGAAGCAATAAACGGTGTGTGTGTGGTCTGTGCATGCTCTGTAGTTAAATGACCGGGCGACCTTTGCTCCGGTGGTCCAAAATTACGTAGTGGCGTCTTTACACAGCTTCTGTTTCCATGCAGAAAAAAACATTTGCGTGTGTTCACGTCATCCGGTTTGAACTGGTCAAGATCATTCATTATTGATTACTTTGTAATTAACAAGAATGCTTACTAACAACCTACCAAAGGAGAAGAGAGCAAGGCCTGTGTAGAACAGCACGACTGATGTTGCATAACCAATGATGAAAAACGACGGTATCAGGACCACCATACCCTAACCAAATCAAACAAAGGAAAACATGTTCTTCATATTATACCACAATTGCAACGAGTGACGTTTATGTCTCAATCAAAACTCGAGGAGTGTCCTGGCCGAGCGGTCTAGTCCGCCGAACTTGAGTTCTGTAGTTTACAGAATGTGGGTTCGAATCCTGGCCAGGCCAGTCGCGACACTTGTGGCCTTGAGCAAGACACTTTACCATAATTGCTTTGTCCTTCAGATGGGACGTTAAGCCATAGGTCCCATGTACTAGGGTGGGTGGTGCACGTAAAAGAACCCAGAACATTTATCGTGAAAGAGTAAGGTTTTACCCCGGTGTTTCTGGTTCACATAGCAAGCATCCTTATCTACAGGTTTCCTCAGGCTTCCGAGCTACAGTGATTAAGTTTGCTTTTGAGGCATCCTTGGTTTCATTACCAGAAATTAATAATAATAATAACACTATCAGGTTTCTGTTTGGCAATAAATGCACTTTTGACTATCCTTTTTATCCTCGTTTTGTTTTGTATTTTATTTTATTTTTTGTAGTTTTGGAACAAGTTCAGGAATATTTATTGTGTTTTACCCATTTACTGATGTGTGTTAAGCACTGCACACTCAGTACCCCCCCCCCCCCCCCCCCCCGAGTCCTGTGAAAAAAGCTACAGGCATAATACCCGCTGCTAAAACATAGGATTCAATTTGCCTCTAGCTTCCGGGCAATCTCTAGTTGGTAAGAAGTCTGCTCTAGAATGGCAAAGGCCATAGGTTGGACTCCCACTCAAGTAATATGTCTGTGGTTTTTCACAGAACTCGGGAAAGCACAGGGTATACAGTGCTTAACACACATCAGTGTATGGGTAAAACACAAACAATATTCTTTATCCCCGATTCAAATTTAACATCTATTAATGATGAATGGATGACACCGTTTATTTGTGTATCATTGTGATAATTGAAGATGGAATTGTGACTGGATTCCTTCGATTTGTTGAATGTTAAGAGTGTCGGTGAGTAGAAAGATTATTCATCTTGAGACTTATTAAAGCCAAACAGATATTTAAGAATATGAATGGGTTTTGTAAACGTATTAAGTGAAGGATTGGGATACGATGTAGTACTTATTGTAGCAGATTGGTGTAAACTTTCTTTCAGTGTTATTACGCCTTGCACTCAAGTGCGTAGAAGCGATGTGCCGCTATTGATGCCCGCACTTTGTGTCACTCACTAATTCTGACGTTGGGTGAGTTTTATATCTGTCATTCCCTTAATTCCCAATCAAAGATGGCCTAACGTATACTATCGTTGTCTAACTTTATTTCAAACGTGTGTCTAAGTTTGTTTCAAATTTGTTTAGGTGTGATTATATAAAAAGTCGCTTATGTTCGGACTACCTTTCTTTTGCCAGGGATATATTTCCAGGATATTCCTATGATGTTTATGGAGATTTGAGATAAAGAAGTTGATGATTCATTGAAAGAATAAAGTAGCAGTTGTACTGCAAGGAGAGTAAACATCCTGTGAGTTCTGATGAGAGTTTGTTTTGATTAGTCCCGTTACTGGATGGAGCAATCCGTCTACACCCAGTGATACTTGCTACCTAGGGTCACTACACCAGAACTTCGCCCCTAACGGGACTCCCTACAAGAAAATTGATTGTTTCATGCTGTCATTTTCAGGAGGGGTATATTTTGATGTTCACAAGGATTCAACTGACCATGACTGCGACCTTCTTCTCTTTTCCTGGGCGTATTCTTCGCAGGTAACCACCTGTTTATAAAAGCAAAATCAAATTAAATTAACGAATAATGGATGTCAAATGTTACTTCAAAATTATTTTTTTTTGACAGATTATGAATCTTTCCTTCCACAATCAGTTGATAATACACATCTTGGAAAAAGCTATTCTGCAGATCTACCAAATAAACCTTTTCAAAACCCAACGGAATTACACTCCCCAAAACGTTCTCATTATTAGCATAATTAGCTTGAGAAAAGACTACATGATCTATGACCTACGACCTTATGACCTCTTACCTTGTACAAGAGCCATGATTGCACCGATGAAGACAAACATTTTACCCTGTTGCATGCTGAAAAATGAGAGGCAAGAAAAGAAGAATTCAGCCAAGTGTAGAGCAGATAGTTATCATCAAACACTGGGAACGTTAGTTCATCCAAATAACCAACAAACATTTGAATGGCCGAGTCATCAGAGTGTGGGTTCGAATCCCGGTCGTGACACTTGTGTCCTTGAACAGGACACTCAACTGTAATTGCTTCTCATCACCCAGGAGTAATTGGGTGACTGACAGGGTAGAGATTGTTGATGTGAATAAATAGCAACCTGTACGCCAATTTGGCTGCCGGTGCTGCATACTCCAAAGGAGTTGAGATGGTTTCAAGGCCCAATGAACAGGGGTAATAATAGAGTAAGTCACTTTTAAACTATGTTAAAAGTGCCTAATAGATGCCTATAAATATGTACAAGTTTATTTAATTTCAACTTGTGAAAACAATTTATAATTTGTTCCAGAGTGCCTCTGTGAATAAGTATTTTCCTAAAAGCAACATCAAGAAGCATTTCACCTTATTTTTGATGCTGAACTTTGTACGCAAGAAGAGAGATTAAGGTGGGGATAAACTGAGTATTTTATACCTTGTATATTGGAAGCGTCTGTGAACGAGGAATGTAAGAGTAAACTCCAGGCCAGAGAATAAGAAGAGATAAAAGAAGTAACAAACTCCTAGAAGACGAAGCATCCTCTGGTCTAGAAATGAAAAATAGTATGGATAAAGCTCTTGTTAATATCCCAACCAATTTGTTAACTCTAGCCGGTAACCAATCATATCACTCTTTAAGATATAAGAGACGTGTAGCGATTGTTCAGACACAGTACTAAAGTCGGTTGAACCACAGATACTAGAAAAACAAGATAGGACACTTGTGCCATTTTGCACGGTAGAAGATGTACGCCTTGTTACCTATCTACCGCGTAATGGGGCCCTTCCCCATGTGTCAAATTTGCCAGGATTATTGGCACAATTTATGTCAGAAATTTTCGATCTGCCTACACCCTTTTTTAGTCGGTGGGATCGTTTGGCCTAAGTTTTTCCACTTAGTTGGCCCTACTTATCGCTCACTCTGCTTTAAAACTCCTATTGAAGAATTTCCCAATTACAAAGTTCTAATGTCATGGCAACTCTGATTTTCATTATACATAGTGAATGAACCAGGTGTCAGTGTACAGGTCACTTTGCCGTTTGACATCCTAAAAACGAAGATAAACCGCATTAGGTTCAACTTTATGCTGTCTAAATGCAAGGTAGAAACAAATTTACGACTGCCCCCCGCTCCTCATGAAGTTAAACATGGTCATAGATACTGAAATTAAACTGACCTGATGGTTTATTCTTCTTGACAGCTGAGAAGAGGAATAAGGAGATGGGATTTATAAGATCCTGGGCCTCCTTGAAGCTACTGCCAAACGATGTTGCCTGAAAGAAAGTCAAGAAGCCGAGATGAGCCAAAGACGAAATAGAACACACAAGCTTTTTGGTTATGCCTAGTTCTTCATTGGCAGATGCCATGTCGTCGCTCACAGAATACAAAATAAAGGTTTGAGTTTTTACATAGTCACCTAAGTCCAACATCACCAGACAGAGTTGATTTTGGTGTTTCCTACAAAGTATCTGAAATGGCATTGGTTTCCGAATTTGAAACCATTTAATGGTCTGATACCGCAAGAAACATAGAGTATTACTCATGCATTCAGTCACTTTTATACAATGTTGTAGTTGAGATCATGTAGTCCCAGACCGAGACCGAGTCTTTAAAATCAAGACCAGGAAACAGCTGAGACCCAACAAATTGGGTCTCAAGACCGGTCTTGATACTGAGACCAGCCTAGAGACCAACAACACTGCTTCTACAATGACCCGTTTACAGAGGCAATCAAGGCACCTGTTTTGGGTCTTCTTACTTTTCTGACTGTTTCGTGAACAGGTTGCCGTGTGCCCGGCAAAAGGACGTAAAAAAGGAGGTAAAAGGATGTAAGCAATTATGGTAAAATTTGTGTTTCAATTATGAGCGGGAAAGTTTGGTAAATTTTTTGCCATGCAAAAGTCATTCTATAAAGGTTAAATTCTGTATGGGGAATGGGGAAGCATGTCTTCAGGGTAATTCTAGCAAAAAAAACTCACAAAAATGACATAGTTTCATGTCAGGAGCCATTTTGTTGCTTACGCCCTTTTGGTTACTGGGACGAACTACTTTATGCTCCTGGCGAAAAGGCACAAGGCCTTACGCCCCTCTTGCCAGGCACACGACGAGGTTGTCTCCTAATCAGATGTTGCTGGGTAGAGATTTAGTAAGAAAGGGACTTGGCAAGCAGGGTAACACTACTCACTCTCCGATGTCTTGGCAACGTCTCTTTGAAGAAAAAGAAGATAAAGATGATATCAGCAAGAGCCAGAGTGATTGCAAACAAGGCTGGTTTGAAGTACAGCGCCTCTCCCTTCCCACCAGATGACATCGCAAAGTAAGCTCCAATCATGGGTCCCATGATGAATCCAATAGAGAAAGCAATACCAATCAGTGCCTAGGGAAAGACAGAAACATGTGGTTTCCATCATCAAAGACGACTGGGAATTGCATGAACAACAAATGAAGTTTTGAGGACCAACAGATTTTCATCAACTTGTTTCACCGAGGATGTCGACTCCTGCTTGGACAACACACTCCCCTAAGACCCACAGTGACAGTGTTTCCAAGTCTTTCCCAATGATCCTACCATAAAACTTCCAGTGTCCACGGTCCACCTTGCTTATACTTTGTTAACGAGTTGCTGCCGGGTTTCTTACATTTTTCCCCGTCCAGCCTGACAGGATTTTTTTCTCGGAATTGCCGGAAACAATTTTCTTTGAGAGTACCGCTGGCACAAAGAAACCTTGACTTGACAAAGCCAAGAGAACAAAGATTCACTTTAATGCACCGTGATTTTTGTTTTTCTTATCGAGAAAATTTCAAATTCATGCACCGTGAAATGCAAAACCTCGGCCATGTGCCAGGGCCAATGATTGGTACTAAATCCGGAACCAATGCTAAATCTCCAGTTTACTCTGACTTTACCTCCATTGAGCCGAAATACAATGAATAAACAATGGTGGAAGCGTCTCTATGTCTCAAAATCCTCTTCTTGGAACAAAAGGTCAAAGGTCTAGAATCAGTGATTAAATATTAACGCCTACACAATAGCAACAAATCAGCAAAACATTGAACACCATCTGACCTGTTTGTGTGGGTGAAACGAAGAGTTACACAGCGTGTGCATGCTCTGTGCGTGTTCAGCAGTGGAATGTCCGGGCGACCTTTGTTCTGGTATTCCGATTTTTACACAATTGCATGTTTCGACGCAGCCTGTTTGCTGGCTCAGAAATTTTTTTCATGGATACACGTCAGCCAAAGCCAACTGGTTAATATTATCAATGGCTAGTTTTCAAAGAAGCCAAACATACAATATTAAAAGTTTACATCGTGTATTTTTATTATCTTTTTCCCTGATCTCACATAATTCCATACAGGATATTTTTGTGGTCTGAATAAAAGTTAGTCTTTGAGCTGATAAGAATGTCGCCCTCTGTCATACTTGTTCAGTTTGTCAGTCTGGTTATCATTTCATCACCAGGTCGGCCACGACCGGGCTTATTATTTTTGATAACATGAACACATGGTTTAACTTCCCATGGTTATTTGATGACATTAATCTGACTTTATTTTCATCAATATTATACATTTCTGGTAATGAAACCAAGGATGCCTCATAAGTGAACTTAATCACTGTAGCTCTTAAGCCTGAGGAAACCTGTAAACAAGGGTGCTTGCCATGTGAACCAGAAACACCAGGGTAAACCCCTACTCTTCCACAATAAGTGTTCTGGGTTCTTTCACGTGAACCACCCATCCTACGGCTTAGAGTCCCATCCAAAGGACAAAGCAATTATTGTAAAGTACATTGCTCAAGGACACAAGAGCTGCGACCGGGATTCGAACCCACAATCTGCTGCTGACAACACCAGAACTTGAGTCCGGTGAACCAGACCGCTCAGCCACGACATTCCACTTCTGAGTTGTACATCTCTACTTACCATTCCCTTGCCTCTTGTTGTTGCCGTGGATACATCCGTAACGATGGTTGTACTGAGACTGACGTTACCTTTGCTTATTCCACCGATGATACGCGCAATGACGAATAACGTGAAGTTGTGTGAGATGGCCCATATGCAGTAAGAGAAAGCTATACCTGTCTGGAAAATCAACAATGAAAAAGAAACAAAAAACAAACATTTTCAGAAATGCTGTGTTTTTCAGGAAACCAATGAGGATTAGACAACATAAACACATAGTTAATAATAATAAAATGCAATTCTTATTCAGTGATTTATCACAACCAATGGGCATCTGTATTTTTTCCTGCAAGGTATGCGGAGACGGAGTTACGTTTTGAAGTATGAGTTCGGTTCCTTTACATAGCACCATGTTAAGGTTGCTGTGGCGCAATCTGCAGCTGATCAAACCAGGAACACTGGGGCGAACCCCTTCTCTTTTCAATAAGTGTACTGGGTTCTTTTACGTGCATTACACAACACATGGGACCTATTGCTTTACGTCCCATCCGAAGGACGCAGCAATAATGGTTAAGTGTCTTGCTTAAGGACACAAGTGTCACGACCGGGACTCGAACCCACACTCTGCTGATCAGAAACACCAGAGCTTGAGTCCGGTGTTCTTATCCACTCGGCCATGACACGCCAAGTTTAGTTTAACTTCCTCACACATATACGACCATTACACAATATTTTTATCTAATGTAATATAAGATTTAACGGTCTCTATGGTATGTGTGTTTTGTCAGACTACCTGAAAATTAAAAGTTGAAATGAATGTTTCGTTTTGCGATCAGGATGAGGGAGTGGAAGAACTCTTCAAGGAAAGTCCTCTCTGATCGGGTGGATATTTTAATGCACTGGTATTAATAAGGGAATAAAAGAGTGACGATGAGGTCTTAATTTGCCATTTAAAGGGGCTGTGTCGTCATGATCGTAGTCTGCCTGTTTCTGGGCCCAGAAACATGAACTCTCACCCAGTTACTGCACGCGCCCGCGTTGACCATCATATCACAAAGGGCGCCGTCTATATTATTTTGTGATGTGACCACTACTCACGCGCATATGCGTGCAATAACAGGTTGAACAGGTTATGATCATATTGACACAACCCCTTTAAAACCGTCAGTGTTGCAGCCCGTGTGATAAAGCCCCCTATCACACGGCTGTGACACTGTAAGGTTTTAAACGACCGATTAAGACCAAGTCACCACTCTTTTATTCCCACCCATAAATGCCTTTTGTTGTTTAGAAATATACTGTCGAAAAACAAAATCAGAGAACGACACAAGTACGGTTTGCAATGAGTTTTGCTGAAACGTTATGTTCGGGAGCCCAGCTTTGCACCATGGGTCTGTTTCGTGCCTCTACGTTTTCTTCTGTCAGAGTATCAAAGCAGGAAACCGGACTAAAATAACCTAAACTACTAAACTAGTCTTGGGTATTTATGAATACTGAGTAATAAGGTGAACATATCGATTGTGATATTGATATCATACCATTGTAAGTAACATTAGAGGTCTTCTTCCATACACGTCGGACGCTGCTCCAATGACTGGACTTGCGATGTATTGTAAGAACGAAAACAAGGATCCAATCACACCTGAAACAAATAAATAAAAAACAATCTTTCATTACTCAGAAATTATATTCATAAATACCCGAGACAGTTTATCCATTCTGATTGGCCGAGAGGGCATCACGTGGCTATGTTTAAACGGGCGATATAAACACGGTAAAAAGTGTTTAAAACCGGCTAGCTTGCCAACGAAAAATATAGCCCCTGTATCAGAATAAAGAAGTATACGTGTTTCCAGCTGTTGGGTTTCTGATGGGCCTAGAGGGCATCAAGTGCCTATAACAGCTGCAGAGACATGAAGATCGACATTCCGTTCAAGGAATTGGCCCGTAAATATGGAGAGAAATTTAACGCAGAGTCGAGCTGAAAAACTGTCAGATTTGTTCCCAATTTTTGAAGGGTTTTGCATGTTTTTGACAGAAAGGCATTTATGAATGGGAATAAAGGTGTACTGAATCGGTTTTTAACTATTGTTTTAAAATCTCTGAAGGGCCTGGTGGCCGATAATTGCCCTCGCCTTTGGCTCGGGCAATTATCGGCCACCAGGCCCCTCATCGGTTTTAAACAACAGTTAAAAACCTCTTCATCACACCTTTATTCCCTTAGTCAAGGTCAATGTCTATAATATTGTATTTATCTGAATCAAATTTTACAACAATTGGCCTTTTTTCCTGCAATTTCCAAGATGACAAATTGCAAATTACTTGAATGTTTTACAGGGATGAGATTTGCCAAATGTGAAAATTCCTGAAAATGACAATCTCCTTTCATTTCTGAAATACAGCTATCATTTTCTGATTTCATAACACCTGTACTTGATAACTTACCACCAAATAAAACCGAGTTGTATTTCTCCGTGTCCGGGATTCCGAGCAAATCTCTAAATCCATCAATCTTCGACTGTAACTCTGGTAACAATCCACCCTGGTGGAGAATAAGGAAATGAAAATCTTTAGTTACAAAGAATATTAATGGTTGGAAGGCAGGATAGTGCATACATCCCAGAGTACATGTACATGTACATCACCAGGCTAGTACTAACATACTTTTATTCATGTCAATATTTATCAACTATAATCATTGTTTATTTTATTCTGATCAGCAAGGGTAATCTACCGAGAGAGTTTCCTTCAATGTGACTTTCTTTCGATCTTCAACAACAGGGCTGAGAGTGGATGAAAATGAAAAATCCACGAAACACCGGTGGAGGGTTTGGTGGCTACCAACCACGCCATAACCCGTATCAATGGCAGCATTCTGTGCTTCAACGTAGATGGGGCAAGCACGTTGGTGTAGTCAAAATACAGTACTGTGTTCAGGCTTTACTTTACAAGGGCTTGGATGTATGTCTTAAAAACAAAATCTGGAGGAATCCCATCTCTGAATAAGATCTAAATAAAAAGTGAACAGGGTTTTCCAATAGACCGTTCCGGCTACGGCAACAAGCCCCGCCCACACACCTTAGTTTGTGTGCACATGTGACAGAGTTTGAATGAGGTCACATGACCAAAAGGTGTGATCCAATTGGTCAATGCGTACAGTCTATAGTCTCCATAACTTATTGAAGTTTGGGGAATGCTGCATTTACGTTTACGTCTGTGACACAACTTTTTTAAGTAGAAAAACCTGCAACCAACTAACTTAGTCCCAACTCTCTTAGAATCCGAATTTAATATCAAACAAACAACATGTTCAATATCAGCCATTTCATTTGAAGAATTTCTTTTGGAACATTTTGAAAAATCACCAGGCAGAGACAAGGGGAATAAAGGGCAACTTTTTATCCCACAAAGCTGATGTTGATTTCAAACTCAAAGTCGTTATTTCCAATAATATTACTTCAGACCAAATTCTTTGTTGTTGCGAGGGCAAGGCAGTTTTTTTTTCAGTAAAGGGCATCTCCATGAGGGAAATTCGTATTTCTACTGGAACATTTCAAGGGGCACCAAGGCAATGACCAGGGGGCATGGAGGCAAATGCCTCTGTTGCCTCCGTGAAGTATCTAGCCTTATCCAAGGCTCTTTGCAAACAAGCATCAGGAATCCCAAATTCACCAACTGCACCATACAATGCACCACGAATGACACTTTCGCAAGAACTGCAAATAAAGTACCGTTGGGTCAAATCAGGGTATTTTCAACCTCAGACAATGAAGCTCAAATAGAAGCCTCGTTCCCAATGTACGTAGATGTCAGCGTCTATTTTTCTGTTCCAGCGACTGCACTGGAATTACAAACTACATAGGCCCCCTACGCGGGAATCTGATATCAGAACATTTCATACTCTTTTCTGGGTGGATATTTGACACAATGCACAAACATAAAATATGTTTCAGCTCATGTTGGGATGTTCAGGTTGTTTTTTTTACACTAAAGAAAATTTCTAAGATGAATTTAACACTACAGCCTACACCCTGAGAATGGATGTCCTTTGCCCCAAATGGTGGGAAGCACTGCATAGTGTTTTCTTTGACAACAATTTGTCAACTTCCCCACTAGTTTTTGGAAACCAGTTGTTTTTTAAGACTGTACCGCTGTGCTCCGTCAGATTGTTAACCAATGAGAGTACACCTTTAGACTTAATTAGCATAATTAAACTCCACCCAGAAACTGAGAAGTTTACAGTCCGTACAAGGCCATTGTACACACTCTGCGTACACGTGTGTAGCGTGCATTGGGGTTATCATGCAGTACACTGGGATTGGTAGGGATTTCTGGCCCGGCAGTGTGGCCTGACATCGCGCTACTACCACTGAAAGCGAACATAGTCGTGCATACGTTCTGTGACTCGTGCAACTGTCTTGGACAAGGCTATGAAGTACCAACCCAGGGCTCGTTTTCACAAAGCACTAAGATTCATCTTAAGATGAGTTGTTAATATCACCATAGTGATTTGTATTGTGACATCACACTTTGCTTAACAATTACGACCGATTTGCACTTAGGATCAATCTTAGTGCTTAGCGAAATCAAGCCCTGATACTACATCTTATTTAAACTGCAATGTTATTCAGTTGGCAAGCTCATTTGGTGCACGATATGTGGCAGGGTGTACCCCACTCCTATTGTGTCTTCATTGGGGGGAGGGGTGCTTCTGTACAGTAGGGGAAGAGTATGTTAGAGAATGGGAACTTTTTGGGGGGCCTCCCTCTGCCACATAGCGGGCATGGTATAGGCAAGCTGCAAACAGGCAGATTAAAAAAATAAATAAAAGTATCACCTTATCATGTTGTGCGTAGTAATCCAGGAGTGAAGGAAGCAAAGGTAGGATCATGGTAAATGCAAGAAGATCAACAAGTAAACTCAAGAAAACAATGGATATCATCTTAGGATTATCACTCGCTTCACGTCTCTTCTGTGCATCCATCTGCTGTGGAGTGAACTTGTAGGTGACGTCATGGTTTTGATGGTTGCAGTTTGAGTTGTGCTGATGGGAATTGTTTTCCGCCATGATTGCACATCAACTGCACGTTTTGGGCTACTTGATGGTTGCTGATGCTAGAAAGGTGTCATCAAATATGTGGGATAAAAAGAAAATATTTCAAATATTGCTACAACATAAAAGTTGAGCACGCTTTAAAAAGTTTCCACCTAAAGCTGTTCTTAACAGTAGAATAAAAATCCCACTACTGTATGTATGATGAAAATGAAAAACAAATCAACAAATCTCTTAAAAAACAAACAAATTTCAGCAATAACATCCAGAAATGATAGATGTTAGGCCTATCTATCATAATGGTTGCGGTACCCTGCTGCTAATGGATTCTAACTGCCCTTAGCTACCGGGCAGTCTCGGTAGTCTAGTTGGTAAGACATCTGCTCTAGAATGGCGGGGGTTGTGGGTTCGAATCCCACCCGAGGAAAATGCATGTGATTTTTTTCACAGGACTCGGGAAAGTACTGAGTATACAGTGCGTAAGAAACATTGGTGTATGGGTAAAACGTTACAAATTTAATAACACATTCCAGAAAGAAACAAATCCATTCATAAAATGAGAACGATCATATATGGCAGACCCAATGATCACGATGAAACTACCTAATTTAATATTCTAAGTTCTAAACCATATGTGCAGTCATTCCAGTTAAGCAGACAAGAAAAAAAACCATTGACTTTCATGGTCAAGTAACTAAAATTAACCACTTGACTGTCCTTGCTTTATGCTTGAATAAACAAACGCAGGATTGGTTTCTGTATCTTACATGTACATGGCAGCGTTGCATCATGATTATTAATTAAGGAAATAAATTGCCGAGTTAAAGATGATGGTACATGTACATGTACAGTTCACAATAGAATATAATTACATGACAATACATACGCCTATGACATTTGAGTTTTAAATCATCATGGCTGAGTGCATAAACAATTAGTACATTTGGAAGTCAGATGCAGCAGTGTTTTGATAGATGGGAGGATGGTTTCCTTTCTACAGTTAGAAATCATAACATGGCTTGAGTGTCACAGAAAGGATAAGGGCAAAAATGCCATATCAGACTGCCACTTTATCTCCCTTAATTCAGGTCACACTGTATCCTTACCTTTCCAGAAAGGTTGACGAAATGTTTACAGAGATGAACAGACACTCTGAATTATTACAAACTTTCAAAATCAGGAAAAATAAGCCATTTTCATGTCTACATCTTGACAATGCTACTCACTAAATGCCATTTTAGTTCCTTTGGACAGGTATTTCGCAAGACGAAATGTCCGCTTTTATTTTCTTTTTTTAAAGGGCAAAAATAGTGCTTCAGATATCAATTCCTAGACAGGAATATTTAAACAAGGGGAACTAAGTCAAATATCTTTAAAAATCTATAAAAAAATCCCAAGTAGAAAGTGGCAGTCGGACATGGAAATGTTTCCAGGACAAGATGTCCAATTGGGCCACAGAAAACTGATTGTAATATTAGTTTATCATCAGCAGAAAAGATGGATTTTTTTTTTTAAACCCGACACCACTTTATCACACTCATTACATGTATAACCAAAAATAGTAATAGTAGGCCTATCTTTTTATTACCATTAATATTTTACTAATATTTCAATAAGGCAATAGTTTTTTTTTTTATATTATGAGTAGGCCTGTATGGATGACTTTGGCTAGTGAAAAAAAGTGGCGGTCATATTCGGCATGATCTTACACTGACAGTCATGCCCTCTAGTCTCTACTTTATTAGTAGCAGTATTGAACTAGTACTGTAGATGGCCTAGCCACATTTCTTAGGCCCAAAGGCGTAAGAGCTGGGGGGGGGGGCAGGGGGGCAGTTGCCTCTTCCCCAAATTGGAGCAAAACAGGGGGGAAAATTAAGGTTAAATCAAGAAGAAGAAAAACTTTGTAGGTTTTGCGCAAAACAACACCTCTGCCCCCTTAACCAAAGAGTCCCTGTACGCCTTTTCTTGGGCCAATCAAAGGCACTTGACTTCCTCGGCACGGAGGAAGTCCTGTGCAAGTTGGCTCCTAGACTGCACACTAATTCCAACAGCTTGTTCATGGTGGTTTACACCACCGAAGCTATGGCCACCGCACACGCACGCAAGGCGACAATAGCCCGTCATCCACGATAGGTACCAATCAGCATGGAAGATTCACAGTGCGTGTGCGTCGACGCGCCTGTGCGGCCATAGCTGCGGTGGTGCAAACCAACATCGAATCGCTCTGATTAGTGTACAGGGTAGGAGGTGGCTACACACAGCTGGTCAATGTAGTTACATCTCCACAACACCCACCCACCCTCACCTCAGGGCCAAATTTCAAACAGCTGTTTTTACCCGTAAGCAAATTGTTACAAGGGTGCTTACTATAGCAGATAAACATGCTTTAAAATCAAAACGTGTATTTCATAAACGATCTAGAAAGAAGATTTCACAGTGCGTGAGTGCATTGACAATGAATTTGCATTGTTGCGTCACTCAGCTGCTTACACTCAGAAATCACCGGTAAGTTAGCGTGCCTTTTGCTTTGTTTACAGTTAGCAGTGTTTATGAGATAAAAAAATCTCTTGATGATGGCCACTCCGTAAGCAGAAAACGTCTGCTGCTTACAGTTACACTAAATAAAGCTTACACTTTATTAAGCTAGTGTTGACCAGTATTCAGTGAGCAAATTTGTGTGCCAACTATCTAGCAGACTAAGCAATAGTGTATTTCATAAATGATCAGACAAGATTTCACAGCACATACGGTATGTGTGTCAACAATGGATTTGCATTTTTGCGTCACTCATCTGCGTACAGAAGAAACGGCATCTGCTTACGTGTGGGGCTTTTGTTTGATTTGACTACAGTTATCAGTGTTTATGAAAAGCAAATTCTGCTGATGACCGTCTGCAAAAAACGTCTGCTTACAAGTTACAGGCTTTATGAATTTGGGCCCAACCCAGTCCCAGATCATCCGGGGGGGGGGGGGGGGGGGGGGGGAGTGTAGACCCAGTAACTGGGGCGTTAAGTACTCCCTCTCCTGTACATTAATGCCCCTGGGAGAGTAATGCCAAAAATATGAAATTGACACAAAAGTCGGCCAAAATCATGCCAAACACTTTAAAAAATATCATGAACAGCGCCTACCTCCTTCTCCAAATGTCAAAGATGAACTTGGGGTTTCACTAGTACTCACGATCATTTGGGGGCTGCAAATTCGTGAAAATCTGACGCGACTCCCATGAACATGTCTGAGTAAAAATACTTGTTCCATTCGAATAACGCTAGCTGCAAACGTGCGCTGCAATGTTAATTCAATGGACGGCCATACAAGAAGACGGGGGACACGACGCCATCGTGTCCCCCGTCTTCGCGTATAGTCTTGTATGGCCGTCCATTGAATTAACGTTGCAGCGCACGTTTTACAGCGTTATTCGAATGGAACAAGCATTTTTACTCGGACTTGTCCATGTTGTCCATGGAAGTCGCGTCAGATTTTCACGAATTTGCAGCCCCCAAATGATCGTGAGTACTACTAGTACTAGTGAATCCACATAAGTTCATCTTTGACATTTGGAGGAGGTAGGCGCTGTTCAAGGTATTTTGTAAAGTGTTTGGCATGATTTTGGCATCATTTTGCCGACTTTTGTTTCAATTTTATATTTTTGGCATTACTCTCCCTGGGGTGTTAGTGTGAGACTGAGACTGTGAGAGAGAGAGAGGGAGTACTTATCGCCCCAGCTACTGGGATGTGGGTCCAGGTGATCAGGACATTTACAACCGGAAATTTTCAGCTTTACCACCAAACTGCTGACGAGAAACTCGTCTTTTTGAACAAACTCACAAAATTGTGGTAAAATGAACCAGTTTATCGTCAAAAGGGTGAAAAAGTACACGACTTACATTTAAAGCTTGTGTAACGTTAGAAAACACAACACAACAGGTAGTGAATTAACAACACTGTCACAGGAAGGCGAACTTTTTTAGAATGTTATTTCCGCAAGCATGACTTTAACGTCAACTAATACGCACGGAACCCAGACTCATCGAAGCGAAATGAGGTGCAACCAAAGTTTCTATGGTTTGGGTATCAGATTCCTTTATTTTGTTATATAAATACTGCCCTCTGTTGAAAGAATATTAAATTTTGTAATCATTATTGGAAAAAATCTTCTGCATGATGAAACCATATAGTGTATGCAATCTGTTCCTTGCTCTGTGATGAAACTAACAAACAACAAATTAACAACAAAAGGGAAACACCTGCGATTGATTGACAGCTTTAATGTGGAGAATATATTTACTAGCATTTATTGGATGCAAAATCAATAACAAACCTTATAAACACAAAAGCATTTCATCGGGAAATATACGCTGAGAACAGATTTCGGGATGGATCGATCAGTGGTTTAGCAAAGGTAAAAAAAAAAAAAAAAAAAAAAGGAAAAAAAGAGGCTCAGGGAAAACGTTTCATCAAATTGAATTATTAGAACAATTAAAGAAATAAAACATTCTTTTCAAAATACCAATCCAGTATCAACGGTTTCACTATTCTTTCAAAATGGAGTAATGCACAAACAAACAAAAACACCAGTAACCTCAGGGATCGTGTTCAAAATTTATTTCGTGACCTTAATAGATCAGAACAACTGCCCCACCCCATAACCCAACCCGCATCCGCCTCTCTCCGCAGCAAGAATTTTAATAATCCTGAATCACGCACCTGTCATAGCGCCCTCTACGGTGGGATATTGCCATTTTTTTTTACAGCCAATTTAATTATTAAGAGTTTATACAGTGAATTGTTGTCCGCAGCTAACGAAACTTACCCTCGAAATAGATTATATATACACACAATGGTGTGTCATTGGTGGACTTGAGGCACAGAGGTGTGTACCTGGAATTATCCTGCCAATACAAGGAATTTAAAACAATATAGTAACGAAGTTTTGCAGCATCAAAAATAGAGATGTGAAATTAATATTACTGTCACTATGTGTAGTGCAGTGACATAATTAGCTAACCATGAACATAAAAAGAGAACTTGATACTGGAAGCTCTACAACATCTTGACTGACTGACTGACTGACTGACATTTTTTAGTTACGTTTTTTATGACTAAAGAGTTTAGTTTCTTGTACAGGGAAAGGGGAAATGGTCATTGCTTCTCCATTGCTTCTCGATAACTTCATTGCAAGGTAGTCTAACAATGTTAATTTTTAAGGCCAATTTACATGTTTGAGTTTTATTATTTAAATTTCATTTTATTCATAATGGTTGTGATTGGTTTAGTTGGCTCATCACGGGAAAGAGTCAAGGAGGGGTACCTGACCTTGAAGGTGTAATCTAATACAGGAAGTACACGAGTAGGACCACATGTTATGATGAAGGCACAGTCTATCATCTGGTAAATGTCTGTTTATTATACGGTTGACAGAAATATTTTGTGATAATTCCACGCATGCGTAGAAAGCCGGTTTTGAAAGAGAGAGAGAGGGGCGGGGTGGGGGGGGGAGAGAAAAACAACTTCATTTTTGAGTTCTTGGATAGGTGAACTTGTCCAGAACCCTGACCTCTGACAACTCGGCATATGGGAAACTAGAAGACATACGGTTTAATCTAAGTGGCATGTGTGGTTATTAAATAAATGTCCGTTAAGTGCATTATTCCATACTTTCTTTTCCCTTGACACCACGCGGGCAATCTTACTGCAGTTCTGGAAGACAATTAACACACCGTTTTTGCCGAATCATGTTGTTTTGTTTTGTCTGTCAGCAATATAATTTAGATCGTATTCAACAATAACTTACTTGAAATTAATAATTGAATGATGATAGTCTGATCGCAAATAGAGTTTTTGTCTCTCGCTATAACAACTTCGCGATAAGAAGGGAGTCAGTAAACAAATGGGCGCCATTACTAAACAATTAATTCATTGTCAAACACACAAACACAGAGGGCACAATTCCCTAACCCTGCCACCGCAATCAGCTGGCGCTTTGGGCTAGAGTGTAGGCCCCGTCCACAGGAACGTCAGTAACCACAATATTGATATATCTGCATTAATTCCTCTAACAAACCACAAAAAAAACTAAAGTGCAATGCAGTTGCGTATGTGAACAACTCCTCTTTATCAAAACCTGCAATCAACTAAAAATCTCGATGACCTAAAACTAGACTTTTTAAAAGAGAGAAGAAGAAAAAACAACACCGAGGTACTTGAGCCGTCAACACGACCGTGATCTCGAGGCTGCAATCGGTACGATCTTTCCCCACCCGGGGCCGCCCACCGCTATCTGGCCACCGGTGTTTGCGTTGTAGCGCCGCCAGGGCGCATAGCGAACAGTGGGGCTATGCCAGCTAAAGTACTCATCAATTCAAAGCCATGAGGGCTTCTCGAGTGCAGTCTATAGTTGACTGATTGCAGTCGGATAGGACATCGTGTGTGAAGTCCTTTTAAGGGATACAACTCGGCCAAATTTGGCACCAATCTGCTAAATAACGAAAACCCAAACAATAATAATAATAACAATTTCAAAGATGCACGCAGAAGGGAAGATTGTCCCATTCCTCTATGACGTCATTTCATTTAAATCATTTAATTTGAATGTTTCTCACAACACAACAGAAACAAGTCATACTCCTTTATAAGCATCTCCATACGAAATTGAAAAGATTAAGATAAGACCCACGTCTACTCGGTTATCATTTTTCTTTAACTAGCACGTTGGTCCTTCCTTAATGGCAGCTTGATACTTCGCGAGAAATAGAGAGAACACGAGCAAAACGAGAAGTTACAGTCATTTTACAGTTGAGGCTTCCCCGCTACTCCCTACCTTTAAAGATCCACTAATAATGGAACCACTAGATTTGCATCACATGGTTGTACTTTTTCGCCTAACTGCCACCGAATGAGCAGTTTGACTGACAAGTTACGGGTCAACAATGCCTTGTCGACGGTGCAACCTCCTACCGGTGACATGCGGGGCAACGGCTAACACTACGCCACCCTTATCTTCTTGTCTGGTCGGATCGTTGACCTATTTAATTTTATTAATAACTTATATTAAATGGGCTATCTGCTTGACGCACGTGCTGTTCTAGTTTCTCTGTTGGGCTTATTAATTGTTGTTTTTGATGCGTACAAGGGTTACTGTTGGCGGGTATATACCGTAGTTATTGCACTGATGAGGTACAGATCTATCACGAGAATTGCAATTCTCGTGGGGTTTCACGCCATTTTTTTCCTTCAAAATCTCAACTCTGCGCTAAGAGTATATAAATCTTACATTGACACGACACACGAATACCGTAATGTTTCCATCACCATCATCTCCAATTCACTATATTCTACCATGATTATTAATACACATTAACCACAGGGAGAATGAAATCGGAGTTTGCCCATCGTTCACACTGGAGAGTTAACCCTTGTGACTGAATGGTCCCTTGTTATTTTGTAAATACATGGTATCAAAGATTCACTATCAATATCAAAGATTATAAACCAGAAATTCCCTATCTTGTTAAAGTTGCCTGTTTTGCAACAATTATTTTGCAATTTCCATGCTCCGTAATGATTGGCGCTGTGTGCATTGTGGTTTAGTATCTCATCGAGATGACCCTTGACCTTGAACACTTTGGTTTTGTCATTACGAGCATTTAAAACAAAATTCCTGCGAGATACTTACTTGACCGTCCGTGAAAATGGCAACATCTAACGTTGAACATCTTTGGATGTGGCTTCGGCCGTTTGCGGTATTAATGGCAATGTTTACTATTGAACAGGAATAGCTATAGCCAAGCCTAAGCCATAAACTCTGTCAAGATCGGCTTCCGTATCAGCAGCCATGTTGGATTGGAAGTCCAAACAATGAACCACTAGATAAATACACGGCATAATCATTGAGCCCAACAATGTAATTATTCTGTTGCCGAACATCATCATCAGCCTAGTGTCTTTAAATGCTACAGTTAGTAAATGAATTGATGAAAAATGTGGCAGATTCCTGTCAAATAGAAGGGGAAAAAACTGACTTTCTAATAAAGTACTTTCCCGAGCCAGGAAAATGACAATTTGGGTTTGATAGGCCCGAAGCCATTGCTCATTACGAGTCACCAAGGATGATCGCTCAATGTTGTGCTGGGCAATCGTGATACATTGGCACTTACGGGTTTCTTGAGTGGGCCATTTTGATTTAAACATCACTTTAATTAATTTATAGCTCTTTCTCTCTCTCTCCAAGTTGTTGTTTGAGGACAAGACGGCGTTGCTCATCGACAGCTTCTACAAGTTGTCAACCTTCGATCGAGTATCATTCAAGATCAATATCTATGAGGGTTTTTGATCACTGACAACTCATGCGGCTGACTTTTGAAAAATCCATGTTGAAACTTTGCGGCACAGCGCACATGACACAAACTCAAACCACATTACTAATTTTAAGCATTATGACATGTACGATTTTCATGAAAATTAAACCCTATATCCTGTACAATAATTTTAGTTTGTTATTTTCGAAAGAACTTCACAGGTTTGCCGGGGAAATAGTTCATCCAAAAGAAACTATAAATTCTCACTGGCTATTATACGTTTGTGCCCATCTGTAAAAACACACACCGAACTACACCTCTCCATGGCTGTTTCTATTTTTAGTTAAAGAGAGTTGACTGTTTTTTATAAAGGTCAATTGTAAATTATTTCGGGTCAAGGACTATGACACATTATTTACATTAATCCTTCTTAAAGACTATGGAAGAGCAGACGCGGAGAATGAGGTAAGAGTCAAAATGCGACACCGGCAAGAAAGCAAGACGGCGCGCCGTGTTTGGGATCATTACAGGACCAGGGCGGTGCCGAATTGACCGGCAAAGAAAGCGTCACGATTACCCACTACACCGCGGCGCTGTCATGGTTAATATCACTAACTTAGCTATCACAGCCTTCTCATTAGGTCGGTCACATGTGACACGTGTCATCGGAAATGTCACAGCACCAAGGTTAAGGCCAAAATGAAGCTGTCACAGTCGTGTTATACGCCAATCTTCAAGGACAGAACAGAATTGGTTTCCAGAGTAAATGTAGCTCACTTCAAATAGTTTATGTTTTACGAACTCAACCTTCTGATTTGATTTGATTTATTGGGCAAACTATAAAGAGAATATACATTCAGTATACACAACAACGACATAGATGAAATGAAACGTCGGGAAATAGCAATAATATAAACTTTGAAATAAGGAAATAGTACAAGAAAAGGTGGTGTTTGTTGAGGATAACACAAACGAGTCAAAAACTTATTTTCATTGTGGTCCTCTGAACGAAATAAAAGGGGACGCAGTCGAAACCGTGGTCAAAACAGTAAAGTTGAAGAACAGGAGCAAAACACAAGCGAAAACATGACAGAACTTTAAAGACAATCATAAAAGTAGAGGAAGTTACAAATTACATAAATAAGAAAATATACAAAAATACAATACTTTAAGTAAAATTTGATAAAAACTGGAAGTGGATAAATTACATGAATATGAAAATTGCACACGGGACATTAGATTATAGATTGTGGAAAACATTGTTGGTGGTGGCTAGCATATTGTTGGTCAAGAGTTTTTTATAATATAGATATTGTATTTTTTATGAGATTAATGAGATGCATTGTAATTGAAGAGGGAGACATTTCAAAATTTTAGCTTTGTGTTTAAATTTATTGTTGCAAAGACCGGGAGAATGTGAAATATGAATAAAGTGGACACTAGACCAACTAGTAACCATGCACATTGGACACAAGAGTAAAGCTTTCCTTCAGGTAAATGGGGGAAATCAACATAATTAAAAATGTTATAATTAATGTAACAATAATTTTGATTGACCCTGTTACGCACGTCCAGCCAACTCAGTCAAATCTCACGATTTGCCATGAAAGGACAGCGTTTCAGAAGAAATACTGTACTGGGCCTATTAACTAAACAATTAACTGCTATATTCAAACATAAGTGAGCCAGTGTTAATTAACTTTGCGATATTACGAAAATAAATCCGACGGACAAAGACAAAAGCTAATATGCCGCGGTGGGTGCGCAGCGAACAGTTGAGTCGTATAGCAGCCATTTGGGCACTATCGATACCGTCTGTGAGGCATTGTTGACGGCAGGCAGACCAAGACATACCCGCTTAGTCTCAAGCACTACTTAGAATCAGTGGCGATAGAATATAGAAAAGTAATTTGAATGCTTGCATGTAAGTTGAGGGTGTTTTATTAGAAAAAACCCCATTAATTGATATATTGGTGAATTCTGTTTCCGTTATTGTATTTTGTACGTTGGTCTCTACTTGACACTCACTGAAACCTGGTAGCATGCAAGACTACAAACAAAGCAACTCTTATTCCTGGGAGGTCCGAATTAATTGCTTTTCCTAACAGGTCTGTACTCCTCGGACTAAATGGATTCCTCCAAATGTCAATCAAGAGGCAATATAAAGACGTAAGTTACACGTATTGATTACTTGAGTGTCTTGTCTGTTCGTCTTGAAGACACTCTTAGCTTAAACACTCTAAAGTCATTTTCCCTGTTAGGCAAATTAGGTACAGGCACTTCGGAGTAAATATACAGCAACGATTGCAAATAACAGCATGTTGGTTTATGAGGGTTCCGGTCAATATAATAGTGGTCCTATACTCGATGTTTGCTTATATTATTGTCAGACAACATCTACAGGGAGTTGATATGTAAAAAGTGACCACACGTAATGGGATATCTTCAGGTTAGTAATAATAATGATACAAAATGATTGAGTTTATATACGGCGCACTCTACAGGACCAGCCAGTTCTCGGGCGCGTTACATTAAAATTCCAGTTAAAAATCACACAAGAATGATACAATAATTTGGATTTTAAATGAATTATTCATCTCGACCTTCCATCAAATAAGTTGTTATCTTTTTGCAAACAAGCATTTAATTGGATAGGGCCTATTCATTGTGCTCCTCTTTACTTTCGCTGGATTCTGTTGTCAATAATTATACATAATTACTGTTGATAGCAGTTTTGTGGTGCCCCTGCTACAGAAGGTCAGTCTCTCTCTGGATGACACCCCCAATCATACTATCTTTTTTGTGTTGTGTTTTATTTAATATTATTATGTTTGGGTTTCATCAAACTGTACATGAATGTATGAATGGAAACAAACAAACAAACAAACAAACAAACAAACAAACAAACAAACAAACAAACAAACAAACAAACAAACAAACAAACACACAAACAAACAAACAAACAAACAAACAAACAAACAAACAAACAAACAAACAAAGAAACAAACAAACAAACAACCCAACAAATAAACAAACAAACAAACAAACAAACAAACCAACAACCAACAACCCAACAAACAAACAAACAAACAAACAAACAAACAAACAAACAAACAAACAAACAAACAAACAAACAAACAAACAAACAAACAATTGGTATAGGCAAGTTTCATACGTGTATAATTTACCATTAATGTATGTTTTCATAAGTTACCGGTATGTGTCAGAATGATTTTATATCGGTATAAATCTAACACTTTTTAACTAAGCTTCCACAACGAAATAATTCTTGTATATCAATAAACTGCGATAGAAACAGCAGTAGCATGTTTGTAAAATTAAAGGAAGTAATGTAACAACTTGCCAGCATCAAACACATAGGTCATCAGCTGATCCGATCCTAGGCATTTTAGACTGTGTTGTTTTTCAGATGACCCAAACAAGCCAACCCATCAAAATAATCTTGTCTACTTTCACCGGAACTTGATTTATTATTTACGACGTTTCGTTTGAAACGTCTTTGGGAGTCAGTTAGTGAGGCATCTTATCTCATACAACCTGCCGTGACTTAATTAGCCAAGCAGGATCTGAAGAGAGATAAATTAGCAAACGGTTTTGTAATAATATCCGAAAGCAACCATGGATTCATTTACCAAACCGAACCCCAGGGACAACCATGGGGCTAGCTGTGGTTCAAATTTCTTCGTAGTTCGGAAAGCCGCCGTTGCATATCTTTGGCTTTCAAAAGAACAAAGATGTCTCTGGAAGATTGACGACATTTTGATTTGATTTTAAACTTGATTCTTGCGGCAGTGAAGTTATCAAGAGAAGTCCCCTCGAACCACTAAGCAAGAGTAGTAGTAGTAGTCCCGGCCGATTTCCTACCTCCAGGCAGGTAGTACTTAATAAGCTAATAATCAGGACAGTTCTTTTCAGAGCTAAGTTGTCTCCCGAATACCAAAATCTACTCCGCAGTAGTAGAATAGTAACAGGACAAAACCTCAAGAACAATCTACTGGATATATAGAAAAGTAGATAATATCACATGGTGTTGCCGCAAACCCAAATATACATTGATGTTACAAAAAGTGAATAAACTGTGTTATTAAAAAAAAGGGCAAAGGCGCGTTGTTTAAACGATCAAATCTGTCAGTCGGAGATAACAACTGAAAATGATTTGTTGATGTTTATCTAACATTTGTGGTTGTTTTAATCTTATTGTAACACGTCTACCCTTCCTCCTTGCCCCGTGAACACCGGATGTGCTTGGTTTACGAGCGTCAGCAGTGACAAAGAAGAGCTCAGCATACCCGCAATGGTAGGAGGATGCATTTACATCAGTGTGTCCGCAAGATAACTCTGTATTGGGTTTGGCGTTAATTACAACAACAGCCATCAAATTATGAAATTGGTCAATTGATTGTGGTAGATCTGTTATGCCATCAAATCTCGGTAGCGCTGGTAGGAGCGAACACTGCGTTGTGGGTTTGACCACAGAGAGAGGACGGTGTGATCATGTTTGACTGTACCGGTACAACTCGTTACCGAGTGGAGGTATAGACCATGATGCATGTGTACCACACTGTGCTCCTAAAGCAACCATTGCTAAATGCTAAATATTCAAAAATACTCCAAAAATACTTCAAAGTCTCTCAGCAGGCTTCTGGGCAGGCTGATCCAAAATAACAACGACCCCGAACGAGCACACTGATGGCCAGACTCCATCTTGGAAAAATGACCCTTACACTGTTTAGGGCCATTTCTAGAGGGCCACTGTGCCCAAAATGCTCCAGGTTGAAAGTCAACAACCCCAGGGTCACAATGTCGGACCATTTTTCAACAATCCATCTCTCTCTCTCTCTCTCTCTCTCTCTCTCTCTCTCTCTCTCTCTCTCTTGGACAGTGCGCCCCCTTACATCCTTCTCGAGTCCACCATATAGCAAAGCAAAGACTCCTTACAGAGTCTTTAACACAACACAGCCCACACGTGTCGGTCGCGAGCCACAAGCGATCAGCCGGACGATTTGCAGGGGCGATTTATTAATGCCACGTGGTGCCCATCCCACCGGCCCCGAGGCGGTAATGTCGCGTGCTGAAACAATCAGGGCCGATCATTAGCGTGAAAACACGGCGGTGTGTCTTGTCTTCCTGCCTGTTGCTCCTGAACCCAAGACCGTGCATGAAGCATGATTCCCGGCATTCAGAGGAGCGGGTAACTAAGATTGACTCTCAAGTCAAATAAAGGAACTGCTCCTTACTGTCTTTGAGGAACTGTCTTTGAGTTTACACAGAGGGTAGTGTACTGTTGTGGAATTAAAGTGTAGTTCATCCACACTTTATAATAACAGAATTACTTCAGACAATATCAGAGTATGGCGACATTTATAGCAGTGTCAAGTATACTTTCAATATCCAATTGTTTTGTTTGCCAGAAAAGAGAGCAATAATGTAATTGTTCATGTTCTATTTTTTTCGCCTCATATCCTCATATCGCCTGTCACAGACAGACATCACGAGGAAATGTTGCCTGTTACTAAAAACACTACTTCGTTTCCAACTTAGGCCTCATAAATAGCAGACCTATTGGCATTTTTCAATGGAGAGCGGAAATCAGAATTGAAAACAATTAAACAAACGAAACCGTCATCCAGATGTACTGATTTCTTGGAACAAATCTGGAATCCCTACACGGAACTGTTTTCTCTGAAAGTGGTTTAATTTATGACAGGTTGTAACCGAATTTGGTCTCCTTTTCTTCAACCGTCCTTTGTGATGCGGTAAAAGGGAACAGTGAGTCATGATATTCCCAGCTTCTTTCATCTGAATACATTTAATTCTCCAATGAAAGCCCATTCCAACAGTTAAGTTGGTTTAAGTTTACGATCTATATTTTTACAAATGTCATATGAATCTTGCATGATGTCTTAATCTGAGAATAAGGGTTTAGAACTTGAGCCGTGATGCTGCACATAAAAGCGGACTGACTAAGCCACCGGGTGCTGAGTCAACTAAATCCCTGGGCAGAACGTTACGTGGAGCCCGGGTCCCCGTCGCTGATAGACTAGGCGACATCGGGTCTGCTGTACACCCTGCCGTAGCGATGGCGTTACACTCCATGTTACAAGCCGACTTCACGCATAAAAGACCGCCTTGCTTCAGCTCTGCCATTGCCGGCTTGATAGACGATCTGGCCCAGTTTGCATTGATGCGGCACGGACTGGCAAGAGGGTGAAGGGAGTGCCCCCCTCCCTGTGGCCAAACAAACCAAAGATCAGGTCCAGGGTGCCTGCCACTTGCGGATTTCCCGTTTTTGATTGTGAATTGGGGCTCACGTATCATACCAGCCCCCCTGTGCCCCCATATTACTAAACCGACCCCATACCCAGAGGCCTAACCCCCCACAAACAGACAACAGTGTAACAACATGAATGAAAAAACACTCGCCGATGGTTACCGATGCAACACTCTATCTTTTACTGCTGAAGACAAGTCATTGAGTGTAGACAGTTCACTGTTTTCATTCATAGTAATGTACGTATTCAACACCCGTAGTTGAAATAACCAAAGACATTGGAACTATTATCATTTCATTCTTGCCGTCCCTTCACTTCATTCAATGTTTCTCTGCCTCAATTTTCACTGACATAGCTCCTCAGGACATGCGGAGAAAGCCGCTACACCTCTGGGGCCAACCCCGAGGTGCCTTGCGTGTAAAGAGGCGTGCATATGCGCTGGGAGATATTTACACTGGGTGTGACCCAAGGGTCTTGGTGCCCCAACTGGTAAAGTCCGGTATAATCCCAGGGGCTTGGCCACCAGGGAATAAATTGACCTTGCCATTCCCGCTTATAGAACGGAGATTCATTCCTTCACGTCAAAGCCCGTCAGCTTGGAAATTTGCAGAGATCTTTAGTGTAATTAGGTTGTAAGCTGCCCCATGGGACAATAGTCGCTGGAGACACGTAGATTGAATGCGTGTATAACATCATTTAAGAATATCCAATTTATGATATTCATATCTAATTCGAGTAATAATTCATGGAGTACCGGTATTAGCTCTACGGACTTGTATGACTACTCTAGTATGAAAGGGCAATATCGTGTTGTGATAACGGTCACGTGGGGATCAAAATGGTCACTGTGTTGTGTACCGGTAATGGCCGCTGCTAAGTGTACATCTCAATTATATTGGCAATCACGAACACAGACCGTATGAACGCAGATTAATTTTCATCTTTTTTAAGCGAATTAAGTTACGAACTCAAAACTTTTAGCAACGCCATTTTGTGATTTGCCAGTAGAGCAAAGTACATAGATTGGTAAAACTGTCGAAAACTAATTTGATTAGTTTGATTCTGAAACCGCACAGATTGTCAAGTTTTCACTACATCACTACTAATCATCCAGAGAAACATTTCTGTCTGAAATTCTGTCTAAGACAAGGGGATAGCTTTGAAGACCACACACAACTCATCCTTGCTGTTTCGATTGTCACACAATCAAAATAAGCTAATGGCTGTGCACAAAATCATGCAATTTGGTTACAACATTTTGATGAAAATGCTCACTATTTGGTGTGTTTATTTCTCCCAAAACACCAATGTTCTTTCTCTTTATCAATTATGAACCAAACAATACTCCTACGCTGCAAAAACTGGGGTGTTAATTTGATTCTCTAGGTATCTATATATGACAACACCAACATGGTGTTAATTTTACCAATGATAAAGCAATGGGGATAACTAACACCATGTCGGTGTTGTCACATATAGATACCAAGAGAATCAATTTAACACCCCAGTTTTTGCAGTGAACCATATAATGGTTCTGGTCTTTTGTTTTAGTTTAAATCGTGTTTCTGACTCTTTGTTCCAGGATTTTGTGAAGTTCGTCACAAAAACAAAATGAGTCACCACTCTTCTTAATCTCAGACATCACAGGCTCTGACTGTCACACGGCAATCTCCCGCTCATTTCAACATGGCCTCAGTGGAGTGAAAAACATGCGTTTCCTGAAATTTACCATCGGGGAGTCTTTATTACTAATATTTGTGCAGCCTAATCATAATGCATTGTATGGGAATGATGGATGGATAATGATATACGGACAATCACGTTCTGATGACAGAAGACGTAGTGGTTTTATCTGATATGACAAATCACAGGACTGGTACACAAGTTTAGCAAGTCATTTGGAATTGACCAGTAGGGATGGTCTTTACGACGGGATCTGAGCTGTACACCGATTATAACTGTTAGTATGAGTTAAATTAACTGACAAAATGCAGCATTAAGTGATAAAGAATATCGTTTTTGTAGAGTTTTACTTTACTGATGACTGTAAAGCAAGTTGGGATTACCGATCAAAAGTGCCAAAAAGAAAGATGGTTGAAAGACTTTCTGATTTATGGATGAGTGAAGCGTTGTTGTTTATATAACAAAAATGGGAACAAACTTTCTAAGAATATCCCTTCTATTTTCACGGTGTACTGTGGGTTGAAAACAAGAACAAAAACACACCCACCTTTACTGTACTGTTCATTCTTTGAAAACGAAGGGAGCCCTCTACGTTAAATTCTAAGACCCAATCGTTGCCCTTGTCAGTTGAACCATATCGACAGTTTACAAACACTCAGCATCAATGGCGGTGTTATAAGGAAGTCATAGTCCAGGTCTAAGCCCCTGTGTTTCTGTCGTGATTCTCCACTGCCCTTGGCCTTGGCAGTCTTTCCTGTAAATAATCAAACACTTATGAGTTTATCCTGCTTCGCTTGATTGATAAAACTCCTGACGGACCGACCAGAGCGACCGAACAACCTAGATTTTTCTTTACTCCTCAACATACATGACGCTGAGCAGATTTTGTCAGATCATGAGCTCGCGTTGCCGTTGCGAAGGGGTCACATTAAGCAAGGGGTGGATCCTACTGAAGAAAATCAAGGGGAGGGAATGTTTATCATGCTGTGGACACTTGAGTTAGAACCGTTTACACACTCAGTAACATTTTACCGGTGAAACAAAACAGACTCGTTTTCCGTTTCAGCACTTCACGTTACAGAGATCAAGCTACTCTCTTGATGTAAAAGAGTGAAAATCCACTCTTTTTGTCCGCCATCCACTCTTGCAATGAGTCATATGGAGGACAACTCTTTTTTGAGTGAAAAACATGTATTTTCACTAGATTCAGAGTGAAATTCACTCCACTTTCACTCAAAAAAGAGTGGTGAAGAGTAAGTTTCACTCTCAAAAGAGCCAAACTGACACCATGGCGAGCGAGTGAAATGTTCACCCTTTTACATTTAGAGAGTACGACACACGAGGGTTATTCCAATACTAGCTTATGCAAAAGCCATTTCCCAAAATGCTTCTTGAAAATTATGATGGTTGGGATAAATTTACTCTTCCATTATACCCCCTCTGTACCATCGCCCCTTTAAAGATTATCTTGATGGGATTAAATCCATAAGTGGAAACGAAAATTACCTGCTTATTAAAATTTAAATTGAGCAAAAAAGTAATCATTCAAAACCCTTCAACACAAATTAATTAGATCAGTGATTGGGACAGGTGCCAATAATATTATGGTAAAAATATGAATGTTCAGGTATTTTGTTTTCTACCTGTTGTCAGTTTCCCAATCAATCAAAACCATGTGATCTATTAGTGCCAGAAGAGGGTTTCTCAGGTTTGAATGATTATGTTGACCAAAACATTCATGAGTCATTATGGTCCGGGAAGGTGAGGAGAACTGTCAACACACCGAGGGTGAAATAAACGACGAAGTGTAAAAACTGATATCAAACATGTTTTACAAACCATAAGTATAATTGATTGAGCAACTAAAGGGACAAATTAATACGTATGCTCCCATCCATTATCTGTTTGGGGTACAATCTTTTCATGGATTGAACATTGGATATGAACACAGCCTGGTTTATCTGAACATTCTATAATATGATTATACTGTATTGATTGCCGTAATTGAATAATAATTAAACCAGACGGAGCAATTAAACTGAGAATTTAGTTTCATATAAATATAAACACCTTAAGAATTAGGGGAAGACTTAAAATTGAACAGCTCACGTTTTTGTTGCGGGGAATTTTGCAATAGATCATTCTATGTAAGGTGTTATTTGGCAAGAGGGACAAGAAGTGATGAGATAGACCAAGTCGTACTGGGGTAAAAATAAAATTCACTGCTCACTAATCAAATCCCTAGATGGTCTTCTCCCAAAAGATACCAACAGATTTCACAGTAATTCACAGATTCATCAGAGATGTCACCAGGATACCATATTATGTTTTATCATAATTGGTTTGAATTTGAGCTTGTCATAGTGAATTAGTTCATTCAAATTGGAGATGACGTCCCCAAACACCCAGGCCTACGTTGTACCATTCAAGACGCTGAACCAGACGCCTGGGTCGATCAGCATCAAAACATGTTCTGCTTCCGGACGTCTATTACTGGGGTTCCTTAAGTGTGACCATAACTAATGGTCCGGGCGCTGTGGGATCCATGGGTTTGGCTTAAACGGTGTTAAGATTTCAAGCGAATAAAAAAAAAGAAGAAAAAAAAAAAACCCACCGAATATGGATTCAAAGAAGTGAAACTGGATCTCAAACATTTCCAATGGTCTCGCCTACATCACAAAACCGTCTGGCCTAATTTTAAAATTGGTGTAAAAATGGTTTATGTTCCTTTTTATTGTTGTTTAAACAAACATTCATGACAAATGATAAAAAACAAAACAAATAATACAGTCGAAGTTTAAAAAATAAAATTCAATTGACTTTTCTTTGTAAAAACTTTAAGTAAAAGATGATGACTACGAGTGATGCCCTTTTCTCGCTGACGCAAACAATCGGGGGAGAGGGAGTTGAGAGCGGCAGGGATCCGTACCTTAAAACTGGTGACTTCGAAGCTTCCCCGTAGAATGGGGTGAGAGTGTTATTGTAGGCAGTTACTCAAACACACCGACCCTAGTACGTTCATGCTACACTCCAACATAGGCAAGTTAGACCGAGAGCATTGGAACTCCTCACGCAACATTGTCAGAGGAACGAAGAACTCGACTGATCGAACGATCAAATTAATGTCCAATCAATAGATAATGCTGGCCTACATTGATAAACTATTGGATTGTTTGTTAAGATCAATTAACAAGGGAACCCTAAAGGTTCGGGCTAATAACTTATTTTGTTCTTCTAGAAAGACTTTCTTGTGATCGGAAATCAAGATAATTTAGTTTGCCTGTATTGAGATTGTCAATGAAGGAGAAACTGATGCGAATTGGGAACAGATGTCTGCCCATGATTACTGGACAAGACGAATAGCTTTCTTATTTAGGGATAGTACAGCGAGAAGCTTCAGAAGTGAACTTTCATTTACATCCTTTATTATGTGTCAAAACACTACCTTAAGTTGAGCAAAGTACATTGCGATGAAGACACCTTTTCATAAAAGAGGTAACCTACTTTGTGTAGCGTCGAGTTATGTCTACGGGAAAAATCACTTGATTACAACTTGTCAAAAGTCACCATCATTTAAGCCATTTTTCTGCTAGAGAGAACTTCAATGGAAGGAAGCAAGCAAAAGTAAGAAACAAACGACCGACCCGAGCAAACAAAACAAACAACACTCCTCAATGAAAGAACCTAACACAATGTCCCCACCAGTTGGCCAACATTACTGAAGATGCTACTTTTACATAATAAAAACATGGAAGCAGAAAATCTGCGATTTCAATCATATTTCGTATGACAGCCTGGACGTCTTGAGGGAGACGTTCCTTAAAATAATTTCAGTTATTTTTTTTTTTTTAAATATTAATAATATTCCCTTAGAGATTGAAGAGTAGACTTGATTAATTTGTAAAAACCGCACCCTTGGGCTATATGCAATTACTGCCCTTCCCACAATAAACCTTTACGTTTCAGAAAATACTAATCAAGATGAAAAAAGTTGTCACGACAACCCGTCACTAAATCCCTAGACTTTAAAACGGTACTCTTTAGAACTAGGTCGGGGTAGGATTCTAAATTATTTATTATTTCTGTGTTCTTTACACTTGTTGTTAAGATCAAGATATGGGCGTTCATAAATCCACTGTCCGTATGTATAGTCAATAATACATCCGACGAGATGCAAACTGATGCAATTCGATACTTGAATGGAAATGAAGTATATTTGTGAAAACAGATGTACGAGCTTGCTGAAATCATTGCGATCTTATCAAATGGGCCATGTCTTGCCTTTCCTACAAGCAAACTTTGGCTACAGCTTTATGCACTGACCGCGAATTGGATTCCGCGGCTGGGGCATGCATAACATCTTTACGGTATAGCATAATGCGATGACCTTAAGGTAGCCGGTAAATCTCAAATTTCTACGTAGTTATTCCCCACATCACTGCTTCTGATGGAGATATGTTAAATACAAGATCTGATTACGATTTGAATTGTAAACTAAGTCATTATCACATACAGTTGGGTTAAAACAATACAGTTAAACAATTTTAAATTACGGAAACCAGATCGTAAAATCTTCTTCTCTCCTGTCTATCTGAAACATGAGCAGGGTAAGATTTCGGAAGTCACTGATATATCAAACTCTATCCATTACTTGACCTTGAAGTTTGAGATCGAAGGATTAAGGTTATAGTATGTGGTGTTACTACGGCAGTTATTCGAAGTGAACTAAGTGTTGATGAGCCAGATAGATTGTTTACAATATATAGGAAGACTAAGCCTCAACTCGCACGATATTCGTCCCAGAGCGAACATTATACAAAAACAACTCGGTAGAAGGAATGGAAATCCTCAACACTGCAAATAGACTAAAATAGTTCACCTCAATCGTGACTAAATCCAGAAAGTGACGCTTGCCCAGTCTCAATTTCAATGTCGCCCGCTTGTCCCATGCCGTCACTATGCCAGATGGGCCCCTAGAGCACTTCGGACAAAGTGTCGGTCATGACCAATTGACCGACTAGTTAGCTGCAAGGCGCCAGACCCCAACGGCAGCAAGTCACCTGCTGTATACAGACTCCCACTCACCTGTTACCTCAGGGTAGATATTCGGAGCCATCTTAATCTCTTAATGAAGACAGGTTAGAACAAACTGATCGCGGTAAACTACCTAATGCTTTATGCCTACTTTATTTCAATTAGGGACGAACACTTGTAAGAATATTGAGCGCCAAGGAATTTATACAAGCGTTTTATTTTAAGTTTTGTCACTGGGAATAAAACTATTCATTTTAATTCCATCTAAGTTGTCTTTAAATCAAATTAAAAGGCTTATGATCGATTGACAGTCCTGGAACTGTTGACGCTGACGGACACCTGTGGAGAACACAAGGCCCATGTCTCAAACAGTCTACACATTCAAACCAGACAAGCCAATTCAGAAAGTTTACTACTGTGACGCCCTCTGTCGATTGGTATAGAGCGTTCATCAGAAATTAGTCCAGGGAAGGTATAATTATCGTAGTACCAAACAGGCCTTGGACGTGGAGATGTGGTCTCTTTAAATCATCCTGCTGGATATTGCCGCCGCCACCACCGGCGGGGTTCGCGGGGAGTGTTACTCTTTTTTGCTTGCCGAGCACTGACAACATGCAAACTGACATAGCAAGGAAAGCAAATGTTGTTATCAACTCAGCGACCAGGCTAACCTTTTTGTCATTTTTCAGTTGTAGGGAATATTTTCTCAAGGCCGGCATAATGTAAAAAAACGGAGAATATTATTGTTTCAACTTGGAATCCCAACACGGTAAACAAAAATAACATGCCAAATTGTTGATTTCATTTGTGACGACGCTCACTTCTCACTGACCAACGGACACCACTGTCACACATTTCATAAAAACGTCTTCACAAAACAACAACTCATCCGTCACTGTCCTGATAGATGATAGAGAACCTTCAATATCTCACAATGTCTTCCGGACTTTGACTGTCTCCCCCCCCCCACACACACAGACAGTTAGGAGAGGGGGGTACGCAATGGGGGGTAACTCACCACCCCAAGGCCTGCAGGGGCCCCGGGGGAGTTCGTGGCATTTCGTCCAGTCAGCATTACGTGGACTGGAGCTTCTTTCTCTCTACACGGCTGTGATGGCCACGTGTGTCATCGCCCGCAGCTAGCGGAAATCCTTCATTGGCAAAAAGAAAACTGAACTATTGCTCAGTCCGGAAACATTCATAATGTCCCTAATTGAAATATAGAGTTATTAAACGCTTAACTTGAGTGATGGGTGCTGGGCTAGTGAGCGCGCCAAAGTGACGCCGACGAGTGTTCAGTAGTTTGTGAGCGGCCCGGTCGGGGTGCGTCTGTCCCCCATAAAGTTTTGAATCAATAAAATATTAACTTTTAAAGATCTTAAAGTATAACTCCAAAGTGGTCATTTTTGTTTCATAATCTTGTTGTCAGGAACCAGTACGACGAGGCGTGTCCAAAATAGTCTGGTGCCACAGGAAATTTAAGCTTTCAAAGAAAGACAAAAACAAAGCTTATTAAAACCGCATGAATGGAGCCTTTGGAGAACGTGTGAGTAAAGAGGACACGCTTTGTTCGGCCATCTTAAGTTAAACCATCATCTAGGTAAGATTGCCATGACGACAAGGACAAGAATGAAAATGAAACAACAGAACGTGGTGGTCATGATATTTGTCCTTCGAAATGGTTTCATTTATAGGCGAGAACTGCTATTTCCATCTTGAACAATTACACTTTGGTTTCATAACTCCCTCTGAAGAACAAGATATCAAGTTTGAACCTTTGAAGAGTGTAAACAGCTCGCTCGCACGAACCTCCTCATGGTCCATCCCGTGTTTACGGTTTGTGCTGACACTTGGCATAATGATGTAAATATTAACGACCCAATCAATCATTGTTAGGAAGTGAACTATCGTTTTGCAATAATTGATTAATTGCGAAGTATTCCTGTCATAACAAACACGTGATCCTATTTAAGGTGCGTTTATGTAAGATGGATCTAAATGTGGTCCAATTTTTACATGAAGGTCAAATACACTTTGACTACGATCATTGTTACCCATAATGAATTGATTTATTGCTACTTGACTGTATTTAAATACAATCCACGCAACTTGCTGATTGACATCCTGTAACGTGACTTAGTCTTGATTCAAGTCGTTACCTACAAAATACACCACGCGACATTTTAATGTACACCATGCATACCCTTCATGTAATCCAATCATTGACAAAGAAACCACTGCATGTTAGGATAAATCTGTAAATCTCAGCTCCCTTTTTTTCAAGTTATAAGCGATTAGAAGGAATGGATGTGTATGTAGGGTGGGGTCGGTTAGTAGATCCATCAACCCAATAAAACCGCAAGGTATATCAAAACAGATGAGAAACATCAACCTCTCGCTTGTTATGATGGTAACTCCCACTTGAATATATGCAGAAAACGTGTTTACACGCTCGAGCCCATCATGCAGCCTTGAACAGGGGGAGGTGTACACCCGTCTCCATAGCCAAATCATTGCTCACTTAAATGAGCTTTTTAATCAACATGGACAGGACTAGATAAGGGCAAAGCAACAATAACTTCCCCAACCTACATAACAGGAAAGCGTCTCATTAAACGTACGGGGACCAGTGAAGTATGAGTTGTTCCGGCCCCCCTTGTGGTGCGTGCATACTTCAACCATAGAGCTAGCGCGCCATGAGTTTTAAAGGATACGGTATCATCTCCAGTGCTTAGCGAGGGACTAGCCAGCACAGCTGGAACTGAAGCTATTTGGCTGGTGGCAAAATGCAAACCAATGTCTCGACTGTTATTGAGTACTTCCTTGTAGGCTCTATGGCGGAACGAGCCATAACCAATCAATTGGTAATTAAAATGCTGAGGAAATTGCAGTAAAAATAACACACAGGTGGGTTTTTTTTTACCTCTCACAGATGCACTGTATGTGTTTAAATGTTTGTTAACAATGACGATAGGAGGTTTCAAAACTCTAGCACACATTAAATTAATTGATTGAAAGATGAAAAGGGCAAGTTTGTCAAGTGGGAAGGAATGGTTATGTGTCCATACTTGAAAACTTCCTTCAATTAGAATCCAAAGACTAAACCGAGACAAAGGTGTTGAGAAGAAAACGTAGTGAAGTAGCTGGCTTTAATCCCCATCTTACGGCGATCCACCCTATGCACATGTTTGTGACTATCTGCTAAGTTGGCAACATGCCTGAAATAAACAACTTAAATTCTGACTTTCAAAATAAAAGTGCGTTTTGTCATAGCTTCCGTTTTTAGGCGTATGCGGAGCTGTGCATTTTCACTTGCACTGAGGGCCTCCGTATTTCAAATGATTTTGATTAACTAAGACAAGATCATGAAAATTGAAGCTGATTCTGTTGTTCTTTATAACAATTGTTGCTATAGTCTCTGTTTTGTTTTAGCAAGATACGATCACGGTTAAGTCTTGAGAGAGACCTTGTCAACGTGACTCAACCTACCATGCAGACAGCTCGGCTATACTCCTATACAATCTATTGGCCTACGTATAAAGAACCAAGCAATCCTCCCTGATCCACACGAGGAGCTGGTGGCGAACACCTGCCCGCATCGTTAAGGGGTTCCCAACACGCAAGGGATCAATGGGGTGCATGGGACGCCAGACCCGGCCTCGTGAGGCTAAAACGATGGTGTCACTTCCGTGTTATAATAAAGTGCTTAGAGCTCGCAATCACTAACATATGCAGAAAGAGAGAAGGAGCGAATTTACACCATAATGTAATTCTCGACAAAGTGTTTCACACCCCTCGCCATCCTGTTGTCTTTTCTCAACGGGGAAATGATGATGAGACGTCATACTGATGACAGAAACCAGACCATCCAGAGCCCAAAAGTCCCAGACTCCATAGAGCTGGACAAAAATAACCATACTATCAAACAATGATGCTTACCAGACAGGGTTACCAATCATTTCGCACTGATTGGGACATTATCAGGCCGTTAATTGTCACAGGTTCCCTGCTTATTGTTTCTGAGTACGGTAATTTGCAGCAATATTTTCTGCCTGCAATGGGAGACTTTTGAACTGTCCTTTTTCACGGTTCTTACCAGTAGTACGCACGCTCAGAACTACACGCGCAGTAGTACTGAGCATGCGCACGCACGCTCAGAACTGTCGAAAAGGACCGTTGTGTCTGCTGCCGCCAGCGTCTCAAAAGTCTCCCATTGGCTGTACTTGGGGATGTGGTAGATCAAACTTTGGGGTTTAACTTGATCAGATTAACAAATTGTGCATTCAAAACGAAACCACGAGGCCATGGTGAAACTGACTCTCTATCTTCAATAATTAGAGCTAATTATTCAAACACGGTGAAAGTGCTCGCTGATTAATTTAAAAAGTGATATGTTAACTTGTTTTCATCAATCATTGATCTTTCCTGTGATTTCTAAATCGACTCTTTGCTGTGAATGGAATTTAAACACCGAGAAACAGACTGAAGTATATAGCATCTACTTTGTTGTCATATCTCTTTATAATCAAAATGCCTACAGAAACCTTTATTAATATAGTTTAAGATAAAAAAAACTTGCACTGATTATATCCAGTACACCAGTGACGTCATGACCACCCAAATACTTATCGACTGCTTTGATAACTTCTCTCTAAATTTGACGATATTATTCAAATTATGTTGTTACCAATCGTAAAAAAAAATTAAACATTTTCCCAAAGAGGTTACCACTACTTTAAACAAATCTCAGATCTTGATAAAATTCCAAATGAATGTTTAAACTTAATGGAATCAAGAGATCATATCCCGTATGATTCAACGCCTAGACCGATCGTTTTTTTTTTTGGTTTTTTTTTTTTGCTTAATTAACTTGGATGACTAAATCTCACTACTGACTCGAACTTTAATCCTTAGTGTCTATTCACTCTCTTGTAAACATTCCTCGCTTAAAGACTCATGTTCCAGTTCTTTGTCTTTCAAAGTTTTAGACTCTGAAATCCTCTGAAATCTTACTAATATGTCGTTATCGTGAGCTTAGAATTGATTTTTAACACAGTAGTCCATGTTAAAATGGTACCAAGAAGCATTCCCAGGTAGGCTACGTTAAACGTAACTTCATGTGTGCCTAATACAACCAGAGCTGGACAATCTTCCATCAAAATAAAGAAAACAAATATATGTGATCTTTGATAATTGACACCAAGATCCCAACGAAACAGAAACTCTATTCAGAGACATTAAAACTGACATTTTCAACCCTCATCACCTATAAAAAAAACAACATACTTCAAAGATCAAACAACTGTGTGAACTATGTATTCAACTGTTGACTGGCATTATCTGAAAGTTACAAAATTATCTTATCTTTATTTTCCCGTAAATTCCAGCCCCCAATATTGATTATTATTGTTGTGTGTATGGGTGTATTTACACTTCCATAAACCCGCACTTCCCTACTTCAATAAACCATCAATTGGTAGATGATAAGAGTGATCATTTATTTCTCGAGCCCATTCGCACATGGAGTGGCTGGGACGCCAGTGAAAGAGCGCTAATAATAGCATCGTCTGGCAAGCTGGCAAGTGGCTTGGTTGTACGGCCGACTCAGTGCATTGTTGTGCGGTCGACTCGTTAACAAACAAATTTGGTTCATCCGTAAAAAAAAACTTGACGTAAGACATTCGAGTTTCGGAAATGGCCTCAATATTTCTGATTTCATTCATAACAAAAAAAACCCCAAATCAACAAAGATTTTAATAGATTGTTTTTGAATAACAGTACTGTTCACGAAGTATGGGTGACGGACATTACAGTCTATATCAATCGGTAATGCAAGAAAGGTCTTAACAATAATTGTTCCTAAACGGTTCCCGCCAATTTGCTTTAATTGCAAACAATTGGCGCCAATTGAGAGTAATTGAAATTTCCACCTTCTAAGCATTCATCAACTAATAATATGAATATTGACAGTTAGCCATTGGTTTTAACATAAGGTTGTAGTCACATCATTGAGTCAAGTTCACACTACGAACAGGTGACTTGAGAAAACCTGCCCATGATAGCGTCCTTTCTGCTAATTTCAAAGACGGGTTATTAAGCAAATCTGTCACTAACAGCGCCTGGAAGTCTTTCAGTGTGTTCAGCATTTGATGTATATACTTCATAACTTTATCTCACATTAATTTTGCCTGCCAGGTGGCGAACTTCTGTTTCATGATTCAATTAAACAGGAAACTCATATGTGATCCGAATCCAGCGAAACTAGGTTCGCAGTTCTCGAATGGTCGAAGTTTTTTTTTAACCGATAAAAAGCACTTTTCAATTAAAACACCATGCAAATAACTTGTAACTTTCCAAACACAAATAAAAATGTTGTCATATTTTTTAAACATTTAACCTGGCGTTAACGGGGATCACCGAAGGAGTCATACCACGAGTAAAAGCAGTCAATTATTGTTTTATATCACCTCATACATTGTGCCTAGACGTCCAGGTACCAACAAACTGATGTTGCTATGGGTAAAGTACATTGGTTGCTATGGGTATAGTGCATTGGTTGCTATGGGTGTAGTACATTGGTTGCTATGGGTGTAGTACATTGGTTGCTATAGGATAGTACATTGGTTGCTAAGGGTATAGCGCGTCTTTCTAGTAAAAATAAGACAATCATGTGACGCGCTTTAAACCAATCACAAAGCAGAATCCTTGAAAGGGGTGATATAAAACTACCGTGTGTCCGAATGAATGGCTTCGGCAGTGGCTACGGCAGGAACGCCGAGGATTCCCACTCTTTAACGTTGTCCTTGCAGCCAACGGCCGTAGCCGTAGCCAAAGTCGCTTGATTCGGACACGGCCTTACATCCTTGTTGCTATACGGATCGACCAATCAGAATGGAGGATTCAAGTGATTGCTTGGAGATAAAACTATTTATAGTATATCTTGCTTTCTAATAACACAAAATAAGACTACAGTGTTTCCGACGAAAATATTCTTATTTCTACTCGTTACGAGAAGCCATAGATCAATGAGTCAATTTATGTTTGTGGCAATATCATCGTCTGACCCTTATTGGGGCAGTAAGACGCTGTGTACATGAGCATGCATAGGTATGTACATAAAAGACTACGGTACTGACTGAAGACATCAGACATCTTATTACCAAAATAAATGAGACTTGAATCGCACCTTCAAGTAGGAAGGAACTCATCATTTAAGATATGTTTGTGGTGACGCTCTAGCCAGGCCACATCAATCTCACTTGAGTAGAAAAAGAACTTATTGCGTTCCACTCTACACGCTATAGGTATTTTTGGCTCCAGGCTCTGCTTCGTACGTTACCGTATACGTAATGCCTCATTGCCATAGTGTAACCGTGATGAACGATAAGCGTGATTAACAGTAGCGTGATAACGTGAACGTGTAAAAGGTAATGACACATTGAGCACGATGTGAACGTGACTACAAAACGTGTAGATGCAGAACATGGTAGCCATTAACGTAAACGTAACAATTGTGTTTGAGGAATGAGCGTGGTTTCGCCGTAAACCATGGTAAACCACTGATAAACGTAAACGTAACAAGCGTGTTTGAGGGATACCATGAGCATAATTTGCGTGGTAAACAATGGTAAACCACTGATAGACGTAAACAAAACAACCGTGTGTGAGAAACATAATGAGCGGATTTGTTCGGTAAACTATAACAATAAACGTCAAAAGAATATCACACTTCAAGTTTTAAAAAGAGTTACTGATAGAAGCTTTTGTTCTACCCCCAAATAATACCAGGTCAGCAAAATGTGTCGAAAAGGCCTTCATTCCTAAATAGAGCTGGCGCCAAAATCCTGCCTTGCCTATTAAACAATTTGACAATTCTGACATGAGATCATCCGTGAAGTTCATATGCCAGCCACGCTCAATGACGTCAAACATTAATTTGTATGGTACCCCTTCAAAATCTAGATCAATCCGTACTTTGAACACCTTGTTCCAACCGCGACGGTCTATCTGATACCACACTATTTATTCCCAACCATTGAACACTGCCACCGATTGATAATCAATTTTGTTGTTGTTAGTGAAACACAAGTTCTAGTTTCTGGAGTGGTATTCGGCGACAATGCGCACTTGTGAGCTAGCGTATACGTATTGAGTTATCAGGCAGACATAAAACCACTACCCATGATCAGAGCAAAGACCAGATTTCATGATAAGATCTGGACCTTTTCTTATCCAACCCTCCCTGATGTTGTTTTTAGTTTGCCCCTAACTCTAAATTTAAAATTGATTTTTGCAAGGGTTAATAGAATAATTCAAATATAAACACATGAACTATCAAGATAACAAAAGATCAAGCTCTCTATTGTCTTTATGTTGGGTATATAATTAGTTTAGCTTTGTTGCATATGTTGTCTTAACGTTCGACTCATTGTGGGAAAACAAAAGTTATAAAAATAGTTTGAATTGCAGGTCATTAAAGGCAAAGTATACCTTTGGTTTTTGGAACCGTACGTTTGCCTTGATGCTATATAATTGTAGATATATACCATAAAACTAACCTGTGTGAATTTCATTTCAAAAGGTGGCAGCGTTTTTGAGATATCGCCAAAAATCTGGAGCGGTTGCGTTCACGCAGAAGAAGTATCCGTCATTGGAATACACATTCTGAGAAGCGTTACGGCCATAACGCTTCTCAGATTCAAATTTTTGGGGGATAAAAAGTGATATATTTTTCCGTAACTGCAGTACTTCGAAGTGAAACGTTTCTCAAAATGCATTATACTATCCAAAGCTGCCGTACTCCTTACCAAGTAAGTTTTTATTGCCAAAAATTTTCAGAGTCATTACCAAACGTATGCAATGCCTTTAAAGGGCTTAGTTGAACATTTACAATAATTACATCCCGCAGACTGTCGGTTACAGAAAGGAGGCTGATTTTTCATTAAACCTCGGGGAGAATTCCCCACGAAAAGGAAAACGAAGGGACACAAGAATCCAATCACAAAGCTGCACAAGACTTAACACTGACAACGTGAAAACTCTCAGACCTTTGATACGGATGGAGATTCTTCGTTCAGGTTTGTGTGCCTTGAAGAGTGTGAACACAGATTGTTCTTGACGTACAAGCGGCTACAGCTCGAAATCTCAAGGAAAGATTTATTTATACACCCGGTGGATTAAAACTACACTAGAAAGGGGATGGACCGAAAAAAACGGTTTTATGACTAGAACGGCAGTTTAGCTTTTGATGTAGCAATGGGCAACTTATTGAAGACGTGGAGAACAACTGGCAGTGGATTACTAGTGATCCGATGCGACAGACATGACAGTCTCGATAGCTTCCCAATCACCATAGATGAAACATAGACACGTCTGTTAATCAGTACTGCGAAAACTGAGTCATAGAGTGACATTAGTGCGTCAATGAGCGTCAAGGTATTGATCTTATGACGGATAGATGTCTGGTGTGCGGCAATGTTCATTTCAAGGACAAACCGGGGGGTATCTTCAAGATTTTCTTCGGGTTTTCACAGACAGGGTCGTGATATTTGTCGTCATACCACGTCCCTCTTCAATAAATAGAAAAGGTCATCTACCTTTTTAATGTGTCATGTTGTCATCCCGAATGTTTGAGTCATATCTGAACGAATGAAGAACTGGGAAAGAAGTATCGAGACGAAGGAGAGACGGCTGGCTACGGGTATAGGGTCCGAGATATTTAAATTATGTAACAATGATGATAATAATAACAATACCGGAGTCTTATATAGTGCACTCCAGCAATTAAGTACTCCAGGTGCTTACTATTGTCGTTTTTTACGACAGGTTTTTGAAGTGTTTGAATTATGAGACCTATTTATATGTAACGCCTTATAAGGGTTTACAAGATGCTGCGGCGCATTTAGCAGCCACTGCCAGAAACACCGGGGGAAACCCCTTCTCTTAGCGATAAGTGTAACTGGGTTCTTCTACGTGCATTATAATAACACAACACACGGGACCAACAGCTTTACGTGATCCCATCCGAAGGACGAAGTTATGATGGTTAAGTGTCTTGCTTCAGGACACAAGGTGTCAAGACCGGGACTCGAACCCACACTCAGCTGATCAGAAACACCAGAGCTTGAGTCCGGTGCGCTAGACCGCTGGACCACAACATGACGAAAAATGTGTTCTTTCAATCTCACATTCATGTCTTTTTCCATACAAAACTGTTTCACATTTCGGACAATTCCTTCCACTTTATGACAAGGAAAGAAATCCAGACGTCCGAAAGGTTAAAACCTAAATAAAAAAGCACCAAAAAGTGATGTGGAGGATGGAAATTAAACATTTGATAACCTGAACAATTAACTAATAATAGTTTCAACACAAATGAGCTACGGAGGCATCTTTTCACTTTGACTCAACATATAATTTATTAAGTTTTAGAAAAAATTCATAATCTTACACACAGTTTGCAACGCCTTCATCATTTTGGTCCACACTGATGTCTGACGTAAAGCTCATGGTATATCTATTAAGTTTTTATGATACAAAATAAAGGTATACAATATTAAGTTCTTAATAATATATGAACCCAGTACAGAAAGACAGAACATGTGTCAACAATGTACCATTATAAAAAACGTATGAGTGAGAAAGATTATTATACCTACACAATAAACTAAGGATGAGTTGTGGTCATCTAAATACACGCGAGAAATTCAACATTTACTTACAGGACATGACTCAATGACCACTGGCTCGAGAAGGGATAATCTAACCAACATCAGCTCGCACAAAACATTCTTATAAAACTAATTTTGTGCGGATAATTATTTATAACAGGTAGGCCTACCTAACAGGTGCATTTCAGGTGGTTTGTGCCTTACATGTGCCTAACAAGGTAAGACTGGATTTTATATTCTCCAAGATGAAGCAATTTAAAGCCCCAGCTCAACATTGGTAGGAAGAAAAACATAAATGTTCACAGATTTACATGAACCTTACATTGTTTAAAGTTAACGATGGTAGAAAACCTTCCTTGAAATATTTCTGCCTGAAGTGTTACCGTTTTTAAATAAATGAAATAAGATCCAAACTTAGTTTTCGTCTCAGTGAGACGAAAACTCTGCCTGTAGGACTGCGTACAAAAATGCTGAGTGCATTTTTATCGTTTTCTCGCAAATGAAACAACGAAATGAGCTGACATTTTCACAGGTTGGTCTTATTACATATATCTTGATTTGTGCAAAGAATGGAAGCATTTACAGTCAGTTTATCAATGTTGAGCGGGGGCTTTAAGACAAAACTATTTCTCAGAACGAATTAATATCATTTTTTTTAATAGTCACTCAAACCGAATCATATCTCTGAAAATCAACTGCACACTTTGTTAAAAATAAATCAGTAACTCCATCCGAGAAAAAGGACTGTACAATAAATCTAATGGGAAAGCACACTGCAACCAACTAGCTTTTGTTGCAATCATTCAGGAATTCGAGAAATTCAAATATCTGAAAACATCTGAGAAAAACTGCTCTTTTTACTACTTTGCTTTATAACCAAACATCATTAGAACAAGTTTCTTCTCTCAGCGATGGACTATTGCTCAGGATTAGTAATACATATCGAGAAAGAAAATGTATCCAAATCAGATTTAAAATCTATAAAAGTTACCGTCGATTTTAAAAACAGATTACTCTTTGGGGTACGCATCCGATCATACGCGCGGTGTTTTATACAATCATAAGCAAGCGACTACCAAAAAAACCCACCATGGAACAAGAGAATATTTGTTTCCAATGTTATTGTGGTCGCATATCCATTTACGCAAGAGACAATAACGAGACTGCCCGTAGTGAGTGTATAACGGCCGGTAACAGCAAACACAGCACGTGAAACCTATACACCAATCCGAGCAGCGCTGTTTATGGTGTTTTGCACCACCGCAGCTAGCTATGGCCTCCGCACGAGGGCGTGACACGACACGCGCGTCAGCGCGCGTTGTACCAATCAGCATGGAGGATTCACCATGCGTGTGCGTAGACGCGCGCGTGCGGCGGCCATAGTTGCGGATGTAAACGACCATGAACAAGCTGCTAGGATTCGTCTATAAAGCCTAATGCAATGTACAATTCGTGATAAAAGAGTTCCACACAAACCCATACGATCATAACACACAGAAATTACAAAACCAAACCCGCGAACATTATTCTTACTTTTCTCATTGTTTAACTTCATGAGATGACCCAGCATCAAGCTTTCCAGTCTGTGATTTTCAATCAAGACCTGGAACATAAAATGTTCGTTGAGTTGTCTCTTCTTGTTGGGGACAGACGATGACCATTTCGGCAACACTGAATGAGCAGAATTACCCCGACAGACCACGTCTAGATGTTGACCTTCCGAAAAGTACACACAAATTAACTTAACAGGCTTACTCATACATAGATCCCAGTGAGTAGACGCCTACACCAGAGATTTCAAGATACAGAATTTTCGTTTCGGGTTGGTTCAGTCACCTCCGGCATATTCTTTCAAGATTTGATAATTATGCTATTATGTTTACTGAAAGAATGAAGGCCGGCAACAAAGCGAGCATGGAAACAGTTCTTGCAATACCATTAAGACCTCCGTAAAATCTCAGTAAGGGCACCGATTTGTTGCAAACGGTAAGCATCGTTATGGAGTAAAGACCCAAATTGTTGACACTGTTGCATCATGGTTGCTCATTAGTGAACCTGATGGGGGACGACATCGACACAACCTCTGACGCAGATAAAGATCGCACCAAGATGATCTAACCCCTTGTATAAGAAGCATACTTGTTCATAATTATCGCACACTTCAAAAATTCACAGGTTCAACGCAAAGCAATTTGATCCATATCTTCAGAACAGTTAAACGCGCCATTTTTAAAAAGCCCAAATAAGTTTGTGGCAGCGTCAGAATGCGTTCACAGTAGACTTCGGCTGGAATTACTCAGTCCTTCGAGTTCTAGCACTCTTTTTGCAGCATTTCAGAAGATATAGACTTGTATCATGCCTCTTTGTCTTCCAGGGATTCACCCTCGCTTCCACCATGTGTGAAACTGTGTATTCCTCCATTGGGGAGCAAAGCATGTTCTCTGCTGAAATCGTCTCTGTCCGTATCTCGTGAGTTCTCGTGTGAGTCTACGCAATTCTCGTCACTGTCGCCTTTTCCTGTTGGCACTTCCTAAGAAAGAAAAAAAGAAAAACCAAACTTCGAGATGAGCAGGGAAATACACAGGGAGAAGTGAATTCATTGACATCAAGTAAACTGAACCAGAGCAGAAAGTCAAACGAGGTGGGTTGGGTGGGGGGGGGGGGTAGGATATTTCTTTCTTTGGTTGTATGACTGTACAGAAATTATCAAGGTTGATTGTCAAACCAATTATGCAAATTAACAGTAGAGATAACAGCTCGCTATATTTCTATTTCCGCATATAAGCTAATTACTTATCAACGGGATGAGAATGGATATCTTCCCATACAAAAATCGATACCTGACTGGAAAAGGTTTTTCGAAAATAGCTTTTATTGGGAGGTATGTTGCGACTGTTAGCTGGATTGTATGCAGTGTAAATATTGACATCACTTCGCCCGGGAATCAAGGCGTGCACACCCCCACGCCATGTCGGTGCGTTCCCGCTCAGAGCACTCTAATGGCTGGTGGTCGGATGGAGGAGGGTAATTCTTTGTTTAATGATTTGTTAAGTGTGCGAAAGAAGCCATTAAAGTGTTTGCAAACAAGACAGTAAATCGACAATTATCCTGCCTACTTAAAATGGAGGGTTTAACGCTGCGTGTTGTTTATTTGAACGTAAACAACAGACACGTTGTATGTGAGCCACGCACTATGACGTCGGTCTTTTGTTACACACTCGTATCGAATAATATACATTGCAGTTAATGTATGAGATTATTAATGAGGAATATTTCAGCTAATATAGGAACAGACAAAAGAAAATCGAGCGACGCTAATTGCTTCTTAATATCAACAGAGATGGATGTCTATGATATCAAAGTGTTTCGGGAAGGTAAACGAAATGACCAGCAGGGTTAATGTACATTTTGGTAAAACTAATGACTTAAATTCAGAAATATAGTCCAAGGAAATGGAGATAGATTGATTGCTTTTGATAGTACATTTAGTGAACACCAGCACTGTTGATATCTCTTCAAACTCACTAAATAAAGTTTCGTTTTTTGCTTCATTTAGTCCTTAAAAAAAGCTTTGAAAATGCAAAGAAATTGGTTTGATCTTAACCTGTTTGACTCTTCTCCATTTTGCTCTTCTGTTTTGGAACCACGTCTTGACCTATCCAGAAAAAGATAAAAGAAAACAAACATTCAAATCTTAGAATTCATCAATAAAACACTTTGAATGTAAAAGTCATCGGCTCAAAGTTCACTGTAGGCCTAACTTTTTTTAACATTATAAATCTAATCTGGTCAGAAAAAAAAAAGTTAATTTGCAAAACATATTTTCAACAACTGCGTTTATTTTCATGAAATTGTGATAATTCATGATGTGCTGTTTCAAAAGTACAGGCCTGATGATAGCTATGAAGTTACCAGAATTTATTGTGGGATACGCAGGGCATAAGCTTGCCGTGAATATCTTCAAGTAACAGTAAATATTTTCCGAACAGTCATTGACAGTAATTGACTCTCAAACAACACAATGCAAATGCGCGGCGCGAGAGAACAATCTCTGGACAAAACAGATGGGGTGGGGTGGTGGGCATTATGACGAGCAGTGACGACACGCCTGTCGATTACTTCGGGTATAGACGGCTTGTCGAGTCTGAAGAGGGATTACAAAGCGGGATTCGAACCTTAAAACTTTCTACCAATACTATTAAAACCCCCATCAACAGCAATGAATCAACATAATTAAATGCATTCTTTACAATTTATCAATCATCTTCTTGGATAATCTTTTAAATCATCTGGATTTAGGAACAGACAAGCTACCTTAATATCTCAAAATATAATATTGACACAAAGTGAAAATATTCAATTAGAGAAGAGGTCTTAAGACGTGAGTGCTGCAATTCAGGGGCTACATTGGCGGCTGAGTATTTGCAGTTGGTCGCCAACAAGGTCTACTTGGCAAGAAACGAGCAAACACCGGGCCCAATTTGGCGTCTCAATGTACTCCATGCACCGTCCAAACTTTCCCTAAATCGGTATGAGGTGACGACAACACTTGGTACTAAATCTTTTCGCAGTCGGGAAAGCTAGACATCATAATTTTAAATACAGATTTACGTCAAGGGTCTGCTTGTATAAAATCCGTTTTGGGAGGATTAAGATCGACTGAATGGAGTCTATGTTAACGGGGGGCCTGCGGTGAAACGTCAACGGGGCCCGCGGATCGCAAACACCCCATGTGAAGTTAGACGTGCGGTGGAGGTGCTCAGAGACCGAGGATATCGATTGTTCATTCACAGAATCCGTACGGCACCCACTGAAAAGTTTCTGGTCATCTCCGACCGCAATGTCACTCAAAATTGTAAACATGATTTTGGGGAAAAGGCATTTTTCATTATCCGGGGATAACATTATCGTTTGAGTAAATCAAATTTCCTTTTCAAGTGTGTTTGATTTGGTTAAGGTAGACAGCAAGACGCTCACTGCCTTTGACAGCCTGATGAACAAGCGTCTTTGCATGTCAACCCCGGACATCCCTCATAGTAAAAACGCGGGAAATGTAGATCAGAAGAATGGGCGGGCAATCGAGGAAAAAGAAACTCAACTTGTCCCTATCACACCGAGAGCTGAGGGACCTTGAGCGCTGTTTGTATAGGATCGTTTTTGTTACCGTATTACTAAAAATAATATATCATTCCAAGTTTGTTTTGATTTCAATTGTTCAAAGAGTTAACCTAACGTCGCTGCCGCGTTCTTTTTCTTGCTTTTTAAGAGCAATATTCTAATACAGGATGTTTATTCTCAAGTAAAAGCTGCTAGTCCCAGCGGTATTCTTTCAATACTCAAATTTCATATCCTAATTTATCATGATCATCAATTGGTCTTTTCACACCCATTATGTTGATCTTAACACCCATTAGAGAGAGAGTCACACCTACACGAGTAGTGTTAATTCACATTTTGATCTTGTTCATTATTGACCACACATTTAGTACCCTGACGATGTAGCCTTTGATGTGCCGACGTTAGGTGCTAAAAAGCTGGACTACACCTTTGTCTGGTTTCAGTAACAGGATACCCGAACATTTAGTAGGGGTACCCGAACTGAGTCGCAAGATAGTACAGAGCAGTTTCTCCGTAGTTTAACAACAGAAGACCAGATCATCGTAAATCTAAAATGTTCTAAACCTACAAGCATGGAGTAATTTCAGCGAGCCATTGCCAGTGATGTGTTAATTTCTGGAAAGCAAATCCAACTTATTTTATGATTTTTTTTTTCCATGGCGGATGGCGAGACATTTTTGTTTATGCTCATCACACCGACTGCATCTGTTATAATATCAAACTACAGGCCTACAAACTGATAGCACAAAGCCATGGAGCTTCCTGTTGCAAGGTGTAATTTATCATTTTCAGCGATTTCAGGAAATTGGTGTTTTTTTGGGGGGGCCTTCATTCCTCTGATGTTTAGCTTGAAGTCATCATGTATACACAGATAGTGGTATGTTTATCAAACTATCATCATGCAACTGAATCGAAAGTGTTTTTACCTACAGTGATAAATTAGTTCAGGGAAACAATGACTACAAACACGCAGCAAAAACATTGAACTCTTGCTCGATATCGTCTAATGGTGTCAAGTACCATAAAACAACACTAAAGTAAATCAACTAACAAAAGCGAAGCTAGATCAGTTTTTTATTAGGTCTTTACAGAGTAGCAGTGGTGAATAATTAGCTTTCAATAAGATCAATCCAGTACATTTCATTTCCTTGTGACACAAATTCAAAATGGCGGCACGTCTGAGACTTGGTAATGGTCCGTTTCCTTTTACAGAGCCTTTTCGAAATCGCGATCCTCGCATCCGCGGCTTTCAGGTTTTTTTTCCCTCACGCGATTTCAAATCGACGGGGTTTGAAAATGGAGCAACGCGCCTGTAAAATTCGAACAGGCCTAAGTATATATTTCATTTTCAGTAACATTTCTAGTAATAGGCACACGGTTAGTGTTCTATTTTAGCTCAACTTCCGTAAACTTATGACTCAAGTTCCTTAAAAACATGGACGGTTTAAATGCATGCACTTCTTTGCAACGCCGTTACCCGTCTCGGAATGGCAGCAGTGAAGGTATGAGAGTGGTGAGGGGTGTGGGGGGGGGGGGGCTCTGACTATTGACGTCATAATTACCTGTCTTTCACTGAGTTGCAACAATTTGGCGAGTTTTTTCCTCTCTGGCGGTGAGAGGTACTTCTGACTCTCAAACTTCTTCTCCAGTTCCATAGTTTGATCGTTAGAGAACCGAACCTGTCCACCTTTCCGTTTGTGTAGCGGTCTCTGAATAAACGGGTTCCAGAGGAACGGCTTCCCTGAAACTACAAAGGAAAAAAAAGACAGATAAATTGGGATGATTAATCAAACGCCTTTGAACAATAAAGTCGATACAACAGGTTCGAAATCCTGCAGAAGTCATTTCGTGTAAAAAGACTGAATAGTCACAAGAATCAAACTGCACTAGGCCTATTAACATGCTAGTTGCTTGAAGACAATAACAAACAATGCATGAAACAGTTAAAAAATCGACCTATTTATTTTTTTAAATGAGTAAACAATCTATCAGAACTAAACCTGGTCAATGGATCACCTAAATACTGTTTTCTTTTTCAAGATTGTGCATCAAGTTTGTTGGATATAAATACCTGTATATATTTTGCTAAAACAATCTATCCTTTAGTATTGTATAACGCTAACACAGCTTGTATTTTGTCGAACATGTCGCTAGACTTCAGAGGGCGAAACAGTCACAAACACATTGTCTGGTAATCTCTCTCTCTTTACTTGAGTGAAATATGACATGGTCCCCGGGTAGTATTGTGATCACAAAACGTGACGACACACCGTGGGAATAATATTTCTTATCCGTTCTGCCAGCAGTTTTGTTCCCGCTGGGTAAAGATATCAACTCTATTGTTTGAACAACCCTTTCCTGGTTTCCATCTTCAACATCCCTACACGTAGAAAATTAAGGACATAACCTCTGAATATCCCATTAAGGATATCATAACGAGAGGAAATTGTCAATTTTTGAAAACATGCGACAGGCACAAAGAAAGCTGGCGGCTGAAGGACTGCCGACGGCCGTTCGGTATAAGGCGTTAAGGTGTTGTAATGAGTGAAGGTAACACACTGTGCGATACCTTAAAATCACCAACTCTGAGGTGAGATGGCATTTTTGTCAGGGCACTCCAAGGTTTGAAAAATCAAAACATAAGGCTGAAATGATTAAGTACTCCGACTGTATGGCTAGGATCTTTATATGTCGAGAGGTCATGCTTTAAATCAGAACTAATTCAGGTTGCATTTACGGTGAATAGACAAAACAGGCGCGCCATATCAACAGATTGCGCTCAAAAATAAGGCACGTTACATCACAAGCGTTGGAGCGAAAACACTTTTAAGAAGAAAAAAACAAACTTGACTTATTCAATTTTTCATCAAGAGTAACTTTCAACAAGTATATCAACCCAGCTTATAAAAACAATCGATATAACCAGCTGACTTATTATTCGATTAATACTGACCCTTTTCTATCTCAATTATTCACTGAATTAGTCACTCAACACCCCCGTATATTGCGGTTCCAAACATAATCTTTTATAAATAATGGACAACGAGATATGTTGATGATGATGATGAACAATTTTGTCTATAATTCTAGCAAGTCACATACACGCACATCACTCAACCCCTTGTTATCCACCATGAAGAAGTGGAGCGGGCAGTACCCATCGGATGTACTAGGCCTACCCAAAGCCCATACAAAGTCCCTTAGACTCCGGGAAGTGATCTGTACGGATTGTCTAATTCGAATAATTTCCCCCAATTTTGGCTCATCAATAAACAAGATCTCTCGTGCAAGCTGCTTGATTGGGGTGCTGTGTGTGTTGTGAGTCCCCGGGTCTGCGAGCCGTGTGGTGCCCGGTGCGGTAGAGGCTGCGTCCACTGCCTGATTGCTAGGCCGTGCATCACATCCGCTCGATACAGAGTACTTTCCGATCGGACTTTTTATCTTGCCTATCCAGCTTGTACCCTGAGAGGGTTATAATTTCCTGACGGTAGCGTTCCGAGACGGATATCTAAGTGCTTTATACAGGCACTTTTTGTGTTCAATCTATGACCAGTTTGTTCATTTTAAAGGAGGTGCAGAATTGGTAGTAAGACATTGCGTTTGGTTCTTCCAATCCTCAATACTTCCATCACAATAAGAACTTAAGACTCTAAGTAAAACAGCACTCCGAACCAAAATTAAACTGTTGCAAGGGTTTCGTTTCAAGTCTGATTTCAAGGTTTTCGAATCTATTACGAATGGGTGATCAAACAGGAAGCATGTTGTTGATTCTTAGAAGAGATTTCTCAAAACGAGGTCTCGTTATAAGGGGAAACAAAAAGTCTTCGAGACTAGTTTGGCCAAATCTTTTACCAGAGGGCCACGCTGTCCCTTTAAGCTAAACGAAAATATAAACTTCCGCAATGCTCTTTCATGAGTTCAATCTGATAGCAATAGTCAGTATGGAAATGCAATCACGGGACAGCCAGAGAGAGAGAGAGAGAGTGGTGTACAATCAACAAAGGATACAAAAGCTGTACTTTTATCAGGAAATTAGAAACAACTGAGTATTTGGATTTGAAACACTGCCAAGGACTCTTACAAAACTTCAAAATGATTTATCAAAATGCCAACATTGATATGAAACACAGTTGGATTATATCAGGTGCGTGGTCAGTGAAAGTTCAGCTTAGCTTCGGTTTTGATTTAAGTAAATCAACTGACAGAAAACAGTTATTTAAATTGAGCTGTACGGCTAATTTAGAACAAGCAAGTTTAATCAACCTCCCACTTCAAGCTAAGCAAGTTTAAACAATCTCCCACTCCTAGCTAAGCAAGATTAAACAATCTCCCACTCCAAGCTAAGCAAGATTAAACAATCTCCCACTCCAAGCTAAGCAAGTTTGAACAATCTCCCACTCCAAGCTAAGCAAGATTAAACAATCTCCCACTCCAAGCTAAGCAAGATTAAACAATCTCCCACTCCCAGCTAAGCAAGTTTAAACAATCTTCTACTTCCAGCTAAGCAAGTTTAAACAATCTTCCACTTCAAGCTAAGCAAGTTTAAACAATCTCCCTCTTCCAGCTAAGGGAAATAAAATAGTGCTTAAGAACATGTACTAAGCTTGTCACGTAGACTGTACCCTCCTTATGATATAGTTCCAAATGTTTTTATCAACATTCAAGTTATGTGCAAGTCATTAACTAGTCGCTTTCTTATTAGACAGAATATGCAGGTGGATTTTTGAATGTCAGAAACAAAAATACCCCCACACTGAGCACGTTCCTCTTGTACAAAAAGGGTGAACTAATTGACAGAATGGTTTCATTCTTAGTTACATTAATGTGTGAGAGTGCGTGTGGAGAGAAATTGCTCCTTCAAGACATCGTTGATTGGATAACCAGCGGCAATACCTGAGCTAGTTAGTCTGTACAATGCACAGTAATCCCTGCAACCTTGACTAGTTCTGCATAGTCACCACACCACAGTGGTCGAGGGTTTTGTTTAATGATGAGACAGAGACTTCCTTTGTATTTCTGTTTACAATGTTTAAAAGTCAAAAGTTATAATATGAACTTCTAATAGACCTAAATGAGTTATTGTTCCGTGACGATATCGTACCTACATTGGTTGCAGATAGACATTGTGAATGTCAAAAAAATGTTAGAATCTTTACGTCTTCGGGTGACTATCCTTTGCGAATTGTTGTCCCTTAAAATCTTTCATACTGAGCTATAGTCCATACTTACTACAACACTAAGGAAAGAGATTCATTCTTAACTTTTTAAGAACACTTCTCATTAGAAAAAGCTGTCTATATAACTGAACCGACTAGTTAACTGTTGATATATGATTGCTAATTAAATATGCACGGTCCTTGTTTAGACTAACTCTACTTCATTACATTTAGTACATTGTATCGGGCTATCTGTGGTTTTCCGTCCGTTGTGTCAACCTTAAGTTTAACAATCGAGTGCATCGCATTGAATGATTACCACATCCTATTCACTCCACTATTTGCGACAGAATCCAATGTCTATAACACTGTCCTCGATGAGTAGAGATCACTTAAAGGTGAAGTTGTGTGTTGTTGTAGCAAACCAGCTCAACATTCATTCCGATTACAGCACTAAAAATTCAATTCGTTTAATAATTATGAATCTCTGAAGGACGGTATAAGTATTGTGCTCAAAAATCTTCAATAATTTAAACATTTGCATAATTTGCTCTTTCTCAAACGTCTTTATCTATTGTGATAAAAGTTATACAGATGATATTTACAGGTATAATATTTGGAAGAATTGGAAGAAAAAAAATCCACAAATAAAAATGATCTTGTATTGTCAAGAAGACACCGAGGATTTAACGTTACACATAACCATGCTCTGCGTGTGGTCGGAGGCCGATGCGCACTGCATGTGCTTTAACCGATTTTGAAATGGAAACAATACCCAGTATTGCCCCATCAGTAATGGATTGGGCAAATCATCAAGCAAACAACAGTTTCAACACTTGCTCTACAAAAACTGCCCCCTATCACATTAAAAACGAAAACACTACAATGGGGACAATGCGAAATCGATGAAACACATTACACCTTGAACAAGTACTGCGAGTGATGATTGGTTAGCGGGTGCTTGTCGTTAAGCCCTACCGTTGAATTGCTCGTCTCTCCCGTACAACCTGAGCGGAGTTTGACTGACAGATCTCGCCCGGTTTGTACAGCAGAATAAGACAAGCTTCCGGAACAGACGATGTAGTACCTCAATGACAAAAGAAAGCCAACCCCAGAGAGTGTTTTTTTGTTGTCTCGACACATGCAACCAGTTTTTTAGATTGACTCTTCTTGTTTTATTTTAGCTTTGTGTAATGTTTGCAGATCGTGGCCAGTCAAACATTTGGATAGCTCCCTCCAGGTTTTAACAACGCATTGCCAACACTTAATGGTTTCACGCCGACTCGTCCGGCCTACATCTCATACTTGTTAGCTTGTTCGATACTTCAAAAGAGTAAACTGCAACAATTTCCAGGAGGCAGTTCAACATGTTTAAAAAAGGGAATAAAACATGTACAGTTTTGTGTCATTTCATCACTGAAAAACAATTTTCGCTTTACAGGCAAACTGAAACCCATGAGAAACAAAACAAAAATCGATAGTCAAAATTTAAAGCGTAATACAGCACCATACGATAAATAGGTGTTCTTTTTGGTAGTAAATTTCTGAACTGTCATTCTTCAGTTTTCACTTTCCTTTCAGATAAGCATCGATTTACAACTAATAAAAAAAAACCCCACAAAAAACCACGTCGATTAAAGTAAAAAAAATAAGATAATTTCGAAAGTATTAATTAAACTTCGCACGCGGAAACAAAAAAAAAGATGTAGCAAAGAAAAAACCCCACTTTACTTCTTCTATTGTTCATGTGACTAATGACGGATAACTTATGTCACTATTTAATGTTCTGTTTCGAACAGAAACATAGAGAGAATCTACTCTAACTTTATGAAACCTTTCTTACTAACACAACAAAGCTACCAAAAGCCATGGAACTTGCTTAGACTATACAAGCTTACATTAAGCAGACAAAAATCATGTAATGTTTAGTCTGAGTGAATGTTCCACGATTGTCTCTGATCGTAAGCAATCATTTTCGTTTCAGCAGTTTTATGGTGTCATGTCCATCAGAAATGCCTTCTGGTCAGATGGACCAGACGCTATCCTGCAAAAGGTGAAACTTAAATTTTCGCAGACCTATAGTCTGTTGTGTTGTAAGAAAAAAAAAGCAAAAAAAAACCCTCAACACATATGCAAAGGAAACTACGCACGTCATGTCATCAATCACAACCAAGTCCATGGTGTAACGCCAATACGGGTTATACTGTAATAGGATAATTCGTATAGTAAGCTCTATTTCTCCTCAAGCTCTTTGAAGGCTTCATCGTTGTGGCATATTTTCAATACTGTATTGCCTGCGGCATTTTACCCGTTGAGGAGTGTTAAAAGAATCTCCCCCACCGGGGAATGTAGGAACAAATAGCCGGTTCGGAAAACGGCACTTAATTATTCAGCCTTCCTCTTCTGTTATTTGTACATGCTTATAATCAGGGCTAGGGTCTTGGTGGTAAAGTATGGATAGAATGGAGAAGTCTTCTGATCCTAAAAAAAAGAGGGTAAAGTTCTTGATTGAAAGTAAGTAGGAAGATTAAAAGTGTACTTTTCAATTATCGAATGCAATTTAAGTTATAATCGAAACTATTCTGCACCGACTTGAAACTAAAATGTTTAGTCTTAGGTATTCTTCAACGACATACAACACTAGGCATTGGTGAAATAATGTTTGTATATCTGGTGAAACAGAAAGAAATATTTGCACAGAAAAGTACACTGTCAACAATCCATAATATTTAACCAAATATAATTCATTATAGAATCACGCACATGCTGATCAATCAATCAGTCATAAAAAAGAAAAGAAAACTTAAGTCGAACGAAACCATCAACAAGATATCTACAGATTTTGGATGCCTTCGTCTTCAATCATTATAAGACAGACAATGTGTTTATAACTCGACGAGATTCTTCGTTAAAATCATATCGATACATTTTCTTCAATTCATCATTTTGTCCTTGATGACCAAGTTGGCATTGGTTCAATTTTGAAGGAGATGGTTGTGTCTGGATGACTTATACATGGATGTTGGTTGAAGAGTTTGGATGTATGTATACGAGAGCTGAACTTCAACCGAGCACTCCGAATCACAACCTTACGCCTCGAACCACATGTGGAACCATGCCGGTCAACATGCCCCCATCAGTTGTCAATAAAAGTACACCTCAAAACCGTCAGGAGTACATCGAAGATTACCTCAGGGCTTCATAAGACGGGCCGAAGGGGAGAAAAGCACTGAAGCCCCCCAATCAAAACATTTGACATCCCTCAATGACATGACAGGCCGGAAACACTTGTGAGAATTGATGAGACACAACGGAAAATCTGATTCAGAATGTACTGCACTAGTTGATCGTTAGCTTCCTGTGGGGCTTGCTTGCTGGTCACCATGAGCACCGGGTACCAACTAAGCTAGATGACAGAAAAAGAGTGCTGGAACCTCTCCCCCCTCCTTCTGCTCCCCCTTACTGCCTTGCTTAACATAGCTGCTGACATACAAGTAATAACAACTGATCTCAGGTTTAAGGGAAAGATGAGTATTCCTCGACTCAAGAAGAGGAAATTCTTTGTACACATTCCGGAACTAATCGAGGCATAATGTGCGAGTGAATTGGACACACAGCATATCCATGGCGCCCTATGTTTTCCTGATGGGTTATTTGTCCCAGAGGAGTTTCGCTCACTAAAACAATCCATAAGGCAGAGATATGAGAGCATGGTCCGTCTCAAAATAATGTCACATTATTTGGTTAAAGTCTTCATTTCTGAGTAATTGTTTTGACGAGTGTGCGTGCAACTGATCCACAAGGTTCCTGTTGGTGTTCATTTGGATGAACCCAAAACCAATATATTTGACGTGTACATATACATACATTTTCCTCATAAACTGATAATGCCGATCTTAAGCCAACTTCCACTGCCTGCTGAAAACATTAACTCACTGTTGCTAACAATCCTCACGTAGGAACTGACTGTTTGGTCAATTATAAACCAACTTGTCAAACTTTACAATATGACTAGGATATCAAACGATGGTTTGAGGGCAGCTTGCTACCTCAATTTAGTTCGGAATTGAAAAGAGAAAACAGAGTTCGGTGGAAATGTTTACAAACATTATTTGTCTGATGAAATTTTCCATCAACTGACACACGATATGCACTTAAATTTACTCCTCATTTCAAATCGTACTTAGGATATTTATCATTTTCATGAAACTGATTAATCACCAGTAGTTCTGAAGTGAAGAAATGAAAGTTTTCCCCACAAAACAGCAGTTGGAATCTAAATATCTTGTCATCAAACTTACACAATGATAATAACAATAATTCGAGACATTACGAAAATTATACAGCGCATATATTGCAGCGGCCTCTGTGCATTAAACACAGACCATAATTATAACAATAAAATATAAAGCAAAGTTACAAAAATGCAGATTCAAACAAGTGAGTCTATGATGAGTCCTTTGACAACCACAACAGAGTAAGCTTGACAAATTAATATGAACTGGTATAAAGTCCTTTCATATTCCTCATTAAAGTGTGAAATTGAATCAAATGATCCAAATTCACAATGTCGATAGATCGATTATTATAAACAATATCCGTTATCGATTTGATTGTTAGTGATGAATTGAACATGCTATAACTGTTCACGCCATCTAGCTGGGAAGCAAAAAAAAAAAACTTTCCTATTTTCGTTCGTACTCAACAATCTATACATGACTTTTATCAAATCGAGGTGGTTTTTAAAAGAAAAAAAGGCTTTCCGGGTTGTCGCCATACATTTCCTGAAATCTAACTCAGTATCAGACATCCAACAGCCGTGTTTGGATTGCAATCAATATCGTATTACATTTCCTGGTTTGATAATGCAATGACAGATCTGTCTAGTAAAAAAGAAATAGCTTCAAAAGTGTATTATATATGAGTCTCTCCAAAAATATGAATTAAATTTGAAAGACAAATACAAGTGGCGGTCTTTCAGTAAAAGTAAAATGAAAGAACACGCCCACACAAGACAGATGCTACAGGGAAACCTTCTTTGGTTTGATACATGCGCAATGTTTTAACAAGTGAATAATGTGTACTGGGCGTGGGTAGGTTGGACAACAAAATGTGATAAAGTGCGTCAAATACTTTCATTTCATCGTACTTATTGACTTCATGACTAAAGCGAACTCCACCAACTGCGTAATATTTGAGATCAGCTCGACAGTGTTTTCATAATTAAAGATTTTTTTTTTTAGTTTGATGAAGTGCTCTATATGCTAGGCCTACATCATATCCATCTATGGCTGGCACTTGAATCTACGTTTTCCATTAAAAAGTGATGAAAACTCCTAAAATGAGGCAAATTGTTAAAAAATTGTATCCACTGCGATCCAGCACCGTGTAGGCCTACTGAATGAACCTACTCTACGTTTTTTGTCTGATGCAAAATGAAACTTTGCCACTAGGCCTATTTGTTTGGCAAATAAAGTACTAATCAACATTGACATATTCGTGTGTACTAGTATGGATTTTTTAATATAAATTAATATTGTAAATTGACATCAAAATTAGCTAAGCTATCAAGACAAACCTAAATAAAATTCAATTCACATTACATTCGTTGATTTTAATGTAAAAAAAGCGTGTTTTTTTAAAGCTGAAACTCATACGAATTTATGAAACATGAAAACTCTTCACTTATTCTTGAACGAAAGGTTAATTCAAAAAGTAATACAGAATGAAAAAAAAAATGTGTCGTATTTGTGAAATAACAAATATGTCCTTACCTTTAGAGTACGGATCGTGCCTGTCGATAAGTCCGTGAGCGTAGTCACTGCGAGGGAATGGATAAGGTGGCGGGCTTGAGAACGCACCAGACCCGTAGCTGATCGGTGTTGGAGCCGGTAGGCCCGTGTGCACCGGCTGGTCGTAGTACGAATTATACGGCGAGTTCATATGTGTTGGGAAGGTGGGACTCGGTAGCGTTGGTGTGGGTCTAGCCGGCCCGTTCATGGTCAATCTACTGCCTAAGATGTTATCGATATAGAAAGGGGTGTGTTGTTGTCCACTCCCATTATGTAAAGAGTTTAAAGGCTGGATAGCAGTAGGTGCTCCTAACGGGGACAAACCCTGTCCAACCAGTCCATGGTGATGGTTCACATGAGGGTAGTTATGGAGGCTCATGCTTGACGGCGGGGGTGGCCCTGGGTATTGTAAGGTAGACATGATCATCAAAACCAAAACAACTTTTTCAAAAGTAAGTTCTCCCCCAACATGAGGGTAGTACTGATTGAGCGGGCGGTAATTAGTGCCGATAGCACGGCTCGGCACGCGATCTCTTTGCTGAAAGAAGAGGTGAAGTCATGCAGAAGACTGGCCAGGAAAGCAATCCTACAACAACCGGCTGAAGCTGTACAGCTTGTTGGGGTAGAGTCTTCGCTGTTCAGAGCTTTCCAGCTGATGTATAGCCATGTGATACTGACTGTGGTGGGTTGTATGTAGGTTATCACAAACACTGTGACACACTGTACAAGTTCGCTACAAACTTTGTGTCATAATGCAGAGTTGAGTAGACAAACACTGGATGGAACTCTGTGTGAGTAGCTCCTCTACACCCAAACGCCACCATCTGCACCACACACGGGCATGGGGGCGGGGCTTGACACAACTTCAACCTGACAAATTGGTTTCTAAATCAGGCGCTGTCAATTACGCACTTTAGCAATGACATCCGGGGTCTTCGGCACGAGTGAAACATTCTGAGTCGCTGATTGGTCTAGAGCGGATGTCACAGCAGTGACGTATGTGATGAGGGAAACACGGATGACCAAGTGGCAATGTGTTGATACGTGTATTGGTCCTAATGACACGATTAATCAGGCAGGTGCTATTAATTGATGTACTGATTACAAATCCGGGCAAAACTACCTGCTGCGTGCATGCAGAAGAAGGACCAACGGTGTGCTGACCATGACTGTTGAAGACAGTCAAGTTAGCAAGTCTAGTTAATACAAGACTTCTGAATCCACAAACTCGCGTCAGAGGACTCAAAATTACGACCGTTTAAAAGAGCGACATCGTCAATTTGAAAATGTCGAATAGAGATTAACACCATTTGCGATTTCTAAAATAAATGTCGTCTACATCGGAAGGAAGACACCCTATCTAACGTTTTATATGAAACACATTGCATGTACTTGTAATTTAAAACTTGACATGTACACCATTCTCATGTGGAAATCACGAACACTCTGATTTCACGTTTACTATGCAATAAAAATGTTGTTCCTGATAATAATAATTGACACACAATTACAGATGGGGGCGGGACAATCTGTCACTATCAAATGGCAGATGTTTTCTGTTTATTCCGAATCGACTGCAGAAACGAAACATTGCGAACGGGATTGGGGGAGGGGGGAAAGTTTTTGACGTCATTTGGCGCCATCGTTTCGTGACTAACTCGTCTGAACTCAGCGAGCCCGACCGTCAGATTCTATTTTCTCTTAATAATCGAGATAACTGGCAAATCCAAAACAACAAATCAAAAACTGCAAATATTAGCAACCGTTTTTAATTTGCCAATCAACCGTTTCAAGTATCTGTACGCACTGCTGCCCCTTAAAATTACCGCCACATGATCTAGCCGGGACTGAATGGGGGGGAATGTACTATCTCGAAAAACTTCTAAGCCCTTAGCGGGCCCCGTAAGGAGTTAGGGGGAAATGAAACGTGATTCACCCCCAAATTTCACCAGGGCATGTTCACTCTACCACTGCCCCCTTCTGCGGTCCCGTGGGGAATCAGCTTATTGGGCCCTTTTCGATCAATCAATGTGAGCATGAACTGCAAACAGATTTCCCCCCCCCCAAATAAATGCCATGCTGGAGAGAAATAATATTAAAAAAAAGGGTCAGGGAGCAACTTCAAGAAAATTCAAACCACTTGGAGACTGTACGTGATCAGAGTGACGTAATCGAGTTCTGAGTTTCTCAACAGTCGAAACAAATTACGAACTTATTTCAAGCAATTCTGGAACAATATTCACAAATTACAGCCCGTGGAAAATGACCTCTTGTCAGGAGTATTTCATAAATGCGGGGAAAACAACAACAACAACAACAACAGCAACAACAACAACAACAATCTTGAAGAAAACAAACAAGAATTGACCTCTTAAGGTCGTTGTAGACTCTTAAATTTAGTATAGCAAATAAAAAAAGTAAAATGCAAAGGCTTTTTGTGAATTTAGTCATCAACCTGAAAGAAAAGTACACACAACCAAAAACAGAACTGACAAATTTTTAAAAGATACCTTATAAAATGATCACACGTGATCCATCCGGGTATTATTAGTTCACTGCGTCATCATTATCAGAATCTTCTTCGCTATGGTGTCAGGGTTCAGTGATGACTGTTTATTCGACTGTAGCTACAATGATAGGATAAAAGCAAGGTGAAACAAAAATACCTTCATCATTCACGGGATTAGATGTAACTTTACGACGTGTTCACCCTTAAACACAAATTTATTGGAATTATGGAGGTAGAAACTGTTTATTGTAAACACTTTTCAATCGATGGCTTTAGTGCATGAATCTCTGAAGCAGGAATATGATAAACAAACATTGCAAAAAATAAACACGACAAGTTACATGTTCGCGCTAAGTAGAAAAGATACGCGCTAAGCAAGACGTCTACATGTAATTAGAAACCTGTGAAGTTGAAGTTAGAGTAAAGTGCCCGGACCTTCTTTTTCTTAAGATTTACACAAGCCCGATACCACCCGGTGTCTGACCCTGCAGCGTGAAACACAAGTTCCAACCCGCCCGATCATGAGACCTTCTCGACAGCAATCAACGTCTTGAAGAATTCCATCTTCTCCTCTAGTTACCCAATATGAAAACGTTTCAAGTTTTCTTCAGAAAACCAAATTGTCGCCTCTTCTTCAAAGATGTTTAAAACTCAAGAGCAGATGTGCTTTAAATAGATTTGCATATCGAACTTTTCATTATCATTGAATCAAATATTCTACAGCCATTGCTTGCTCTAGAGACTGACAGGAAGACCTTGTTATTTTTTACCGTTCGTGTTAATGTATTATTGATCTAATTACTTTCCAATTAGATTTGATATGACTAATCTACTTCTTTAATCGCTTTATTTTTTTAATATCTCAGCTTGACATCAATCCAGGTCTGTGTTACTCTAATCTGAGACTTAATGGGGGAGGTTTAGAGATGTTTTTTTGTAGTGTCATGGTGGTGGGCTGGTAATACCAAGATAGTTACAAGAATATATCATGTGAGTAAACAGCCTGAAAAGAAATGAAGGCTTAATCCATCAAGAAATCAAAATCTTGCCCTTGCCTGACTTTGTAACCAGTGAAGCGAAAAGTGCCTCTCGCATGCCAGTTTGTTTATTCAAATAAACACGGTGTCAATAAAAGTGAAGATGTTGATGATAATGGTGATGATTGTACAGAATAAAGTCTTCAATTCAAAAGAAGGTCGTATCTTTTTTTTTTTTTAACTTCAAGCTTCACACGCATCCTATAAACCAAGCTAAAATCCGACTCTTCGGTCATCAACAACTCTAATCTTATTGTACCAGCCATCATCAAAGAAAATGAAAACCCAGAGATTAAAACAAAGGGGGAAAGGTGACTATGCGTGATAAATCAAAAAAAGCTCCTCACAAGAGATTAATATTTGACCTTGTATATAGCTTCAAACAATCATTTCCTGATTGTAACAGCGTATAGGGTGTTTGTACAAGTGCAATGGTTTTGTCTATCATCAGAAGTCTTCCTTCTTTTGTCTGTAATGTCTATTTATTTCCTCCACGATAACTTTTAAATAAGCAATCGTGCTTGAACTATTGCTGGTAATAACAGGATGTTCAAGATTCAGAAGGGATGCAATCGTTTTGGATTCAAAACACAGCTGAAGTTATCACAGTATTTAAGCATTCCGGTGTACTGATAAATCTAATCATTATGTAATGGATTTATGGATTTTACTTTTCATGTGATCTCACTATACGTCAAGAGTCGAATAAGTAGTTTCCTCAAGTAATAGAGGATGGATTAAGAGTTAATCCGTAAAAATATATATATATATATATAATATGATTCATGGCAATAAATCAATAACCAAAAATGATAAGAATCACTAGAATACTGGCTTATAAACATAAATAATATACCAGTAAATAACATGACGCCATGAAGGTGCTGGAACTATTAAACTCAACATCGCAATATGCTCCCCTTTATGTAGTACGCCCCTCCCCTTTGCTTTACCCCATCTTTGCCTGCATGGTTTCTGAACGAGGTTGGACAATCACAAGTCGAAAAATACCTATCACAAATCAACATTCACAGCATGTTGTTTCTGGAGGCGGATGCTGCTTATCGCCCCGTTAAGCACGATTTATTAAGGTGTGTTAAGCAATGTGCTAGAAAGTGATATACTTGTACCACGGCTTGACCCCATGCAGTTACAGGAGGTGCAAATCGCTCCCACAACCACCACTCCATGATGTGGTCTCCGAGCACGTGCCCAGGAAGCATCTGGTTGGTGATAACTGATCGGGTTGATTGTTTTAGCACGAATTGAGGAAATGGGTCCACAAATGCCGTCTCTACAAGCTCCAGATACTGCTTGAATTGTCGGTGTATATATTCCCTCCAAGGTTATATCGATCCACAAGGATGTGCATATTACATTCACACTATAACAACATCTACATTCATTTCTATGACTGTAAATGTACTATAAAATGCAAGGTTAATCATGTTCAATTTAGCTTTTAGCTGCAAAACTTGATTTCAATAAACCATTATCAATCGATCAATCACGACAGTAAAACAATTATAACGACAATATTACTCATCGTGATTTTCTCGTGGAATCTGATTTAAAGTCATTTGTAATCATGTTATCACTTTCTGTTTTTTTTTGGGGGCGTACAATAGACCTTTCTCATGCTGCAACCATCTTGGTCATGTTCCCTGTATCCAATAACAGTAATGGATGCTACTATTCATGGTACACAAAAGGAACCAGACTATTTGCCCTTCCAGCCTCGGATTGGTTACATTGGTTTGAATGGGAGAAAATCAAGATGGCGGCACCATGATAAAGGTCTATTTGCATTGGTTTGTAAATAATAATATATTCTAGGGTACTAGCTGTGGTTATAAGTCTTGAGTAGCCTAAGAGTGAATTTTAATCTGGTTTGTAATGAAAAAGGATGGCTCATGAAAATCAACATTCGCTTAATATCTGTAAACCGCGTGGACCTGTTTGGTCTGGTTTCCAGGTACAACTGCAAAAAATATTTTGACAAAAACGCCAACAATCTAATCTGATCTTAACAGTTGTAAATTATTAGAGATTGTGTGACTGAACGATATCACCTCGTATCCAGTATCATGATATGTTTTCTCTACGGTAACATGATGACAAATCTAAAATGGATTCTCAGTCGTGTTACAGAATATTAGGATAACCTGAATACATCAAACGAACTCGGCTTTATTTCCTGTTTTCCTTCTAACACAATGAAATCACATGAACCGTTGATTGTTCATAAACCACGTAGGTCTATATATAGTCGATGAAAATTGATGAATAATATAAAACTATATATCACACTCCTGTTGCTATGGATATGGACCAATCAGAATCGAGGATTCAAGTTCGCTTGAAGATAAATCATATTGACAAATATTCTCCAAAATTCATTTCACTTTTCGTATACGCTGATCTTGACTTTATATTCTGCAAATCTATTAAAACATAAACCAGATGTCAAAGAATAAAAACCAATCAGTACGCTCCCGGGATCCTCAGTTTTGAGACAAATGACTCAACTTGATACAACAAATGCTCCTAGATTATTATCTTTCAAAGTTTCATTCGTCGATTTGTGATTTGTGTCTGGTGATAAAGTGCAACGAAGACAATGAGAAACTGCCTATGCCTTTAAATATTCTCTGTAGTTGAACCATGGAGGAAGAATCTCCCCAATTGCTGAATCAAGATAAGGTACGGCATTGGTAATGCTTGAAATGAGTTGCTACAACTCACCAGACATTGTGCGTACACCAGTCAAAGAGTACAACATTCACGAGAGTAGTTTATTGTTTTTATATAGTTTGTATAATATACAACAGGTCCTTTTGGTTGGTAAGCAGTTTGCAACAGCTATGAATATATGCCTACCTCCTAATCGACTGGGTGAATGGTGCAAGTCTAAACTTGCTTTGTCTCTTAATTGACCCCTCCCCACGCCATTACCTGATGATCAAATCAGAATTAAGAAATTGATTAAACCAACGAGTTTGATTTCTTTACACTATGAACAGAGTTAGAAAACCTGTAATTTTAGCTTACTCTCCCTATTTGAACTCTATTACTTTTTGTTGTCTCGCCATTTACCCGCTTAAAATGCCTCACCCTGTTGGCTTTTCACCCATTCTCAAATGGATCAACTTCAGTCAAGCCACTCAGTCCCACAGGGCCAGGCACATAGAATAATTTCTGTATAATTTACGACTTTCAGCCAAACCTGTAATTAAGCCAACAGACCCTGCCGGGCATGGCAAGTTTTTTTTTTGCAATACAGGAAATATTAAAATAATAGACCAGCCCAACGACAGCACGATGGCACTCGCACTGTGGTTTAACCTTTGACATGTCCCATCATTCCTTGCCAAGGCGTGATCGCAAACAGCTTTGGTGTTTTCTTTTCTTTTCGTGTTATCAATGAAAGCGGAAATGTGGACACACAGTGATAATAACAGAGTGATCCGGTACTCTGAATGTCCTTCAACTCCAACAACTTCGTTTAATTTATTGCCGATGTTTCCTTTTGGAGTTAGGATTGTTTGGAGTTGGTTAAAGGTTGTTGTTCCATCAGTAGGCTGGGCTTATTGTATTTCACTTTCTATTTCAGATCGACGTTGCCCATACCGTCTAATTTTTCAAAAATCGGACACACTGCAATCCATAGCTTGGTGGTTTTCCACTCCGAAGAAATTAAAGGCAGAATTGTTGACTTCAAGTTTGCAACAGACTGTTTGGGTTTTACTCTTTCCTTCGAGGACTGCAAGCATCATATCATAAAGGTCACAAACTGATTTCTTAAAGTATGTAGACAAATAATATACCTTATTATACAGAATTCAAAACAGACAAAATGTTCATTACTTGAAAAATATTTTTGAAACGGAAGCTGCGGGTCATCGTTCGAACCCCACACCCCCTTATACCACCAACCACAGTCTGAATTCAACGTTGGGTTAGAGTATGTTTTAGGAGTAAACGGAGTCAATGTTATGTGAGATCTTGACGCCAGGTTAATCCAGGGTATGGGAAAGCCTTGTGGATAGTCTGTCAGTTATAGACACTATCAAGGTAGCGTCGAAACCGTTACAAAAAGATGGCCAATGTGTAGAGCGACCTCTAGCGTCCAATTTACTCCAACCCGAAAAGGGTCAACAAACATTGCATTAAAACCATGTACCTTGAATGAAAACGTCACAGATAAGATTCTTAATAGAGTTGCCCAAGATTAATATGACACTAATTAGTTTATAATATGCCACCCGTTATACCGGGAGTTTTACTTGGTATTAAATTTTGACTAGATGTTGATTTAATGGCAGATTTCAGATAACTCGGACAGACCTGAAGAAAAATACCTTGGTTTCACCAGTCTTTAATTAATAGATTGCCCGTCTAAATAAATTTCGACTGCACGGGATGATTGTGATAGGTGAGCGAGACAAGCAGAATAAATCACCGGGGTTATGTGCCGATTGCACGGTAGCTTTCTAGCAATGGACACGCTCGGCACGATCAAAGTCTTCGGAAATATTCCTTTCTCCAACATGATGAGTCTGTTTAAATAGTACGAGTTCAATAACAAACAATATTATGGAGTAAAATATACAATACTGTTCACTCTGGGAATTAAATTATTGTAACAATATCTGGAACTCAGAAAAAAAACATGTATATTCCCAAAATTTATAAATCAACGATCATTTATGAGAGAGGATTTTTGAGGTTGTTATTGTGGTATAGAGAAGTAGTGTGACGCCGTGAATGGCGGTAACGGATTATCCAAGATTCACCATTCTGTACTGTCATCATGGATACGAGAGGATTAAAAACAAATCTACCACCGCAGTTGTAAAAAAAAAACTCCCCTCGACAGAAAGGAAGTATAACTTGTACCTAATCATACATCATACTTACTGCAAAATGATTTAAATTGAAGCCATGTTTTTGATCTTTTGTTTTTGAGGTTTCGTTTTCTTCCAAATCTGCAAAAATAATGAAGTCCACGGGTGTCATATTTTCGCATATTATGATAATGTCATGCTATATGCTGTGGTAAAGGTATCTGCGTGCTGACAAAATGCATCTTCTCTCATAGCTAGCTAGCGCCCTCTTGAGGCAGATTACTTGTGAGAACAAATCTAAGTTTGTCTTTGAATGACATCATTGTTCCAACGTGAAACTTGGAAAGATGTCTCCTGAGCCAGAACTCCTGGACTTCCCCGGACCCCTGGACTTCCCCAGACCCCTGGACTTCCCCAGACCCCTAGACTTCCCCAGACCCCTGGACTTCCCCAGACCCCTGGACTTCCCCAGACCCCTGGACTTCCCCAGACCCCTGGACTTCCCCAGACCCCTGGACTTCCCCGGACCCCCTGGACTTCCCCAGACCCCTGGACTTCCCCAGACCCCTGGACTTCCCCAGACCCCTGGACTTCCCAGACCCCTGGACTTCCCCAGACCCCTGGACTTCCCCAGACCCCTGGACTCCTCAGACCCCTGGACTTCCCCAGACCCCTAGACTCCTCAGACCCCTGGACTTCCCCAGACCCCTGGACTTCCCCGGACCCCTGGACTTCTCCGGATCCCTGGACTTCCCCCAGACCCCTGGACTTCCCCAGACCCCTGGACTTCCCCAGACCCCTGGACTTCCCCAGACCCCTGGACTTCCCCAGACCCCTGGACTTCCCAAGACCCCTGGACTTCCCCAGACCCCTGGACTTCCCCAGACCCCTGGACTTCACAAGACCCCTGAACTTCACAAGACCCCTGGACTTCCCCAGACCCCTAGACTTCCCCAGACCCCTAGACTTCCCCGGATCCATAGACTTCCCCGGATCCATAGACTTCCCTGGATCCACATACATTAAGTATCACGTAACAATCTGCCAGATATCTTAACATAAATCTCAACACTTTATGACATATTGAATTAAGTATGATTTGAAAGAGGGTTGATAACGAAATATCGTGGATTTCCTTTACACAAAACGTTGACGAGTTTTAAGCCCCCGTCAAGAAAGAGATCATTGCGAATTTTGCTCCAATTCCGAGTCATTCAAAAGGCAATTTGTGTCCCTATCAACCGACAAAATTCACGATAAACATCAACACAAAGTTCCAATTCGATAAGAAAAATAAATAAACAGTTTCGTTGATATTCGTAACACTTGAAACAGAATAATACATTTGATAAAAACCTGAATCAAAACCAGGTCTTTATAGCTTCACGTTGAAGCTATACTCGGCCAAAGGGCATTATAGACTATGACTATGGAACGCGTTCAGGACAACAATTAACTTATCGAGCTGTGAACTCATTAATCTTACACTATCTAGCTTGTTGATAACGCAGCCTATATTTTGACCGCTTTTTTTTCTTAGTGTACATAACAGTTTGGCAAGCATCCCTGTTTAATAGTTATGGCTTTATTGTATTAACTGGGTTTAATGTTACGATCATCGCAAATGCAATCAGCAATCAAAAAGCTTTGTTCTTATTGGTGGTGAAGTTTTGAGTGGACGAATTTTGGCGGGCGCCCGAGGGTTCAACATAGGGCACATTTATCATTATTCACGGTAGATCGTTTCGACATGTCACCGCGGATTGTTTTCATCGAAGTTTTAATGTCATTGAATAGAGCAGTCATTCAAATCCAGCCAACAATGGTTTGGCTTTTGTTCAGTAAGACTGGTTGCTGGAGTTTGTTTTAGTGGCCACATTTCCAATCGGCGCCTCCCTGTCCCGAATCTGTAATCATTTATCAAGATAACTTCATCTCGATATGTCATATTTGTGTGGTTCAAGAGGTAGAAGAGGGTGTTATGAAATAATTACAAACCAGTTTGATTTACGGTGAAGCTTTCGATCTCCTGTTTAATTGGTGTAAACTTTCTGCCACTTTTGGTTAACATTCGCAATTTTTATGTCAAGCAGACAGTATGCCTCCGTTATCTCCTATTAATCAAGGGGGGTCTGATGTAAGCAAGACGGAAAACAACAAATAACAGAAGTAGCAGTAAGGTTGGAAATGCTCGGGGTTTACAAATTTATCTTTACAGGGAGTGCACTCCTGAAGACGACCATAACACTGATCGAAACGTCGGGGTTGGTTACACTACCTGTTCATTCAAGAATCAACACAACTCAAAAGAGAGGTTCAGGTATTGGTGATACCGTGAACCAAGTTCTAGACTAACTTGCAAGTTCACTAAATAGACCGCCCCAAAATACACCGCCCTCTTGGTCAGCATCCACTTTAATGCAAAACAAAAGGACATTTCATTTAAGTTACCACGGGTTCGATTTTTATTTTCTCACCAGAACTAAACTTACACACGACTTCAGATTGTCATTATAAAACAAATGACACATCGTCTCACATGTCACATTGCGGCCAATATTGATGCTGTGTGGTGTAATTATTTATTTTCCCTTTATTACCACCCTACCTTCCACTCCCCATCACTCTACATTCCCCTCCCCAACTCTACCTTTCCCTCTCACCACTCTACCTTCCCCTCTCTCACCACTCTACCTTCCCCTCTCTCACCACTCTACCTTCCCCTCTCTCACCACTCTACCTTCCCCTCTCACCACTCTACCTTCCCTTCTCTCATCACTCTACCTTCCCTTCTCTCACCACTCTACCTTCCCCTCTCTCACCACTCAACCTTCCCCTCTCTCACCACTCTACCTTCCCCTCTCTCACCACTCAACCTTCCCCTCTCTCACCACTCTACCTTCCCCTCTCTCACCACTCTACCTTCCCCTCTCTCACCACTCTACCTTCCCTTCTCTCACCACTCTACCTTCCCCTCTCTCACCACTCAACCTTCCCCTCTCTCACCACTCTACCTTCACCTCTCTCACCACTCTACCTTCCCCTCTCTCACCACTCTACTTTCCCCTCTCACCACTCTACCTTCCCCTCTCTCACCACTCTACCTTCCCCTCTCTCGCCACTCTACCTTCCCCTCTCTCACCACTCCCCCTTCCTCTGTCTCACCACTCTACCTTCCCCTCCCCGCCGCTCCCATTCCCTCTCTCACCACTCTACCTCCCCCTCTTCCACTTTACCTTCCTCCCTGTTTCTTAGAAGGTGTGGATGCTCAATTGAGATCCTATTTTGATACTTCACAAGCCAAATGACAGCGATTAATTAATGACCTGCCCTTGGTCAATATAATAAATATAGACCCAATTACCCGAAGCAAGTCTATTATTAGAAACGCTATACATGGAAATGTTCATCTATCAGCAGTCTCCTTGGTATTTAAACAACTTCACTTCAACAATGGATCGAATCTATAAACAGTCTTTTTTAAAGACGTATGCTAATAATATGCGATTCATTGATTAGGCGATAGAGGGCGTAGTCTCACTACCTTTTTTAACACATCCCTTCTTTAAACCCTTCACGCTGTCCACAAACCCACGCGGTGTAACCCTAAAAAGAGGGCGCACTCGCGGAATATTGTGTGGCGACTGGAAGAATAACAGTTTATGACGCGTTTAATTGGGGGAAAGGGAAAACAAATCACAAAACAAGTCCGCCAAGAACCATGAAGTATGCATAAAACATATAAAGTTGGTTGTTTGCAAATACCACAAGGTGAAATATTGGTTGATCGAGTTTCACAACCTTGCTAACGTGACACCGAGAGTGTACTTACATAATAGCCGTGCCCCACTCAGACTACAGACATTATCTCTATATAGCAGCATTAAGCCATCTGCCTAAAAATCAAATTCATTTGCAGAACAGGGCCCAATTTCATAGCATAACAAACTTATGCTTACCAGAATTAAGGTTACCGGCCGAACTACCATGTGACATGTACAAGTTGTGACTGGTATCCTGCTCATTTTTGCTTAGCAGACAATTTTTAAAGCAATAATATTTGGTGCTCAAGCAGCTAGCTCTATGAAATTGGGTCCAGGTCAGTACGGCCGGGGTTGCGTCTTCGTAAACGCTAGAGCTGTTCAAATATAACGGCAGCAAAACCAACAAAACAACATTAATTATTAACAGGACAACAAGTTCAATCTGCATGTTAACATTATATCAACAACAACAAAAAGAAGTAAAACCTCTCAGGAGAAAGACAAGTGTATCTGGTGTGGCAGGCCCTAGTGGTACCATTTGACCGTGGACAAGTAAGAAATAACCGTTGATTGCTCTGTGGTGTTCAGTGTAGAGCGGGACAGTTAAAATATCAGTTGACGCCCCGGTAAAGATAGTTCATTTCACCGGGTAAGAGGGCTCTCATATCCGTATAGTGTTAATCTTGCCACATTTGACGTTCATTACACTATCTCTTCGGACACCATCTCGGGTCAGAGATGGGCATCTGATTGTGCAAGTAGCGCTCTGTCCTGATTATGACACTTGCTACACCACTTCAACATCGTAGATTTAAAGGTTGGATGGCTTGGTAATTATCTTCATCAATCTTTTGTTGATGGTGTCATTACATGGTGTTTAATTTTAATGAGTAGGAACCTATGAATGTGAAGATGGAAGAAGATGTGAAGAAGTAGATCAGGAGAGTTATGATATGAAGGAAGATGTCATTGTTGTCTCATTGATTTTACATCTGTATGTGTTCTGATCATCTTTGTTAATACGGGAGTTATTGAGTTGATTAGCATAATGAATAATAAAAACGGTAGAGGAAAATATTTGGGAAAGAAAAGTCCAATAAAAAACTTCAAATTTCCTTTGTTTTTCGTTGCTTGTCCTTCTAAACAAATTGACGCGATCAAACTGATGTAAGACACGGACAAGTCGGCTCTCTTTTTATGATTGTTACGCCTTAACGCGGCATAGAGGTAGAGAATAAGACAACCATTATCCCAGCGTGTAGTGTGCCCTTGTTTTTGCACTCGGTAATTTTGTCTGAACAAAGACTTGTCGCATTATGTCCTTGTCTTTTTATACAATGCGTCTATCTTGTTGTGTAATTTGTCGTTCCCCATCAACACACGTCTATTCATAGAATCTTGGATCACTCCATGATCTTTCAACGCGCCTGGTTATATTCCATCATCGAAGATGAAACCAAATTGGGGAAAATGACTTTTTTTCTGCTGGAGGGAAGAACGGGTAATTACATCGCACACGTGTGGGCCGACCTCTTCTCCGCTTGATAACGTAAAAAATAATCAGACAAAACTTCACCAGTCGCTTGTTCATTCCCTTGCCCAGGGCAACCACATACACAAATATGCCTATCGCGTATGAAAAGTTGCAGAGTCAGGCAGGTTTGTTTCTATATTTTCAATCAGGCAAACACAATGTCATTCAATGTAAATGCGCAATTTGCAAGACCTTGTAGTTTTCCCCCCTTTGCCTGCTGTCTGATGAGCCGCTGGCATTCCTGTTCTCATTGCTTGTTATCTCTCATTTGAACGTAATTATCTGAAATTTTGTCCGGGATGAAAATAGCTTCATCTAGAGCACGGCGAGAGGGAAATATTGTTGTTTGGCAAATCCTTCGACTAATGATGAAGGTAGTTTTGTAGAATGGAGTAATTAGGACATACCGAAATCTTATACTAGTTGGCTTAGTACCAGAGTACCACTAATTATGACATCTCGCAATGAACGTAGATTAAGATTAATGACTGAGCTTCTTCTACCAACAACTTAAGAATCTTCTTCGCCATTACTTCAAGGAAAAACGATGAGCAATCTTAATAAACTAGGCTTTCTTAATGTTCCGTGGCTTCAAACTGAAGAACCGATTTTGATATTGGTAAACCACGGTGCTGCCACCGACAGTTGAACAATAGCGTAGGCGTCCAGTTTAAGATAAAGAGACAAATGACGTACTTCTCAAACTTGTATGGGTTCCACATCTGTCCAGCGAATAACCGGCAACCAATGACGGATGAGTCCACAAAAGAAGTCACCAAAAATCATAAGAATATATATATAGAATATATATATAGAATTTGGTTTATAAAAAAAGATTGGAACAAATACAAACAGAGTTTTAATCATGAAGACGTACAAATATACACAAATGAGCATAAATTGTAGAGAGGTTCGAGACAAAGTTAAATGTCACAGGTCGACAGGTCACGTCTCTCCATGCTTGATGTCATATGGAAGTAGGCAGCAAAAGCTGGGTTTACTGTTTAAACAAAATGGTGAACCTGGACAACCCTCATATTGGGCTGATCTACCCTTAACATTCTTCTAAAGTTTAGAATGTCAATTGATTTCTCAATTGAGGTATGGTGATTCTGGAAAGAACCACTTCTAATATTTATGACAAAATCGTTCAATTTTTGTGAACATGCCACTCAATGATATTCAAGCTATAAAAACCAGGAGATAGAGGGAGCTAATTAGCCGCAAGATGGCCATTTAAAGTCAGTTCAGCATTCATTATGACGACTCTTTGACGCCCACTTAAAGGGTGAGAATTCAATAACAGTAAATACAAATTACCCCTAAATAAGTTCAACAAGGCGTGAACTGCCACAGTTTGTAAATATTGATTGTCTCAAGGAATCGTTTAGAGAAAGTTTAGGCGAAGATAATAAGTAAATACGCCCATGGGGAAATCCTTTGAAGAAAGCCAAAGCAACTTTTGCAATTCAGTGACTACACAAAGACCCGGCGCCAGGCAGGTAGATTTAGCGTCTGGACGTATCCCCTGCCTTGTTTTGGCGCCTGGTGATAGAGAATCGAGGCCGACGGTTGTCAGGGGTTCAGACTGCCTGTGTTCATCTTCAATATTGTACAAGTCTTCATTAATAGGCAGGACACCGTAGAGAAAGTAACCAGCTTAAGACATAGTGGCCTCGCTGAAGATGCTGCCGTTTTCGATAATTGGATGTTGATAACAATACATGAAATGGGTTAAGTAAAAAAATATCAACATCGCTCTGTGCGAGCTATCCACAACAGACTAACGTTCTGAAGTCTGAATTTGAAATAAGGCAAATATAACCCCCTTTCAGTGGTGAGAGGTTTAGTAAAAAAATTGCTCAAAAGCAAATGGTGGTGAATTATAACGAACTCTGTCCTACAATCATCACAAAGAAACTCCCGTTTTATGGAGATTTAAATTTGCAAAGAATCCGGTAAATCCTTGTCAAAATGTTGGATCGACGTGTTGAAGTACAGCTACGGTATTTCTATTTGCTTTATATTCGTCTATTATACTCGAACTTTTGACTGGGAACCGAAAAGACGCCGGCATTTTTTTTTTACCTAAGCTCTTTAATAAATCAATATACAAATGTTTCTTTTTTCCTCGTAAAGGGTAAATACATCAACCATCGGTACAAACTTTAAAAAAACACCCTATAACCATTCATTTTATTATGAAGTGCCTGTTATTGTGGAACAACAATAGAAGGCTATTATCGGTGTTTCCAACAATATCCTATTGAAGTTTGAAATGACCAGTTTAACCAGTTATCTCCCAACTAATTCAATATTTCAGAAGATGAGTTATGATAGGGCTTCTCGGTTGGCACCGGGGCAGCCTCCCGTCAAATCGTGCTTTAGTCGCCGGTGTGTTGACGCCGTGACGCCGCCACACAATGCCCAACCCTCATCGGTAAAGAGCTGCAACAATCGGGCGAAGAAACACAACCATTAAGGTCTCTTGTTACGGACTTACCATCCTTTTGTCGGGAATCATAACCTCTTCTTCTCGAGGGAAAGATAACTAGGGTATGGGAAGACGGTCTGAGCCTGTCTGTCTGGGATTAGGAGCAATCGTACCCATTGAGTGGTTGGTCTTTTGTACTACCGGACTAAATTTTGCCATCGACCTGTTCACCTAGTTGCTCATTTAGCAGCCTAAACCGTCAGGTTGAGGCTCACCTAGCATCTGCTTAGATCAGTTGCCTACATCCAGGCGCACCAACCGTCTGGGAAAAGGTTCAAAATGCTCACTTGTAGATCGGATCACTTATACTGAAACATCCGCCGGGTTACCGTGCGTGACAAAATAGATTTAGCCACAGAAAACTAACAAAGAGAAAGAAAGATGACCGTCTCAGCAAGGCTCGAGTCCCTCTCTCTAAATGTAAACGAGCGATAAACACTCATTTTGTCCGCCATACCACTCTCGCAAAAGGGCCATGTGGGGAACAACACTTTTCAGAGTGAAAGACGGGTATTTTCAACTTGAATCAGAGTGAAGTGCACTCCAATTTCACTCAAAAAGGAAGATGCACAGTGAGTTTCACTCTCAGAAGAGCCAAACTGGTACCACTCAGGCGAGAGAGTGAAATTTTCACTCTTCTACTTTGAGAGATTATACCTTCGTCTATGTTGTCCGTCCTCATCATCTAATCTGGTGGTGTGTTTTCATTCATGTTTGAAACAGAGTCTACTAACAACTACGGTATTATGTACTCTTCAAAATCTTATTAAATTACAGATATTGATCTCTTGATTTAGCAAATCAAAATCAAAATGCCATAAGTTCGGAAAGAAAGATATTAAGCACTCAACGAGAAACACAACAACTATTCTCCTTTTATCGGATGGAGTAAACTTTAAATTCATTAAACAAAGCATTCAAACGTTAAAGTGTTATTGATGGTTTCTATTAAGGAAATGAAACATTCGTTTTGATAGACGTATTTTTTACTAGATTTGTCTGCCCATTGTTCTCATAAATCTTACACAATGTATTGTACTACACTAAAACCGTTTACAAATTTACCGTCCTTATTTTCAGGTTTTTTTTAAGCAGAAAAATCTCATACATATCCCGAGATGAAACCCCAGATTATTTCGGTTTCATCTTTGCATGCACATGTTGAAAACAAGAGTACAATGTTGTTGGTAAGATTTACTTAAAGTCTGCCCCAATCTGTGAACTAGGTAAATGTAATGTTTTCAAGTCAGTTTTCTTCCCGTCACAGTTAAGACCATTCAATCATCACATTGCACTCCGAGTTTATTGACATAAACAGACAAGATTTAGGACAATTAAAGAAGCTCCGAAACTCTCAAAACTAAGATGAGATTAGGTCTTCCAAAGGATGAATAATCTCAGAAAGCGAGTTGATAAACATAGTTTTTGTCTTAAACCATCATTCAGTACGGCGTCGTTTTAACTGGACGCGCTGGATGCGGTACGTGTACGGGGCGACTTCAACGCGGGTGCCACTAACTACGTCTGTCGCTACCCGCAGCAAGTTAATGGCATTTGAATTATAGTGTTACCGAGCCAAATTGGATTCTTTCTACATTCTATAGTCGTCTACAAAGAAACGAAGTTTTACCAAAGTAAGAAATGATCAAACACTTAAATTCAACTATGTCATCGTCCAGCATTCTACATTGCCTGGGGCCTAATCAAATCTAAGTCAGCGTTCAGCTGATTTCTTGTCACATGATGTTTTCGAAGTTCAAGGGAAATCCAACTCAAATTGTACCAGAACAAATCACTGTAAGATCAGTGACATAAAAAAAACCTGAAGGTAAACCAACTGTTTACATATAACACAACTAAACTACAATCAAAATATGATGTTTACAAAACTATTTTCAACAAACTTATCATGTTGACTTAATTCTGTACCACCTATGTATGTTTTTGTACGAAAGAAAATTTGTTCCAAGGAAATATTATAGGCCTAAAACAGTTTTAAGAGCAAAATCAATCTTAGTCTTTTTGTTGGTATTTGAGTCACATACCGTAGTCTCTCTCGTGTATGTATCGGTAAGTCTTCAGGGACAACAACTAAGACCTTATAATGGATTAATAGACACCATATCAGATGTTAAAATCTTCCTATTTGTCTAACAATTGCCCTCTTAAAAACCTTCAAATCCATTACAGTGGGCCGATAAATAACAGCAAGAGTTGCATATAGACATATTCATGTTATACGTTAGGGAATCGATACAGCGTCAATGTCGTCATTTCACCGCATATCAGCGTCATTTTATCGCACTATGTGTTCCGTGATTCACTTTAGAGATATGTTCCAAACGGTTAATGTAAAAAAAAAAAAAATCAAATGCATTACTAAGTGTGCAGCTGCTTTCGTTTGGGCTACCCAATAAATCTTTCTTTAAAATACTTTCATTTGAAACGCTGTCAGTTTGAACAAAAATAAAGGGTTCACTTTGACGCCAAGAAAGCAAGCATGAATACAAAAACGTCAAAACACGTTTCGCTTGTTTCGTTTCTTTGTTTAAATCCAACCCAAGACTGGAACGTTTAAGAGTTGGTTTGCAGCAAAAAGTCAAAACGGATGAACAAAGAGACTCAGCTCTCTGCCCAGTTATTCAACAATCCTCCAGACGGACAACTAAATGATATTTATCAAAAAATACAAGCACCAAATTAGAGTCGGTAGAAAATGTTCCGATCATTGAATCTAATCGTGCAGTTTCCTCGAGTTATAAACAACCCTCATCTGGTTTTTTATTCGGGCGTCCCTTTACCCCCCAATTCGCTCGTTGGTGTTGACGCCTTTGATTGACTGAACTTTTCCAACGGTCCGTCCACCCATCAATCATATTTCATGATTGGCAGACACGGGATCTATGCCGTGCAATACGGCAGACTGGGTTTGCACCGTCTGTACGGCGTCCATGACAACAAAACTACCCCGAAATAAATTGGAATCCCGACAATACTGGTTGTCAGTTCACGAGCGTCTACACGTGCTCGTCCATTCTTTGTCAGTATCTAGTTTATTTTTGTGTCGAGATTTGGTAGAGCTCTGGTACAGTCAAGCGGGCGAGACGCCGAACCAGGCCGTGATAGTAGGCTCAGCGAGCCGCGACGGGTTGTATTAACAACAACGCTGCTTTTCTTGACCCATTTGTCTGGAATTTTGCAGGTTTTTCCCAGTAATAGCTGGGTGACGGATTGGTTGGAACGGACTCACTGACACACCGAGCGCCTGAATGTCCCGCAAGCTAGCAGCTAGTAAAGGGTTGATGACCGTATGGATCTCGGAACCCGACGGTATCAGCCCACCAGCACCCAGACAAACTATCACACCTACGAGAAAATCATGAGAGCGGGCTGATGATCATCAACACATACGGCAAGGTGTGAAGTTATGACGGTTGACACATGATGCTTTAACCGGCGAAGAACTACGGTTGATGAGTTCCGATAGCGCTAATATCTTGCATTACATCATTTCTTATTGTAGAAGCGTCGCTTGAAATTATTGTTCAAATGCGTGTAGGCCTATACTGTGGCCCGCTACAATAAAATCAAACATTAACTTCAACTGATTTAGGCGTCGAGGTCAGTGGTTTGAATTAGAGGGTTGATTACAAGACAGTCGAGTAAACAAAAGTACATTGACACCAATTGTAATAATTATTGCTATATCCTCAGTCTAGACATTGCTCATGAACAGCGGCGTAGCCAGGATTTTTTTCACTGGGGTGGGGCGGGGCGGGGGGGGGGGGGGGTGCACTGCAGGTACCATGTTGTTTTAATGAAATTACATATATCTACACTTTTGTACGGGGGCACTGGCGTTTGTGGGGGGCACATGCCCAAGCCCCCCCCCCCCCACCCTGACTACGCCGCTGCCCATGAATCGATCTACATTGTAAACAACACTTGAGTGCTTTACTTATTAATGTTACTCAAATCAGTTCACATCTACAGCTCTTGTTCAGTTATGGACGTCATTTGGATTGTAAAAAAAAATATCTCACCAAAATAAAAACCTTACAATACGAACCACCGATCAAGGAGGTCCTTGCTCTATGTATGAACCAAGATACTGTATTCAACCATATGAACAGGTTTGGGGCCTCAACATTTCCCATTCATCAGATGTGATTCAATATTGAGCGGGTAAAGTTCCATTCTCCCGTCGCCACTAATATACAAAAGATTCTGGACATACTCATAAATAATTCGAATCCCATACACAAAAAGATGCCCAGGCCCACAGGAATCCTGGAGTATCGCACACTGTAAATATAACATCATAAATTCCATTTGAAGTTCTTGTACTGTTCAAAAATTTGAACGGCGTACAATCAAGATTTGATTGTAAAATCATAAACCTAAGAGACAGGCAGACTTAATTCCCCCGAATTACTGCTCGTGTACAAAGCTACAAACTCAACGTCCAAGAGACCTAAAAATAAAACCACTACATCGATCATCGGTAAGTTTCCCAATCCGCCATGTATTTTGTGACTTGATTCTTAATTAATTTACAGAAAAACAATTGCGCTATGCAAAAGTAATACGGTACTTTCTTTGTGCAGTCGTTGCCACGTGTCAATTTAAATTGTCAACAGCACTAAACAACAATTCATTTTATTGAAGTATTATCCTGTTTCTAAGGAAAGGTTAAGTTTTGTGAAGATTAAATCCAACTTCCATTTCCAGTTCTCGAGAAATCAATCACGGGAAATGAAATGGCTAAACTTCAGAAAACATTAACAGAAAACGAATAACTTCAACGAGATAAATTCTGAATTTTTCCACAACAAAATCATCACATGCGAGGCATAACATTAAAAAAAAAACACTGTGCGTAAAAAAAAAATTGTTTATAAAGCATGACAGGGCCAATGAGCTTAAAAAACAAACAAATACTTGGCAATGTGTCAAGCTATTACCGAAGCATGTTGTTGACTTAATTGCAAACCACAATCTGTTTGAGCTTGTTATCTGGTCTAAATCAAGTATTGTATAACTCAAGAGCTGGCTTCCCATAGTATATCTCTCATGGTTATAAGCAATTAATGTCTTCTGTGCTTGGGTTCTATAGTCCAACGTAACAATACAGTCGCGTCTATGATTGGCTGAAAGTCATTTTGCACGCCACACGTCTGGCCTGACTGGTCAAACAAGAAAGACATAGCGGGCAGAGAGAGGCGCTGACCGGGCCGATCGAGACACTCAGTCGGGCCCTCTTGACCACCACAGTGGCTCATCATTGTTTGGGGATGATGAGTGTAATGATGCAATGAAAGAACACCGATCAGTAGTTACAATAGAGGAGACATGAGGGCTATCCGGACCTAGTCTATTCCTTTCAGTCCAATTCACATGTTAATACGCCATTCAACTCCGTATATCGAATGCTCACTTCGTAATGGGGCCACCCCGCCTTCACCGTTTAGCCATCGGGACGAGACGCCGAATCTGGGCATCGTCTTCTGAGCAGGACACGGTGTCTTTGGAGTAGCTGACAGCGTTTGGACAAAGACCGATTCACATATCTATAGTTTGATTATCTGCTCAGGCAATTTGTGGTAATAGCTTGGCTATAAATCAATACATTTCAAGCTATCTGTTTGCCTAATGAAAAGTTCAATTGGTTGAAGAAGACACTGACGAATCCGTCCTCTAATGATTGCTGTATGCGTAGTGTGAAAGGGCAACAAGTAGGAGGGTCACGGAGGGTGTGTGTCATCTTTTACGGGTGTGGCTCGACAGCGGCTATCTATCTGCATGGGTCTTAATTTAGTCAATTGTTTGAGACCCTTTAGTACAACCTATTGTTTTTTCTTACATTGTAAAGTAAAGTTGGTGTTTTCCGTTTTAAAGGAAGAGACGCCTCGTCAGGATACTGGCATATTTGACATGAACATCTTGTTTGTGAACGTTTCTATTTTGATCGATTTTATTTATTTATTTATTTTATATGATTGCGGTACATTTGAACGCACCATTTAACACTTTTTGTTGTTGATTGCAACCGGGTTTTTTTGGCTATTGGGTTTGTAAATTCCCATAAGTTTTCATTGAACAAGTGTTTGTAGAATCAGGTTAAATTAACCTGTTCATTGTTTATGTTATTAATTAGACCACTGGAGAACGACCGTCACACTTTGCAATTTAAAAAAAAAATTGTTTGGAGTATATAAATAACAATGTTATTCCACCACTGATTTCAGATTGTTACTTGATACAATTTATGACTCGGCGCTTGACTGCAGCTCAGTCATCTAGAATTGACACAAAACACCCTTGTCTCTGTTTCAAATTCTATTAAAATATTTCGTTTTAAAATCGACACATTAATCATGATAGACGACAATAAATGCCATTTAAAAAACAAATATCGCCTGCGGTCGAACATGGAAAACTTGTCAACTCGCTACGAAAGGAACATATATTGGATTCAATCAAAAACAAGTTAATATTTTCAGTCCCTCCAAAAAAGTGAAAAAATATAAGCAACTAAATTAAATAACACACGGAGAAAAACGGGTACGGGGGTAAGCCAGGGGCTGTAAAACACAAGAGACGAGAGTTGAGAAGGAGGAGCCGACTGGCTACGATCTTTGCAGTAATCGTATTACCCCTTTCTTCGTATCCAATGACGTGGTATCGTTCCCCCTGTCGCCCATTTAACCTCTGTTTGTATCTTTATTAAAACATTATGAAGTGAATAGGTGATAGGCGCCAGCTAGGCTCTATGGTACCAAACAGCTCGTTGTGGATGGTTGCATCCTGACATCATAACGCCCAGGGGCCATCCAGCATGTAGGTTTATATCCCTACCTTCCCGTCACTCTATTCACTAGTGTGTACAGGTGATGGAAGAGCAATCTATCACCACTTCTCTGATGGTGATGAGGATGGCTATGCACAGTAGCAACCAGTGCTGGTGATTTCACGTGAATCTAAAGAGACGACGTCGTCCAACCCACTTGTCTCTGCCGCTGCTGCACACACGCATCCCCGGTCTCTCGTCCAGTAATTGGTCCTTGATGTAAGAAGTGCCACAAGCGAAAACGCGTGTGCAGAGAACCGAGGTCTATTAAGCCGAGTCAAGTTAAACTCATATAACACTGTTGGGCTCAAGCGAAACCATCATCTTTACAGGCTCCAGAATTTCTGTTGTGTAGATATCTTTAATGCAACACTACTTTGGTGACACCTTACTATTTACACGAAGAAGAACAGACTTTAGAAGTTGTAGCGTAAAAAGACGAGATGGAGCGACGGGAAAGTGAGAGCAGTAAACCCTTCAGTATTGAAAGTATTCTTGCCTCGACATCGTCCAAGTCGCCGTCCACGGAAGACAGCCCACCGGCTATCGTATCGAGTCGTGAGTCTCATCGGGATCAGCGCGATGCCGATGAAAGAGGTACCGGGCAGACGGTAGATCTTCCCCGCAGGGATTATCCCTTCGCCCCGGCAGCACCCTTCACGCCCGGACATTGGTACCCCTGGCTGCACGCCAATGCTTTTCTGCATTACGCTTATGAAAGTAAGTACCCCCAAAAAATTGTTTTCTTTGGGTTTGAGTTTTACTATGTATCAAATTGTTTTTAAAATACGCATTTAAACATTGTTTCTAGTAAAAATGAATCATAACAAAGTAAGAATATCCGAGTCATTTTGAAGATCCAATAAAAGCAGACTCTGCAAACACGGAAACTTTTACTTATTCAACGATTAACATGTTCAATTGTACAACAACAAAGACAACAACAACAAAAACAACAAAACTGTCTACGGGATTCCGCTTAAAACAATCTTGTTTCATAAAAGGAGCACAACTTCATGAACTTTGTTATCAATAATTGTAACGAAGTGGGCGGGACAAAAAATAAAAACTTGTTTTGACAACATCGTTTCAGAAAATTTTCTTACTTTAGATAAAGTTATTTTGTGAAAATATCAAGCAGTTATAACCGCCTTGGATGAATGTTGTTTAATTTGTAGTTTGTATCGACGTAAAACCTTAAAAGAGGATCGTTACTTCTATTCTAGTGAATGCTCCTCGAAAACAAGCATCTTGAGAAGTTCGGATATCTTCAAATGTTCCCAAAAGGGCGCGCCCTTTCCCCCTGCCAAAAACAGAGAGCGTCTTCCTTTTTATAAATTGTGGTATTAACTCAGATAATAGGTTTGACATTCAGTATAAACATACTCAAGGGAATTGTTCATTTTACAAGATCTAATATTTAAGAGAAAATTGAGTACAGTATTAATTAAATTAAGTTCGATGGACTAAATGGGGGTAAAAATTCTACATTTCAGCATTCGATTATATTAAATTCCGTTTAGATTCTGAAGTCCTATATACCAAATCAACAAATTCTTTCATACTTATTTTATACGAAGTAACTTCAAACAACGATATGCAAGAAGATTTACACAGCAAATCCACTAATCATATTGCAGATAACAATGTTGTTTTTAAAGCCAAACAAATTAACTTACACCAACTTATTTCTAGTAGACTGACTTTTGTGTGTGTCGATAGACTTGCCTCGTATGGATAACGACCACCGCAAACTTTGGGTTTCTTAACAAAAACATTAACGCATATTTTTTTCAAATGTGAAAAGCTTTAGTATCAGTAATAATTACGTTTAATGATAAAGTACTTCTGTATGTTCATGTGAAGAAGCAAGGATTCCTGGTTGATTATTTAATCGATAATTTGTTATTTTGACTTAATAACGAAATACTTTATCAAACAAAGAAATCCGATATAGTTCAAATGTTTTTGTGTGTGAATGGAACACTTTCATATCTATAAATGTTATTGTGGATGCTCAAACGGATAGATACAGAAAATAATTCCATTTACTATTTCTGAACGTACAGAAGAAACAAAAACACATTTAAAAAATGAACCAAATACATCTTGCATCGCCATTCGATTCGATTGAATAATTCCTGATGAACAAACACACGTATAATTAGAAACTGTTTTGTAAAATGAAAAATGAATATGTACAATAAAAACTCAAGGAGTTAACGGGTCGAGATACGCAAAACAGAAATAATGTTCAATACAACCAAACAGTAACTGTTGATGTAGACGCAAATAGAATCAGATTTTTCTATCAAACGTGACTACTAATTTTTGGCAAAGCGGTCAGTCGGTTTACCGTATATTGAGATGTTGGGTTATTAAAACAATCCATGAGAAGCCCATAACTTTGACAAAACAAAACTCTGCCACCAAAGGTAAAATGCAAGGTTGTTTCATCACAAATCAAGTTTGTTGTTGTTGTTATTATTATTGTTTGATACAAATGGTGATGTACATTGTATACATTTTAAGGATGTTTTCTTTTGATGATAAATGTTCAAGTAATCTTTACTGTCTTTTGAAGCCTCTGATATATCCTTGAATGGAGAATATAAATTTGAATCACCTCAACACAACTAACCGCAATTTGTGTATTGTATTTTTCTAAATTCACTAATTGATTTTCGATTTTGCTTCAGGTGCTATGTTACATCAGCCACATCTGTCCAGGCCATCGCCGTCGACTGTCCCTCAAACATCCCCCACCCACTCGCCTAAATCTAGCAGCCGCTCAGAGTCACCCAACAAGTCTCACAGCCCTGATCTACAGACTGAAGAACGGACCAGCGACGGGGACAGCGACAGTGGGATCAAGTCAAGTAGCGAAGGAGGAGACCAGAATCAGAGAAAGAAAAAGAAGAAGACTCGTACAGTATTCTCTCGTAGCCAGGTATTCCAATTGGAGACAACTTTTGATATGAAACGCTACCTGTCCAGCTCGGAGCGGGCAGGCCTGGCTGCATCTCTTCACCTCACAGAAACTCAAGTTAAGATTTGGTTTCAGAACAGGCGGAACAAATGGAAACGTCAGATTGCCGCTGAACTTGAAGCTGCCAACATGGCCCACGTGGCCCACGCCCAGGTCCAGGCCCAGGCCCAGGCAGCGCAAAGGATGGTTCGGGTCCCTATCTTGTACCACGAAAACGTCACCCACAGACCCGTACAAGGAGACTCCCGTGACTCAGTCTTAAGCCGGCATCAACTTCTCCATCAACTTCCCGTGAACTACTCTCCACCATTCCAACATCTTGCACCTTCAGCTCGAAACCCTGTCACGAGTATTGTAACATAACACATAATAACACCAAGATAAATATGAATATGATCATATTCACAGCTATTCTATTCGGATATCCTTTACTTTGGACGCTATTTAGACCGTTAATGTGGTGGTTATGGTGTTCACACGTGCAATGTATTAGCAAAACGTTAACAATAAACGTTTATTATATAAGTATGTCAAAATAGTATGTTATGTGTTGCCGTATATATTATTACCAGATAAAATGTGGACCCATGTAACAGAGTGATTTGTCTATATAGAACTGTACATTTTCCAAACTTGAATATTGCCACTTTTAATAGACCCTTCCTATGAAATATGTAAATTGCACATCACGCGTGCGCACTAACACTACTGGTGGGCAAAATGAAGAAACATCGCGCCTTTTTGTGTGGGGCTAATGGTGGCGTGACGCACACGTGTTTGCGCGTTTGCCCACCAATAATGTCTGGTACGCATGCGTGAATGTAGTTAGCATATTCCATGGGAAAGGCGACTTATCGTACACTTGGCCTGTTTATAACAAAAAAACAAAACAAGTTTTCTTTGGCGTTCCTGATATTTGTAGAATGTTTATGTTGGTGATTTGTGCCTCTCTATAAATTGGTAAAACAGCACAGAATGATGTACACAAACGTATTATGGTCGTATATATTTTTCAACTGTCAAAGGTATCTACTTTCGACTAACGGCTTTTGACGATAAAACTAGAAATTGTATATTGCGGATTTTGATGTTTTTGGACGTCAAAGTTCGTCTCCGTTTGAATGCACTTTTTCTTTGACAAATACGTCAAGGAATGGAATCAGATAATCTTTGTAAAACTTGAAAAGGCAAATCCAGGAAATGGTTCTCCTTCATTTCATATTCAGGACATGGACTTGTCAACGTCAGCTTGATGGCCAATTTTGCATAAACTTCCTTATTTATGAATATCTTACTCATAACTTTATTTTCTTCAGCAATCTACGATACCGACTATAGTTGCTTATAAATAAATCTCATTTTAACGTTTACCGCATTGCATAATTTCTACCGACGGCCTACTAAAAACCAGTGTCTGTCATTGGTCGAATGAAAGCTAGATGTGATGAACTGATTGGTTAAAGGTTTATGGCTATATATTTATTATAATGTTTATACTTAACGGAACGACGGGGTGGCAAAAGAAGTTGGTTCAAAAGAGGATAAATTCCTTGAACGAATTCAGACGCATTCAAACGTTAATCATGGTAACTGTTTGATTGAATCAATACCAACATCACTGACAAAGTAGGCTTTGTACAAAATAACTCATACACATGTACTATTTAAGTCATAAATACAGTGTTCAAAGGATTCGTTCTAATGAATAAAAAAATGAAATGAAAATAGCATGAAAAACGCTTTAACTTGTACATTAATTTATCAATCAATTGATTATGGATTTAAAACTTGCTCCTCTTTATAGATTCTGATAAAACAATGTTGTTGAAGGGGACGTTTATCTCAAAATCATCCCAAATTGACACAAAGTGACAAAGGAAACCAGGTTTAGAGATCGTTAAGAATTACACCTTGATCTTGTGGTTTGGATTTACTGGTCACACGACGAAATTCTAATTTGCTTTCCCCTTTTTCTCACCTGGAAGTCTCAGCCGGCATGTACAAACAATATCGTGTTACCTGACTGTAAGTATGGCGTTTTCAATTATACAGAAAAGGACCAGACTCCCCTTACGTATACTCCGGTTAGGTTACATTAAGATGATTAGTAGATCGTTAATCAAAATTATCACACCAGACCCTCCTGATATAAGACAAAGAATTGTTACCGCTTCGTGAAATGTCCTTTTCATTTCGTTTTGAACTGGATTATCGCCATTTTTTTCGTGTTCCCTATACCCAGCAATGGTTATTGCGTGTTTAATTAGCACATACTGAATAAGACCCGACTATTCTTGTTTCCTGCCTCACTTTCTCGATAAATGTATCATGAAGAAAAACTACAATAAAGTGCTTAATATTAAAAAAAAACAACAACAACAACAAAACAAAATACAAAAAGTTGTATATCCTACTGGTATACAAATTCAGTCATCCACAAGCATCAATCTTGAAACCGTTTTCGTCCTCCATTAAATGAAATCGTAAATGAAATTTTGCCAAAAACTTGCAATACTTCTACAAAAAGTCAGAGTCTTGTCGAACCATCATCTGATAAGCTCTTTAAATATCGGTAATTTTAAAAGACTACCTCGAGATCTGAATGCCAGTAGCGTGGCATACACCCCACAGCTGTATTACTCATAATGGCTAATTTGTCGGCTTCTTAAGTGTATTGCATGCACTCAGTCTCACAATGCCAGTCGGTTTATTTCCGATGAATTTTGCAAACCCACAGACGAGTTTGAAATTATCGGTGTACCATACATCACTCTGTCATGCCTTTTCTCAAGAACCTGCACTTAATAGAGCAGACACTAGTGATAATGATACATCCGTTGACGTTTTTTCCCCCCCTTGCCTCCAAATCCGGCAGGGAAGTACTCACAGCGAGAGTATTGCTTGTGGTTTATCCACCTGAGGACATCAAAGAAACAACGGCAGCAGGTCGAGATTACCGGTGGAGCGACTCCGGAAGATGGCCGTTTACTGAGCTCAAATGACGCGGTGAGATGAAACTTGATCCCCGCTAAAATACGACTACCGTCCGGACCTAGGTTTCAGCGCTTTATACCATCCTTATAGTCTACATGAGATGGAAACGATTATAAAAGATGACATACACTGCGGAGTGTTTGCCAATTTGCTGTTTTTATCTCCTTTTTTTATTTCGTGAAAAACAATCCCGTACATTTTCCTCCTCGATTACAAAACCAATTGCCCGAAGGAATATTATGTGGGACTGGCTAGCCAGAATCAACTTGTCTATTATGAAGTCTCAGATATTGTTACTTATATAACATACAAGAAAAAAAAACACGTATTATTATTGGTTTAACAGATCTTGAATTAAAAACAAACGGACGCATTTGGCAAAAGCCGCTAATTGTTTGTTGATAAAAACATGCGCGTGTCCTCCAGAGGCGACATTAAGGTATATTTTTAGGGGGCACAAAGCGGTTCTAGAGGGGCATTGCTGGTCACTTAAAACTGAGCTGTTTGCCTTTGAATTTGTTTTAATATAAACAAGATGCTAATCTGCACAATTGTCTGATGTGTTCTTTTCCATCGCTCTTGTAATGCCCCGTCTATTTTTTGTATTTGGTAATCTGACGTGGAGGTAAAAACAAATACAATGTCTGAGTAATAGAAATATTGAGTTTCAAAGATTCTTCTGGTAATTTCTAATCTCAAAGGTCCAGATTTCAAATGGGGGTGGGGTGGGCACCGGGGGTGGGGTGGGCACCGGGGGAGGGGCGCGGACCTCCTAATTACGTCACTGGCGTGCACTTCTTCGAACACCGTCTTAAGGTTTTCACAGTTCGTTTCCAGTTTTGTCCTTTTGGACTCAACATTTTATGAATATTACGTCCTTGGTAGCAGTAACGCTTTTTTTGATTAGGCTCAAAACGAGACTGATATATGAATAGTCAGGTATCAAAATTAAAGCCATTGCCAGTGGGCAAGTCTTCAATACGGTACAGCACTACTGGGAACCGGACTACTCAGGGTCTATGGAAGATTCGTAACTGTCGGTTATGGACACCAAATTCATAAGGTAAGGTTTTAAAGAATCAAAACATTTATTAATCATTCTTGATTACTGAATGATTCGGAGTTTTCATAAATGAACTAGAAATACAAGTTACATGCTATTATTATCATCTACAAAATCAGTTTAATATCGAAACCGCTTTCATAATTTCTCCAAATGACACCTCAATAGTAGGCCCCTTTTATCACACCTCGGTTGACGATTTCTATTTTGAGTTCCTCAAAATACAACAAGATCGTTCATCAACTGAAATTGTGACAGTAAAAATAATTGAAGACGAAACCCGCGTAGTTGTGGGGAATGCTTTGTTTTTAACTGTGATTTAGGTTTGCGTTCATAGACAGCTATACATAAGGTCACCCTAATTAAAGATGGTTTAAATAAATAAATAAATAAATAAATAAATAAATAAATAAATAAAAACCATATATTGAGTGATTTCATATCCAGTCAAAAGTAAACTATTACACAACGATTAAGATTTTGGATGAGCCGAGAATGAATTAAGATGACAACTCCACGAACAAAGCCAACCACAACGTCCAGCGATTCCTTACGTTAACTGTGCATCATAACATAAAATAAAGTGGGGGGGGGGAGGGAAATGGCAAACTACACAATAGACGACTGGATGCTATACAATGGTTGCTTCGGACCATGTACAAACTCCACACTCCCATCGTGCAACTCATTAGCAAACACAACCAAACTACTGCTAGTTTGTAGAGCTACATTTCCATCTCGATTAGTTCTGACAGATCACTATTAAGCTCGTGATGTTTAAGTGATATTGCAAATAATTACACAGAACCGGTCGTAACTGATGTGTTTACCGTTGCGCATCGTGTGAAATTAATTTCATGGATTATGACTCGGCTGGTTAATGACTGCGTCTACGATCAATATTAATTTGTCCCAGTTGTTGCTGAGAATACTACCGTGAATCTAGCCCTGCTTCCCCCGTAAGGACTGGGAGGTCGAGGCACTTTATTGCTTAATTTGCCGTGCGGCTAATCAGCATTGTAATTCCAACAATAGTCATTTTTCTATCACAGACTGCTTTGTTTCAATTAGGAGTTAATTGTTACACTGAAAGACGACTGGTAGTGTATAATGCGCCTGATCGCGTCTACATCAAGTTATGTTTGCATTGATCATTAAGCAGGACTTAGATCAGTTGGGTTCTTTGTTAAGTAACGTTAAAACAAACCACTAAAGGGTACCAGTGCAAAAACAGCTACAGCCAGCTTTTGAATAACCAGTTGCGATAACGATCAGGTAAATCATACCATTAATCATGACAATGAGTAACGTCAACCCGTATATGAACACATCAAAAACAATGTAAAAAAAACACACAAACAACAACTAACAACGACATTAGCAACAGCAACAGCAACAGCAGCAAGAGCAAGTGAATCAGCAACAGCAACAATAACTACAACAGCAACAGCAAGAGCAGCATCCGATATCAGCAATAACAGAAACAGTAACATAAACAGCAGCAGCAACGGCAACATCAACAGAAACATCAACAGAAACAGCAGCAACAGCAAGAGCAGCAGCATATTGCTCTTGCTGTTGCTGCTGTTTCTGTTGATGCAACAGGGACAACATCAACAACAGCAACATGGACAGCAACAGCAACAATAACTACAACAGTAACAGCAACAGCAACAATAACTACAACAGCAAGAGCAGCATCCGCATCAGCAACATAAACAGCAGCAGCAACAGCAGCAGCAACAGCAGCAGCAGCAACAAGTGATACAACAAAACAACAACAACAGAAACAGCAGTAGTAAAGACAAGAACAACAGCTAGAAATATTAGGCTAAAATGTGATTAACCAATAGTATACAAATTGTCTCCAGCAGACGGAATGTTATTACATTAATGATTAAACATAATAAAAGATACACAGTTGTGTATTCTGCGTGAATAAGCCTCTTCAAGGCAGCGTCTCTCCTGCGTACAGTATAAGGGGTTTGTTCTCCTATATGGAAGCGAAGAGAGGAGTATTATGTTTTGTCATGGTAATACCTAGCCAAAGAGTATAAACTTTCGCCGATAAAAGATTTCATCTTGGAATTGGCGTTTAAATGGGATCCTATTCCCCCTAATTATTTTTCCAATTTGGACAAAATGTGGCTGATTCCAAGCCAGTAATACTGCCCTTGCCACGTCGATTACCCAGCCAGATATTCTATTTCACTTTGTCATGTACATACAAAAGGCATCATCATCCCCATCAGGAATATCCTCCGGCAATGTAAGCTCATCCCGCCCAGTGTTTATCTTCATTCGCCGTTTTTTTTTTGCCCTTTCCCTTCCATCATTTCCACTGAGACGAACGTCGGTGGTTTTTCCCCCCCTCCATGCCTGCCTTCCATGTAAAGAACAGAGACTATAGCATTTCCAATATAAAAAAAAGTGCAAAATAATTAGAAATGATTAGGGTCCTGTAACGGTGAGATTAGTCTAACAAGTCTAATGGTAATCACAGCCATTTGAAGCTATTGCTTTCTGTCAGCAATCCTCGTTGTATTTCCTCATGGTTCTAGGCTAACTGCACAAACACACGTCTATCCATCACGGGGTGTGCCAGGCACTAAGCCAGCCACAAATTGACGACTAAAGTGCGTTTTGGGACCACTCACTCGTCAGCAGTTTGTTCTGCATTGCCGCAGGGGGGGGGGGGGGGGGGGGGGTGGTAGGGATGAAATTCCATCTACCTGCCCCCCTTTCTCCCATGACGGCGATGAATAAATTATCAATTGGTCCAATTATCTGCTCGTCCACCAATTGTGCAAGATTGACTTGAATATAAAACTGAATTGTGAACGCGATTTGTTTCCATTATCTTCCAGTGAGATCTACTGTGTTGTAGTCAAACCCATAACTTATAAAATGACAGATATTGGGTAAGGTTTATAGTACTACCGCCTGTGATATTGTCGGTTATTCTGTCAATCAATCTGAATGTCAACATGAAAATTGTCAAACATTATTCCAAATCCAAACAAATATGGACAATTATTCCACATCCACGGCAATGTGTACCGTTCCTACAGAATATTATCAATTTACTGCGGCGTCATAAACTTTTCCGTAAAAACACGTAATTTTGACCAAAAAAAATTACAAAATAACACCAACAAGAATGTATCCACCTAATTCAGTGAAACAACGTCTCTCCACGAAATAGATCAACCATTTTGCTTCTTGATAAAACAAACAAATAAAGCAAATATTTATACGTATTTAAAGGACAAGATTTGAACAATGATTTCGACGTATATTTGAAACAATTCTTTGGCGTTTAGAATCCAGTAAATTTACAAGATAACAAACATCCACATGGTGTGTTTTTCAATCAGCGAAAACGTTACGTACATTATTTATGCAAATACAGATCTATTATTAAATAATAAACACCTGTTCATTGGTTTTGGATCAAGATCATTTACCGAGGAATTTCGGCCAATATTGATGAGGATTTTCATGTTTTATAATTTAATTGAAAAATAATTTATTTTTTTGTCAAACAGAAATGATCACAGTGCACAAAACCCAATAACGGTACACTAAGTGGCTCTCGTGTTGATTCCCCCCTCCTTCTTTCAAATTCAAAACTGAACTGTGGGTATACGATTTTACAACCGAAACTGTTCCTTCCGCTCATATAAGCTGCCACCAGTGAGCCTCGACCACCATCGGCAAGACTGCGGGTAATATCGGAAGCGACCCCATCGTCAAAAGTAACGACGGCCCATCTCAATCAGTCAGATTGCCTCCAAAAATCGCTGTCCAGGGCCCCACCAGATGACAACACCCACCGTGCCTTTATGACAGACAACCGTCAAGACACGAGCGCATATTAACGGCTTTGACAGCAATCTTGCTAAACTAGGGTTGCTGGGCTCAACCTCTTTCCTCTTATAGTCAGACAGCAATTTGGGAAAGAGGAAGAAGAAAAAAAAGCAATTTCTTATTTGCGAATTGAGACACATGTAGTTTGGCTTCATTATGATTGCTGGAGCAGTAATAAGCATTTGACAGGGATGCATTAGTTTATAGGGAAAAAAATGGCCGTCAGCGGGTAGAGGTTATGGCAATTGCTTATACATATAATGAAACAGCTCTTAGAAGCTCAGGCAATATGAAACGGTATGACCACTCAGCTTTACTTTCCTTTGAAGGAATGAAACAAGATATTGTCCAAGAAAGAGAAGGAAAAAAACAAGACTGTTCTATTTTCATCAGGAAGGACAGAATTAGAGGGAAGGGCCACATTACTTTATGACAAAATAGATATCTTAATAAATTAAATCATTTTGTACAGAAACCATCAAAGAATCCAATCTCGTTTTGTGATCTTTGGGTCGATAAAAACACACCCAGAAAATTGCTGTTTCGTTCGTTCAATGCAATGAACTTGCACAGTATAGGTGGTACAAGTTTAAATTAAATTTTAAGCGGACATCAGGGGAGGTAAAACAACAGAACTTTGTGGACTTCCGGTGTTTGATCGAATGGGCCTAAACCCATAGGCTTAATCGGATTTACAACAAATAAAGAATAATTAGAACATCGACAACATAATTTTTGGCGAATACTGCTAAGTATTCACTTATTACGGGTCCTAGAAAAGAAACATAAATACGCTCAAAAGTTGACGATTCCAAAAATGGAACTGATAACATTTCGAGTTGTTTTAAAGATGACACTGCTATAATGAAGCTACTGTTCTCAAAAAGGGTGACACTGAAAACCCACAATGCTCTTCATTAAATTACTTTTTCTTTTTTCTTTTTTTTCTTTTTTTTGGGGGGGGGGTCGTCACTGAGTACGACATTTCATAGGTTGGTGATAGTTTTATTTATTTATTTATTTATTTATTTATTTATTTATTTATTTATTAAAAGATCTTTAAACAGGATACAAATATCAGCTCAACGGCTGTTTTACATGATAGTCCTGTGTCATAAAAATGAGAAAAACAGAACAAAACAATACGTTAAAACAAACAAACAGTCAGAGTAAAAGAGATTTAAAAAAGAAAAACATCAAAGAGTTTAAAACATCAAGAGTTTAAACATTTGTTACTGCTTCTAAAGGTAAAAATGTATTTTCTGTGGCAAAATAACTACTCTGTAACTCATAAAAGAAACATTAGTAAAACTCTTATACTTATAGATCTGTATACTGCCTTACAAAACTCGAGAGGTGTTTTTTAGATTTTAATTAGCCTCCCTCTCTGGGAGAGATGAGACGGTGAAGAGAAAACCCCGGGACCTTTCGTGATTAGCGGGGTAATCATCATGATGCACCCGGCACAAAGCTACTAATCAACGGTATTGAAGGGCTTCCACAACGCGGTGATGAACTCATACCACACAACATGAAGATTCTACACGCGGGTGGCTTGGTGAAATATTGAAATATTGTTGACTTATTTGTCATAAAATAATTATTATTTCTAAGAATTCGGGACAGAATACATATTTTGTTATCAGCATGAAACATTCAAGGTATAAAGTGGGGAAGGGCACAAACAAGTTTACAATGATATTAGGAATATATTTATCAAGAAGCAAAAAACTCTCGTTGTTAAAATGTTGTTGTAGTTAAAGCTAAATGCCCCAATAAAAGTAACTTAATCTTTGAAAAGACAAGAGGATTATTGTATCGAAAATGAATGACGTTCCGGAAACCAAATTGCAAGCTGCTACTTTAGTTCTTTTAATAAATAAAATAATAAACGAAAAACAAGGGGAAAAAACAATAATAAGTCAACAGTTTAGCCTATGATTTACTATGGGCTAACAGTTCAGTCAATATTTTTTATCACTTTTGAGGGTTTGGATGCAAGAAACGGCCTGAAAAAGTCATTGTGCCATCCTTTTTCATTCAGCTGCCAAAAAAAGCAAACAATTAAAGTTGTACTTCCATAAATGAAACCGCAAAATGCGACTACTTTGGTTTGATATACGGACATGATGGGACCCATCACCTGGTAGAGTTTGCCTCGAGTCTACACGCGTTGGCAAAGCAGGCTGTTGTGTATCATTCGGCGGGCTTCTGACTTTTGATAACGCGCATAGAGCATCCTCTTTTGTACCGGGAAAGTTGGGCAATTCTGCCCACAATAGGGAACAACTTGCGGCAGTTTAACAGGCCATGGCCGGCTCCATATAGTCTTGCCTCGAACAATGGTTCCACACGTCATTCATAAAAAAGACAAAAAAAATGCCCAATTCAGAAGAAGAAATGAATTGGGGTTTCATACACGGTGTTGGGGAATCTGGATTGAAGGGCACAGACTGATAAATGTCTGACATATTACAAGTAAATAGACGGTGAAAAAAAAACAGCCATCGATCAAACTTATAGACTGCGATTAAAGGATGGTAATACGTATTATACAGTCCTGAGTTTTACGTGTTGCCATATTAAGGTGCTAAATGGGTGGCAAATCCCCCCCCCCCCCCACCTCCAATGCACTTCTACCTCCCACTCTCCCTTTTGACATGTATTTTCGCAAGGGACAATGAAATCTATTTACAAGTCTGTTTACACCATTGACCTCCAAATCATGTAAACATTAATGTGACACGTAAACATTAATGTGGCAGGTAAAGGAAGTATATGCATTGACTATGAAAACATTGGATTTAAAAATGCTTGATTCAGTTCGGTTCTAAAAAAAGAAGTATATATTGGATTACCGGTAATAGTCAACAGAGAAACACAATTTCTAGAAAATTAAACTTGATAATGCCGGGAGTTCTATTGTGAAGAATAACACTAGAGACTGTTTTAGGACAAATAAATAAACGACCTCGTTCCATCACAATTACATTGTTAGTCAGATGATAAATAGCTTTCTAGTACGTCTACTATTTATTTCATTGTTCCCCGTGATTTTATTAAAGTTATTCTTTGTGTACACTTATTAGACAAAAATAATTACATATCTTAGGGAAAGATTTAACGACGAAGGCTAGGCCTACTCATGGAGGCCCAAGTCACAGTGGGAAATAACTTTCTTCAACTTTATTTATTTCATGTTTCATCCGTGCATTCTCCACTATGGTCCGACTGATACCCAAAGAAGCTGGAGGAGGGAATGGAGGCGGTGCTTGGTAGGAGAGGGGGGGGGGGGGGTGTGCGGCTTCCCATGTGATAAATAACCCCAACTGCACTTGGTGGGTTACATTCACTGTCACTCTACAACTACCTCATTAAGAATCAAACCCATAAAAAGCCGAAGACATCTCACAAGAAAAGAAATAGTCAAGACATCTTCAAGATGTGACGCTTTACCCGACCAACGAGACCTCCTTCGAAAAGAATAAGCCTGAAAGCATGGTCTCTAATGAAGAGATGTGAGCAGTTAAACGGTAATAAGGCTGAAGGAGTGATAGCAAGAAGATAATAAGGGCTTCGTGGTCCCTGGTTGGCGGGATGGGACTCACGGCAGACAAGTCGGTGCGCCGGTAGGGTAAGGGATCATCAGTAGACTTTGTTGCCGAACAAAAGGATCGACCGACAAGGTCGCCTGCTAAATGTACAAGAGTCTCCGGGTCCAGTTGTTTAATCGACCTGCTTACGACTTGAGTTGTTTCTCTTCTACCCCACTAGTAAAACATAAGTGGGCTTAAACCGGGCTAATCTGACCAATCCCTTGTCCGCTGATCCGCTATTGAACCAGTGTCGCCATTACGGCCCGGAGTCTTGCTCCCACTTAAAAGGTGATTGTAGTACATGTATTTATGTTTGTCATTTTTACGGTACAATCAATGTGTTTATCCTCCCCAGCCCTCCACTGGGTGATACGGTGGATGGTTACTCAGTTTTCACCTTGAGGACACCACGGCACACATGGGGGTGTGGGGGTGTGAGGAAGGGAGGGGGATCAAGTAAAATGACGGAACTCACTGCTCCTGGACGTGTTTCTTTACATGCATTGTTCTCTAATCTGCACTTAAGGACTCCAAGTTGCTTCTAAGTAAACGACTGGATAAAAGACAAAAAACAACATCCAGCTCTCTGGTCGAGAACTAAGACACTTATCTCGTATTAGCAACAAGGGTTCGTTTAGAATGACCGCCTTCATCTCAAATAAACACTTACTTTGGCCAAGACACCGGTGTGAAATAGAATTAGGGCCTAGTTCATTAAGAAATCACAAAATCTTTTGGAACTGACATTAAGGCAACTTTATAACCCAGACAGTGAATATCTTCCATATCAATCGAGCAACTCCAGTAAATTTTCCGGAAGGGTTGGTACTGGTATGGACGTTATAAAGAGCGAGCTTCCAGTCTGGAACTGATCAATTTTCACTGATAATTATCGATCCTATTCCTATACCTTGTCTTAAGATCATTTAGGTATCATTACAAATCATCATGGCTTCTAATCACAGTAAATTTGACCTCCTGACCCAATTCATTCAAATCATCACAACAACTTTGGTTATACCAGTGTAGTGCCCGTTGTAGGCGACGCGGCGAGTTTACGCTTACCACGTGATAATTTGTAACTGCAGTTTGACTCTTAAAATGGTGAGCAGCAGTGTGGGACGTTTGCAAGGGGTTAATACTGATACTAAATTACCAACGCCTCCAATTATCCACGTATAAACTCAGTGCCCTTCAACAAAATAAAGGTATTGTAAAAACAAAAATCATCAAATTCTGATAAATCGTTCCCCAGTGCAAGAGAAAAATATTGTACATAATGTATCGTGCCCTTTCGCGTCAAATTTAACATTTAAAACAGTTTTTTATGGACACTTGGTGGTAGCAGACTTACCAAGTAAACCCATTGTTCTTGGAAGGGTGCTCATACTAAAGAACTATGTAAACAGTCACATTTACCTGAAGTCTGCTGCCACCCTGCGTTACAAAGTTTTCCAATAGACCGATTGCGCGACACATGTCATGTGACCTGTAGTGGGTTTTAAATGTAGACAAACACGACGTCCTCCATAGGAAAGTGCAGTGCAATAAATGATGATTTTTGCCTTTGTTTATTCGCTCGAGGCTTTTCTTTCTCAAAATCTGCAAAAATATTCCAGAGTTTGTACGGAGTTGACCTTCGAGTGGCTGAATAAAGCCAGTAAGAACAGTTCAGGAAGTTTTGGAAATTCTACAAGGAATGTATAAATGTGCACGATGTGGTAGCGCTAGTTGCACGACGCTGGGAATGTTTGGGCCAGACGACGACCGCGATCACACAGTTTTGAAGCTGAAATCATCCAAAGAAAAGAATTTCCAAAACTGTGTGATTCCTTTGTCAATTTGAAATTCAGCAAGGCTAGGTATAAATGCTCACTTTTCCAACGTTCTTTACCACCCCCCTTTTTTCTAGTGATTTACAATACAAACAAAACAACAGGCGGGTTGCTACATCGCCGTGGGACGCATAACTCAAAATAAATCTCTTTTGTCGCAGAATATTTGTAGTTTATGAAACATATTATGACTGAAACCAATGTCACAACATACAACTTTAATAAAAAGGGCTTAGCAACTGTGTTTTTCTTACTAAAAAGCCGACTGTTAGTGTGACTTTGTCGGTCACAGCATGTATTTGCATGTAGTTTGCCATCAGCTGAGATGACGTAGTACCCACTACGGGTCACGTGATGACAGGTAAACATTGGTCGCGCAATCGGTCTATTAATCTGTCTGCATGCAAGAAACACTGTCAGTGCGGTCGTTGGCTGCACCAACTTCTAATTATACACATCTCATGTATATACCCTGGTACATACAGCTAAGATCAGTTCAGTCTTTGTTCTTATCAAATCAAAGAGTTCTCCCTACTATCCTTGGTAAATTCGAAATATTCCATTGTAAGCGTTCGTGAATACCGTACACTGGGAAAAAAAATGAACAAGTGCGCCCTCTTTAATTCACTCTCACAAAAAGTAACAAATCAAGTCAAGAGAGGGCGCCCTTGTGGAAACTTAAATATTAGAGAATGCTGATAACATTGAGACTTATGCACAGTACTTGGGGGCTACTTCAACATTGCACTTGCACCCAACAACCACAAAGTTGAAGAAACTCCAAGGTTTACGACTACTATGTCTACTTGTACTTCAAGAGAATCTCAATTAAGACTTAGCCAAAGCGATAACAAAATAAATTCCCAAATCAAGAGAATGTTGTTGAAGACTTAGACGAAGCCATAACCAAATAATAGGCCCAATTCCAAAATCAAGGGAATGTCACTAAGACTTGGCGGAAGCAATAGACAAATACACCCAAGTCTCATATCAAGAGAATGTTGTTGAAGACTTAGACGAAGCGACAACCAAATACGCCCAATTCCCAAATCAAGAGAATGTTGTTGAAGCAAATACGCCCAATTCCAAAATCAAGGGAATGTCACTAAGACTTGGCGGAAGTAATAGACAAATACACCCAAGTCTCATATCAAGAGAATGTTGTTGAAGACTTAGACAAAGCGACAACCAAATATGCCCAATTCCAAAATCAAGAGAATGTCATTTAACACTTTTTGAAGTGATGGCTCAATACACCCAATTTCCAAATCAAGGGAGGTTGTCGTTTAAGATTTGACGAAGCAATAGCCAAATTACACCCGATTCCCATAACAATCTCACTGAAAGCTTGGGCGAAGCTAAATATTGCCCAATAAGTAGTCATGTGATTTTGGGCAAGCTTTTGCGTAGGAGTATATGAACACCTACACACAAATTTGAATGAATGTGTATTGCACAGGTGGAGGTTACCATACAAAAGCTTGCCCCGAACCGGCACGTGACATAGCAACTGTCTTTATAGTCTGAGGAATTCAATATTAAGCGGTAACTTGCGACTAAACAAGTCACGGTACCAGACATTTTTTAAATCCAACTCGCAAATGGTTTATTACAAAACATCTTAGGCCAGAGCTGAAGCTTCACATCTCCTTGATACTTAGATGCGTGTTACGCGTATATGCAATTAAATCAAGTATGGAATATCTAAATCGGCTTGACAATTTCATCTATGAATTCAGTCGGTGAAGTAAATACTTCCGGACAGGTCTTTCTAACTGAATGGATTGTAAAAAAATATCATCATGGTAATACTTACATATATCTTGGACTAGTAGCCTGGGATGTGTCGTCTTGCTTCCATGGTAATGCTTCCATAAAACACTGCAACCAAGAAGTTCGGCAGACTCTTGCAGAAACCTGAACAGGAAAATATAAAAGAAGTGGTAATTATGATCACACAAAGTTTTGTTTTCTGCACAAACTTGAATTTTGAAACTGTGAAAAATACCGGTATAGGCCTACATAATTTTGAAGATTACATTCATTCAGCAGCAGCAATAATGCTACTAATGAATAATAATAAACAACTTTTATATAACGCTCTACACAGCGTCTCAAAGCACTTTACAAAGAAAATGAATACGAATGAATATCTATGAGCATGATAAAACACTTGGTGCTTAAATCTTGTAAATAGTCAAGAAAACACCGGGTATGGAACCAAAAGGGGAGAACAAATGCAAGAAGAACAAATACAAGAATATCAATCAATTCACAAAATACACGACATATGCAAGTAATCATGAGAAAGCAAAAACAAAAGAGAAATATCAATATTCAGTATTTTGCACGATTAAAATGACAGACCCTGTGGGAAATAAACCATAAAAAGTAACAATAGTAGAAATAATTACAAATGACAATTTTGTGCAATCGGAAGATGTAAAATATGCATATGAGTGGCCATGTTGTTTGGCAACTGCTGTCCCCATCCAAGCCCATTGACAACTTAGCTGGTCTGCTTTATACAAATTTACTAATTGAGTAGCTATTCCCATATAGATAAATCTTGAATCTACGGAACAGATAAATATTAATTTGACCAACAACTGACCACGGTCAGACCATAGCGTCAGGCCTTGATCTTAACCAAGGCCACCGGCCTCATGCCCTGTCGATTTGGCCAGCAAGCCCTTCAGAAGAATTGCATTGTCACTACCAACTTGGCCAGCATGTCCTTGTACAATTTCTCTGATTTGGCCAGCAAAGGCCTGCCCCCGTTTTTCTTAAGATCGAGGCCTGTAGCGTGGGATTGGAGGAGGTGGGGCCAACAGTTGACCAACACAACTGAATAGCACTCCGCACTTTTGCTAAAAATAGGTCACGCAAGTACCCGAATCTCAGATGTGTCCAATTTCACTGACGGACACATACGTCGATCATACACACAATACGCGCTGCGTACAGTAGTGGTCTGGTCTGGTACTGGTCACTGGTGGAATGTTTGTCTGACGTCTGGGTAGTTTTAAGCTAAACTGACACATAGTGCTGACTGTATTCATTGTGACAGCACCGATTCTTAAGACAGTGAATTCCTATTTCTTTAAAATATAAAATCAGAGAAAAGGTATAACACAAAAGTTGAACTGCTTCATGACAAAACATAAATATTATAAGGAAACATTATTTGGAAACTGTACACTGTATAATAGTGACCACAAGAGGGCCTCCCAATACACAGTATAGCTTCATACAAAAATCAAGAGTTCTTTACGAAAAAAGGATTAACTGAAGCTGTTTGATTCGGTAAATATTGACCTTGATACACTCAATATACACTACAGTTCCTCATGTACGGAATAGTTTGTAACAAACTGACATTTGCTCTTTGATAGAGGAACAAAATAAACCAACTTACCTGTTAATTAAGCCAGGTGTACAAACTCAACAGCGGTGCAGACAACATGTGTGTTGTGTGTGTGAGAATTAATCAGGCCACCACTTGAGGGCGCCATTCACATTGACCGCTGTCCTGTCAGGGAAAATTTCATAAGTCAACTTCTGCTAAAAAATACGTGGGGTTAATTTCAACTGAACAACAACAACGTTTTCGAAAAGATTTCAACAAACACACCACACAACCAACCTAATTGTGAGTATTTCATTAAATTCGGGGGTAAATTTTTAGTGAGAATGATGAAAGCGGTTTGTGAGTTGTCAATGGATCGTCTTCATGTTTGTAGGGGTTTATGTCAACTTTGGACATAATTTTAGTATTGATTTATCTTGACTGGCACTTCTATGGACTTTTAATAGTCAAAGCCCATATTCACTTTTGGGAACACCAAAAAACAAAATGTTCACAGATTTGCACATAACTTACATGGTATAGAGACGATTAGGGTAGAAAACTTCCTGTAAATATTTCTGTCTGATGTGTTATCGTTTTCGAATAATTAGAGAAATAAGATCCACAAAATGATTTTTCGTTTCATGAGACGAAAACTCCGGCCGTTAGAATGAATACAAAAACGCTGAATGACTTTGTATTGTTTTCTCGTAAAGGAAACAGTGAAATGAGCTGAAACTTTCGCAGGTTGATTTGATTAAATAACTCTTGATGCTCATAAAGTATGGAAGTATTCCCAGACACTTTACCAATAGTGTATAATGGCTTTAATGAGCTTTTTTGATTGAAACTACAAAAGCTGAACACATGTGATTAATTTTCAAATCATTCAATTAAAAATTAATTGTATTGATTAAAGATAAGTTGGATGAATTTTGTTTCTGTACATGACATGGTAAAACTGTTTATTTCTTGTTCTTTTTATGACCCGACACTAATGAAGTAATAGTGCAAGTCTATACCTGGCAAACATTGATTCAACACAGCATACCTCTTTAGTTTTCATATGGTGCCAAACAACAGCATACATACCGATCGTCAATGTTTAGTTCTCACCTTAAAAAGGTGAGCTACTCACTCGAACAAAAAAGCTATAAAGGGAGTACCGAAGAACACTCGTACTGTAGATGGATGAAACTGTCTGCCGCCACCTATCGTCTCAAAAGACTTCAAACTCCGCTGACATCCAACTATGACTGTCTTAAAGCTTCGGCTCTATTGTGTAACTGCTACCCAAACAAACAGAATAAAAACACGGTGGTAAATTATATAATTTTAAAAGGTATTGCAAACTTAATAACTTGTTGTGTTTATTTTGAAAGTCGAGGCCTGCCGAGGCCTATATTAATTTCAAAATAAAATCCGCGAGCATGCGACTCTTTTATTAAAGGCCCAATATTTATCTTGTTGACATCAACAACTATGAAAAACATCCTACGTTATTTTAAGTATACGTCTTTCGGCAGCCAGTGTTGTTTGTCAAAAACAATACCCCTGAAAATTGGCTCCAAATGGGGCGAGGGTTTTAGTCATGGAGAGCGCTAAGTGGTTACAATATCATCCCTAATCATTCACACAGCACGAGGCTGTTTCCCGCCAAACCAGCGCGCGCAGGAATAATTGGCGCGCTGCAGAGCCAATCATGAGTGTAGCTGGCAAACAGGGGAGTCGAGTTGCAGAGGTAGGTTTTTATCTGAGAGTTGATCATTGTATGAATCTTTTGCTGTCCCTGATTGCGCGGAGTAATAGTGACTCAATAACGACGCCCCCCACCCTCCTCCCGTACCTCGTACCTGTCACGACTTTTCTCTTTGGATACATGGAGTGGAGTCTCAGGAGGCGACAAGACCACGGGGACACATCCGTTGTCTAATCTCTCATTTTCAGGATAACAATCTGTGGGTCAAGATCATGGAACGATCTGTTATGATGAATTTTGGTACTTATAAGTTATAAAGGACATGGCGAGTTTAAGGCGTTTGCAATTTTGAACGTAGGACTTAGGTTCAGCACTTCAGAATGTGATAAATCGTAACTTAGTAACATCCCAACCTTTGACCCTTTGATAACTTCACTGTGACCAGCTGACATTTCATTTAACATAAAGGCACAATGAAAACTTACAATTTACACAACTCGGGCATGGAGGGGGAAGTCTGAACCCTTTAAAATTTTGAATTTTGAACTATCTTTGTTATTCATTTATACACAACACCTTGTCATCAAAGTTCAGTAGTTCAGAGTTCAAAGTTCAGTAGGGTCGAGTGTACTGCCAGATACTAAACCGGCTCTCTGCAAAAACAGATAAATATTGCTTTTTTATTGTGGAAAAAAAAACTTTTCAAAAATTGGGGTAAAGTTGGGGTCAAATAAATGATTTTTTTTATCAATCTTTGTTTCAAACTGCATCAGTGTGGGTACATTGGGTCGCTGCACTGTCAGCGACAGACAAACAAGTTCATAAACATTTCATACGGATGCAAATAGGACCCTTAGCTCTTGCCAATCACGTGTTACAAAACACAGCCACCGACGATAAATGTAGACTATCGGATCATTCATTAAACACTCACTACAGAAGCACAGAAAGAAAGCAGAAAGAAAACACGCATTGTCAAGTCAAAAAGTAGCACCCCGTGGTCTGGATGACGCTAGGCAAAGTAAAAACATAATACGCCATTGACACTCTGAGCCAATACTCCTTCATCATATGCAGCCATTGTTCATCTTCCATACGAGTACATGCAGTATGTCAGACTGAGGCTGAGAGGTAGTAGTCGGGTGCCCTTGCTGTGAACTGTTACAGTACTATCATCGTATTTAAGGCTATGGGTATCAGATTGTCCATTGAGACGCCCCCTCTCGCCCCCTCCCCCCTCCCCGTCCTCATTCATTGGGAATAAACAGCCATATCAATCAATCATGACACTTTCATATCGAACCCGGAGGCTGTTTGACGTAAAACCTGCACAAATCATGACATCACGGGTCTTTGTGAATTTTAGACAGTATTTGCTAAAAATTCATTGAATGAACCATCGGCTAAATGCGGTCAATCGTGATGAAGGGAAGTATTATTTCCATTGGTGTAAATATAACAAAGTTGTGACTTTCAAAACTAACACCTGCAACGGAATACAATAAGAGCAGTTTTTAACAACATCCTTCTCAAATCTAAACTTGCTCTAATAAACAGCGGCGTTTCGTAATGACCGCTGATGTACTTTTGACTCCAGAAGCCTTTAAAAATTAACCCTGATTCAAGAGTAATGTAATTTCTAATATATCCCACTGCAGTATGCAACAGGGCGGCCATTTAGTACAAAAACACCGCATTTTATTCGGGGAAACTTTAGCCTTCTACTTTTTAAAAAATACAAATCATTTCCACTTGTGCTGTTACCATGGCAGCTTTTGAGAATAAGCAAAAAAAGTCGATCAACTAAACCTTGCAGTTATTGCTGTAAATGTAAACCATATTGTAAGGCCCACGAGTATAATTTTCTTGGCCCAAAATACATGTTAGTTTACCGTTGTAAAGGAATTTAAACGGTTTTGTTTTTTGACAAACTTTAAGGAGTCGGAATGAACTGAGAGAAAGATTTCTAAATCACTTTTTGTGCGGCAGCTTCAGGTCTCAATTTACCCACATACAGATTAGAATTAGATTCATGACGTAAATCCCACACAAGACAATGGAGATAAATTGTACCTTAACGACATGGCGGTAGAGCCCACTGCCTGACCGTTTATCACCGTATAAACCCTTGGCTCGCTCCCCCCAGCCACGGAAGTGTCTTAACAAATAAGACATTATTATTTATGACTTCAATAAAAGGACAAATTAATACGTCTACCCCGACAGACCTCTCTTAATTTTCTCGCTCCATTTTTTTGATTGCGATAGGGCCCAATTGTAGCTGAACTTAATTGGTTTTTAATTGGGTGTCCTTTGAAATTCATTCGTACAGGCTAACCGCTGAAATTATACTAATCACACAGCCTAGGCTTTTTGCAACTACCATGTTAATTTATTTTCCTCCGCGGTGACGAAAGGCCTAATTGTATCTGCAATCTGTTTATGTAATGTAGGAGGCAAGATAATAGTCTGCAAGTGAAATAGGTGGAAATCACTTCCGCTTAGGAATTACTTCTTTAGCGTGCTTAATGTTGGCTGCTCATGAGCTAGGTTCGATTGTACAATCATCGAGCGTCTCTGCCGTTCATTATACACATTGAATGGCACTGATTAAATGCATAGGTAGTACAGTCTGTCTTTTACAGGCAATATATCAATATTAAAATAAAAGTCCATCGGGTCCATTATATATGTTATTTATTACCATTACTTGATTCATTCTGACATAACAGGTATCCATGTAGAATTTAGAAAACGTCAGTACATGTTATTTCTTAAAAACTAACATAAGAGTTAATCTTTTGATGTTTATTCCTAATCATCTTCAATCAGGATATCATAAAGTGTTTTTTTTTTTAAGAATGAAGCACTATCGTCATGTAACATCAATCCAAGAACCTTGTCTAACCTAGTCTCTCCTGCTCTCATCCAATTGGGTCCAGAAGAAATAACCCCAAACAAGAACCTCGTCTCCTCTAACTCTCACTCCCATCGTGTCCAGGCGAAACAACCCCAAACTAGACCTAGTCTCACCTACTCCTACCCCCATCGTGTCCAGGCGAAACAACCCCAAACAAGATCTTGTCTCCCCCACTGTTACCCCCATCGTGTCCAGGCGAAACAACCCCAAATAAGAACCTTTAGTCTTCCCCACTCTCACCCAATAGTCTCCAGGCGAAATAACCCCAAACAAGACCTAGTTTCACCTACTCACCTACTCCTACCCCCATCGTGTCCAGGTGAAACAACCCCGATCAAGACCTATATTCTCCCCTACTCTCATCCATCGTGTCCAGGCGAAACAACCCCAAATAAGAACCTTTAGTTTTCCCCCCACTCTCACCCAATAGTCTCCAGGCGAAATAACCCCAAACAAGACCTACTAGTCTCACCATGGGAGGAAGGAGAATTCTTCCTTCATGGTCTCCCCCGTCTCTTACCCCCATCGTGTCCAGGCGAAATAACCCCCAAAGTACTCAGCCATGCACAAATCGCTTGTTTTAGTGGGAGCTTGGCTAAAAGGCTATTGCAACGCTCGTAAAAAGAATCATCGCTTTCAGCGAACTAGTCGGCAATTCGGCACAACTGTCGGTGTCTTTGGCGGGAATTAAACCTGCTGGGTTGGCAATTATGGGACTCCATTGGATGTGAATCTCTCATTACATTGATATGTCTTTAAAGCTACAGTTTACCTCTAGTAAATCTCAAGTCAGAATTCTCTCTCTGTTTTGATTTTGGATTAAAAAAAGCCTCTTCAAAGTTAAGGTTTGTATTTTTTTTTTAATATTCCAGTTCTTCAGAAATCAAACAAGGACTGAATGTTTTACGCTGAAGCTGGTAACATTTTAAAAAAGAATAAAACATCCAAAAATAAATTAGGCCTATCTTTGTTGATGTTTTATTTTAGATTTCAAATCTCTTAGGAACGCTTTTGCTTTAAGTTGGAAGCTCTACAATAGTCTTGCTATTAATACCGCGTCCTTTAGTTGCTTTTGAATGTCCACACTAAATATGATTGGGTATAAGAGATGACTGAAAAAAGATCAACGTTTGGATACCAGACTCGGGTTAAAATCCCAATGACGCAGAACGCATTCTGGTCATCATTATTACTACATTGTATCATTGTCACCATGGTGACCATCATCCCTCCCCGCGCTGCCCATCATCGTCTTAATCTGTTTTCATCATCCTCCTCATCAGAACATCAACGTCTTGCATGAAGGCTACATCATCACCATTCTTGCATTGTTGCTTTTACCCTCTTCACTGTTTAAACCCACGCATCACATCATCTTCAACCGGCTGCGCCCATTCACCGCTTCATCAAAATAATGCTTCCATGTGTTATTTTGTCATTCATGTTTCTCGCTGTTCTTGTCATCCACGTGATCTCATTATACATTTTTGAATGTTTCGATATATATTTTCCCCCAGCCTCATACCTTGTACTTCCCACCTATTGTCTTCAGCTCTATACATTGTGTAATATTTGAGATATTTAAGACGGAAGCCGTTCCTTCTAGAAACCGTACATTTACAATACCTCATTGTACTCTTCTTTGACAACCCCAGGACAAAGACCTTTGCTTACCCCTCTTCCCCATCCTCATCTACCCACCTCCGCTCCACAACTTGGGTATGGCTATTCAAATAAGCACATCTCTCTATATGCACAACAGATATTATTCATCTACCTATCACTTTAATGACAGAGCTTTGAACGATCATCATTTTCGCGCCTCTCGGACCAAATTGGCCTCGGAGCAGAAAGTGGCGGGCTTTTTGCTTTGTGCTCCCCGGCAGAGGAAACTCATTAAAAACCAGTTTGGAGTTTATTTTCCGGAGTTTTATGACGACCTTCTTCTCTCGGACATGCCGACGATCGGCGTTATAATCATAAACGGACAGTATTGGATGCGACAGCCATGTTTGAGAACTAACGTTTAAAATTCCATTTAGGAGTTAGATGGTGAAAGCAGGAAACGGAGGTTCAATCCAGTCGAAGAGATTAATGAAGCACAATAATGTGTGTTCTGCAGCAACGCAGTAAAGGAAGACCGAATTGGAGTCGCCCAACATTCTAATTTTCGCTTATTGGCGTCATCAATTAAGCATTGAATTCGGCAAGTAATGTCCAATTTACGTCATTATTGTCTAAATTAACTTGGCTATATCATCAATATTACTAGAGTCAAGTTTAAAGACAGGTTGCCGTGGAAGTTAACTTTTGAAGTTTTCCTGGTCTTAACGTGAAACCTCTTCTATTTGAAATGTCATCCATTTTGAAAATTCTCTTTTAAGTGATATCATAAGAAAGTGGGTCATGAACAAACATTAATGGGTGAAATTAAGCATTCATGACGATCATATACATTGATGCTGACAACTCAAACTTGACAAAACTAAAGCGAAGCAGTCGGTCTTGTGGATAGCAATGAGTATCTATCGTTGAAGTACGTCAGGGAACCCGACAATGTGGTCGTGACATTTACCGAGTATTAGAGTTGTATTATTTTGATGGTCACCATGAAACACTCTTCACAGCATGATGACAGAGACCTCAATCATTGCACGACCATTTTGTTTCCCCACGTCATTGAATACAACTTCAAACCGAGGCTGGCTGGGATACTATCCCATCAACCCTCAGTTCCTTTGTCTAGAAAGAGTCCACTGCATGATCGTTGTTCTAGGTTGCAGAATAAATAACAGAGATGTTGAGTTATGAACAAGGTCAAAATGGCGGGACAGATGGAAAAAAAAACAGAAACAGGACTTTCGAAGCAAACATTTTATGTGAAACATGAATATATCATTACCAACGGTAAGACAAAAGAACCAACATCTCTGAAATCATAAAGGCATACCCTTCCGCCTCTCCTTCGAGAATTTCCTATTAATTTATTCACAACTATAAGAATTCTAACAGCATGAAACGACTGCAAAGACGGACTACCAATCCTATATTCTGTTTTTCACCACAGCAAATTTAAGAGTACATTCTTTTTTCAGATGTTGTCTTCCCCCCGTCTCCATTGTTGATGCTATGCGTATGTAGTAGTGTTTTAGTTGAGTCAATTGGAAGAAGACTTGCCGTGACTTTTCCGCCGTTCTGTCCCGTGAGACGCTATATCCAAGTAAAGCCGCGCGCGAAATTGAGGTCTAACACCGAAATCTCGAATTTCCACGCCGCGCTAAGCTCTCCGTTATGTCCGACACTTGCAAACATGCTGACGGGCACAGAGTGGAGAATCTTCAGTGCTTTTTCTCGGGGTGTTATTGTTACAATTCTAATTTGGTGTTTATCCTCAGTACCGTAGACCGACCGCGAGGGGGATGGGGGCGCGATGATACCTTGACGACGTGCCGGCAAATACCCGACGTATGAATCAACGGTAGCTTTTGCCGTCAGTCCCGGCAGGGGATGCCTAGCATAGCCCCGGGGCTTGTTCGCCAGAAAGCCCCGTCCTAATCCACGATTTCGCATATCACCGGGCGCTGCACAATCTCTATAATTACTCCGCAGTTACCAAGGTAATCATGTTTCGATTGCTTAATACACACATTGATATTGGAGTCGGTCGGGTAAGGCAGGCGGTAATCCGTTATTAAATGTTGTGGTGAGCGTAGATGGAACCTCATTATACGGGAGATCAGCAGGTTTTTCCCAGTCAGTTACAGCTAAGCCTTTCGCTGTATCTTCTACTTTCATAGTATGGCTTAATAGGCAAACTGATTGGCAATGTGACCAGTCCATTAAATTTGATGCGGTTCAGAATCCCATGTCTGTTTCATTAGTGAGTTATCAATCTCTTATGCCCCACCGGGCCCGTGTCAACATGGGGAGCGATCGGGTGTGAGATGAGACAAGGCCTTATATGCTTGGCTTCCCAGGCCCACCACGCTCAACATGCTGCCGGTTTGCTTGTTGAGTCACAACTTTATCCTGTTAGTAGTAGGTATAGCGCTGTGTAGCAACCTTCCCCGTAGTTCTTGTCATCTTGTGTGTGCCAAGACGTCAGGGTTGATGGGAACTGTTGACACAGCCAGCTACCGGTTGGAGAGCTGAGACAACTCATAACAGTTTCGATAATGACTTGAGACAATCATGGCAACAACCCCTTTATTTAATTGGTCTCTGTTCTACATAACAATGGTGTGTCCTTTTGCTACGATCAAATTACAACATATGAAACCGCCAATGTTTATAGACAAACAGTTTTTAGTTTTAAGGACTCGGTGACGATGAGGTCGAATTAGCAATTTCAATCTGTTCCAATTAAATTCTCTTTTTTTTTTGCGACCGGCAAAACTAAATCGAGTTTAGTCTTCAGTCAAGCTGGTGACTTTTAAGCTGCAAAACTTGCACCCTAATTATAACGCACAGGTGTTACTATTTAGATTGATAGTCAAATATTTTAATAACAAAACATGGGAATCAGACGATTGACAATCAGTAGTTTTGGCGGGGAAAAAAACGTCCGTGTGAGAATTTTGATTTGTTCTAAGTTTTTGGAAGCTATGATTTCGCAGAGCAATAACTCCCGAGGTCTGACAGTTTTTCTCCACCGCGTTGTAAATTCTTCTTTTTGGCACAAGTGCTGGAGCTTCTCCGGAAAGATGGAAACCTACAAATAAGTCTCTTTCCAGACACTTGTTTCATATTTTTTTTTCCGAAACGAAATTACCTTGTTCTAAGAAAGACCAAACATAAAAGATTGAAAACCAATTTGTGAAAGACAATAAAACTTGAGCACTACCAGCAGCCAGGAAATTACTTCACGAAGTTACAAAACGGTTTATTTCCTTGATATACAGTTTTCAACAACTAGTCACAAAGACATCTGAAAACCAATCGGAGAATATTTCAGTCTCTCAAACATTATGTGAGAATGCTGTTTAAATCAGGTGTGGACACATGCTTCATCATACAACATCAAAAAAAATGATCGTTCAAAGATGCTTTAATAAAAATGTTTTCACATTGTATAACTTAACAATCACCTGATTATGTTTCCTGGGGTGGATTTCACAAAACTAGTCTTAACTTAGGACTAGTCCTAACTTATGACAAGTCCTATAAGTTAGGACTAGTTACTCATCCTAACTCGAAGTAAGACTAGTCCTAGCGCTTCGTGAAATCCACCCCCAATACCCACGATTTCAAATAATTTACTCTGCCAAACACCAATGATGTTTTTTAATACAAACCCATGTACAAGACATTACTTTATGAAACTCCTAAACAATGCCATTTGAGTTTTGGTATAACTGTTAGGTTTTGCTTTAACATCGCTGCAAGTTGAAGTTATACGGTATTATAAGAAAGTTCTTAATTTGCGTTCTGGAATACAAGCGTACCTGCACGCTTAACTTCAGGGTGACAATAGTCTGATCTTTTGGCCTCTTTGGTCCACGGTAATAACAATGCAAGGAAATCCAACAAGAAATCTTTGCTAAATTTGATCCTGGTTCCAAGTCATATGAAGACGCAATTTCTGGAATGAATTGGCAAGAATTAACTCCGCACTCGAGTCCGCCATAATAACAAAAAAATGTAATAACAACACACACACACCATGTCAAAACTAAAGCATATATACATGCATGACGTGTAGTGCAACGATTTGGTTTTTTTTATAAGTCCCACACTTGATGAGAGATGACAAGTGAAGTGGATTTCGTCTCAAGTTTCAACAAGACTCTACAACACGCTTCATCCTCTGCTACGAAAGCCGACACGACTAGTCGAGGGATGCTCCTGCTCCTTTCTCCACAATCCACAAATTGTCGTCAATTGCCTCACTATTAAAATCTATACAGAGAAATGATTTCCCATCCAAGGGAAAAATTGGTAAGAGTGGTTCACAAGAGAGGTTTGGCCACCGAGGTCACGCCGTCCACATTTCCAATAAATATTTCTCGATTGATGAAAGGTTTTTAGTCGTGACAAGAAACAAATATTTGGAGGCAGTTCTTTTGACATTTTTTTACCACATGTACTCAAGATTTAGCCAACTCACTCCACTGAGATTAGTCCAAAAACAGTTCTCGTTCACGTACAGTCATAGTAGTTTAATAACTTTCAATATAAATGAGTGGGAAAATCAAGATTTAGCTTTTGAAAAGTAGACATATTTAAAATGAACGTTACACAAAATCAACGAGAATATTAGTCACAGCTTTAGATCTAAAAGTTGAGCTGTTTGGACAGCTACCGTCAGACTCAATTTTTACGATTTTTTATATTTCAACATACCCCCCAAAAAACCGCCCCATCTTTGAACAACTCACCCCAAAACTAAGGAGATACTTAACGGCTAATTTTAATCTTGGTTGAATGTTGCCATTTATTTTGCTTGTTTCATGGCTATGTCGTGTCAAAGTATTTTCTTGTAAGAAATAGTGGTTCTAAGACAAAACTGCTGGATCGTTCTCTTTGTTTCTTCATCTATTGACATACCATGGACAGATATTGTGTTTATCATTCTTTATAAGTTCTATGCATGGCGTTGCGATTGTGGTACCGTCTCGAGTCGTTCTTGCGTCATAACAACCGCCATATATCGCTGCCTTGGACCAAATAATTCACATGTGAATTCATGAATTAAATAAATAATTTATTCGCCGTTTTTAATCCGATTTACATCGGCTGTTCTCGGCGATTAAACATCATAGATTGCCCGCCAAAACTCGGCACAATTGTCTTAAGCGTGTATTGATGCAAATCGGATTGGTAAGTGCTGCGTCACAAGGCGATTGTCTACTGAGAACGAGGTGATTACACGGTGTTCATTCATTAGTGTAGTCTCATCCAGACTGACGTCAATGTAACCCTCTTGACCTCATTAGAGTCAAATGCTCATAAAATTGAGATAATGTTATCCACTGACCAATGTCAAGAATACACTACTGCTTTATTCGAGTCGAGAACAGGCGTTTTATGTGCTGCCTAATCACTGACCCATTTCAAGTCAAGACTCTCCGTGTCGGTCATTGACTCATTTGGAGTCAAGAATACACTATTGCTTGATTGAGTAGAGAACACGCTTTTTATGGGCTGCCTAATCACTGACTCGTTTCAAGTCAAAACTATCTCCGTGTAGATGGTCATTGACTCATTTTGAGTCAGGAGTGGACTATTTCGATATTTAAATAACCGGCTCAGATGAGAGCGTGGTTCTTATAGTTTCCTCCATTTTTTCATGAAGAAAATCTCGCGTGTGCCCCTAATTCTGATGACAAGCTTTAAACTTTGGATGGGAAATATTTCCTTTGTCGTTTAGAAGTGGATACCTCTGCCCTACCAAACAATGGGTACATAACTTTGGTCCATTATGAACAATGACATGAACACAACAGTCATCACGTCACATAAAGTCACAGTTTGGCTAAATGGTGAAATATTGTCACACAGGAGGTGGGTACCAGTCTTTAAGTGTTGATAAAGTGATGGTTACCAACCTTAACCTTGTTGAATCCTATACTGTCTAAAAGATGACAAATCTAATGTTTACAATTCCACCGATCAATCGCAATTTCGCTTGTATGTCGTGACACCGTTGAAGCATAAGCTAACAATGTTACAGTGGCAAACGGCATGTAAATAAGGCGACCTTAAACCACTAGCAATCACGCTTCTTGCAAGACGGCATTATTTCCACCTCGCACACTAAGAAAAACTTTGTCAGCATGCAGTAATTCCACCCTGCAATCAATATCAAAAGCCACGGAAAAACTGCTTGTGTCTTGAAATCAATGCGCCATCGATTGATGCCAACGTGTATATCTTGATTTAATTGCCCGTGTATAACAGCCTGCCTTTCCGGGCATCACCGCTGTATTAAGATAATTGAGTTCTGTGCGATTTACGACTTAATTCGCCGCTCGCGGCAATTATTTCCCGCCAGCAGTAGCGCGGGTTATTTTGTGTTATATATACGATACTCCTGAGCAGTTTCTTCTACATCTTTTTTTTTTGTTGCTTCTGGCCGTCCAGCCATAAGGCAGTCTCTTGTGATAGAAGTATAGATGTAGCGGGTTTTTTTTTTTAACAATGAGGAACCGAGAAGACAGCTTGGAGTTGATGCTTCATGACTGAAGGAACTTAATAGCTAGATGATAAATGAGTCACGGTGTTCAATCTCATCATGCACATAACTCGCCTGACCTACAAAGACACACCATTTAATGTTCTTTCTCTCATATTTGTCATTTTGAGAAGGAATTGTTTCCATGGCCATTATTTGTAAATTATCAGAGACAATGCCATCAAGCACACCATAACATTACAATAGGATGATTGGTAGTTATCGAAAAACAAACGCTTTGTTTCAGTTGTTTTACAGTGGTAAAGCTAGGATTACCAATTCGATATCCTAAGAAACAAATCCGTCTGAAATACCATCAAAGCACAGAAAATAGCATTTGAAAATTCCCTTGAAATCAACGTTGCTTTGTTTCGATTGCCAGTATCGAAACAAGCCCCACATAAACGGAAAACAAATTCATTGACAAAACATCAATCGTTTTTCCCGTGTGGTCGATTGTCCACTTTGAATAAATGTCCACAGGCTGTGTGTATGATTTGTGTATTGACAAGCAGATCGTGAACACTATTCTTTTTTTCATTCAGATGGTGAACATTAATTTGTTCTTCAACAGTCCTTTCCATTTAATGTGGTTGTGCTGAATGCTCAAACAGTTATGACGTGTGTAAAACTTGGTTTTCCACCGAATATTATGCCATTCAGAAACCGATATCGCAAAGAATCGATTCCACGTCTAGGAAGACTAAGGGTATTTTGACTTTGTTGTCGATACTATATATTTGGTAATAAAATGGTAAATTAACTACGCTATCAATCCGACCTATTATAACAAGCCTTTGTAGTTTTAAGTAATCGTCACCTCATACCCAAGACCAGATGTCTGTAAGTCACGCCACAGATCTAGAGTCCAGCTCACCGACATCATGGGTAACAAGTCAGTTTTAGCACCACAGGAGACAAGGCAAGTCGCTGTCAATATAGTTGCCTTAAAGATACCCATATTATAGGCCTCGGCGGTCACTTTGGGTTTGGTCAACCACATAACAAGGACCAGAGGTCAACCTTTACTTCTTAATGTCACTTGGAGATTGACATCGAAGGACACGTAATATTGTCATTAAAACTAAACCTGGGTTCGTACGCCTTCAAAGCTGAATCATGCTCCAAACCAACTTGAGCAATATGCAAGTCTGAAATCCTGGCTACTTGTGTCTCATATTGTTCCTCGTATATTGCTATAGACAATGAAAATAAGCATATAGCCAACTAGGCAATTTAGGTAGGACTGAAGGCCTAGCCTGGAGTCGTTGATTTCAATTTTATAAATTGTTTGCATTTGAGTGTTTTAAAACATGAGGTTTCATTGCATAGCTGTAAACCGTAGAGGTGTAGAATTGACTGGATTAAATCATCTCCAGCATAGTGGGCAGGTTGTTAATTTACCAAATCGATCGCCTCATTCATCCGGCATTCAAAGCGGATATTGCAATAATAGAACCCAAAAGTAGCTTTCTTAAGCGGCAGTTAAGACCACTTTGTCCGAGGGGTTTGTGGCCCTGTCCACAAGGCAAAACGTGTTAGTAATCGCATTCAGGACGGGCTTAAAGTGAGCATCAGAATGTATCGATCTGAGGCTATAATATCGTTTCAATTTGTTCAGCCGTTTGTTTGTACGTCCTATGGTTACCTTCTGAAGTTGGCGAGTGAAGAGAAAAACAACACAAAAAAACTTGGGAATTGAAAATATCAACTGAAGCGTAGTTTGATGTTAAATCCACGATCTAATGACAGCTGCCTGTTTAGCTACAAAGGGATTTAAGTGATACTTTGTTGTTGTTTACTGGGGGATTTTTAAAAGGGGCAAAACGGACAATCAAAATAAACAGCCAGAGAAAAAAAGATTCAGGGTAGCTGAGAATCAGCTGAAGTAAATTATCACATGACATGCAGGTGTATTAAATAAGTGTACTCTGTCTCTTTAGAGTAACATGTACTTTTTAGAAAAATAAAGAAATGTTTAAAGATCCCCTTTTTTAGGATGACTCGTTGTTGTTGTAGTTTTATCCCAAAAAATACAATTCCTGTCATTTTAAACCCTAGTGACAATCTAGATTGTCTTTCCTGGTTCTTATGACATATAAAGATTTCTCGCAAAGCTTGTGGGACTGACACAACGAATCATTCAGTTTGGTTCGTTTATACCCAAAAGAAAGATAAATGAATGTGAGCCCAGTTCGTCACGGACCACGTGTTTCGTGACACCACTTGTTTGTAAACAATTAGCTAATGACGAAACAGACTGATTTGCATATTCTACGCACATTAATATCGATTTACACCAATCAAAAACACCAAGTCACTTAAGTCCATCACAGATCAATTAATTTAATTAGTGAAATGCATTAATCCATTACGTTTAGTCGCTCTCTCATTAGTGTAGGACAGGTGTTTTTTCTATCAAACACCATTCCCTTTGCAATTAGCAAAACGGCCTGGCCTGTTATTTTTCGATTAGATTTGATGTGACTTTCGATTTAAGGTCAGGCACCCGCACCAAAGAATGTAATATCGTCAGGTTATGTGCAGTTTCATCCGATGTTTGATTATATTTACAGGTGAACCTTGATATGGAAGTCTGTCCACGTAATAAATGACGTGTTAATTGACCGTTTTGAATCAATCAAAACAACGCAATTTAAAGTTGGATCCCATTTTATGACAACAATGGCCATTTATCAGGATTAACGTTAAGCCTTGTCAGCTACTATACGATATAACTACCGCTCGGAGCTTCGACCACCCTATAAATCCCCAGTTAAATTGAACAGAAAATAAGTGCCTTTATTTTCACCGGTGGTACTTTCTATTATGCGTCAGACCTTGGATGGGAGAGCATAGCTGTAATAACTAACGCACACCTGGGGTGGTCATAGCTAGATAACAGCATCCAGCAGGAGAATTTGCTTTTTTTTGCAGTATTAATGTTACTCGTAATGGAAAAAAGTTCAAACTGTCGGACGTACTGCTTAAAGAAACAATTTATGATCTCAAGCGATAAACTCGGTAGGTAATAGCTTTTTAGCGGGATATCAAAGGACGCTATTGAGGTCTAGAATCCTGGATACTTGGGGGTCTTCTAAGATAAATCCAGGTGGGCTTTTGTGGGGGGAGAGACAACACGAAGAAAGTGTTATTCCTTTTGCAATGAGGCTGTCGTTAATTTCCACAGGATCGGTCGTTCTATTTTCTGGGTGAATACAGGACTCCGCACGGGCGTGAGTTCAGCTATTGACACTCTTGTCAAACGCGATTACCATGTTAATTGGGTTGTAGCAGGCCATCTTACCAAACCCTTTGATGATATTATCCCAGTTTTATCGCCCCCTTTGGCTGGCCAATTGAAGACGACTTCAAAGAGACACAATTTGTGTACTTTACTGGCAATTGGCGGGGTGCGAAGTATAGAAAGCGGTGTTTTTGAGGAGATTATTGGCGCTTTGCCTGACAAAGAACCGTTCCGATCTCGACTGATCCCCAACCTTCAAGAAACTCAGTCCATCCGGCCGCCTTGCCTGCAGCTCAATATTACGGCCCAGAAGCAGACAAACCCCTCCCTGGTGGGATCAGCGTGTGAGTGAAAGATCATAAATGCATGAAGGATCCATCTAAAAATACGGCAAGAGGAACAGGGGGGAAAAAATCGAAGCTCGATTTCCGAAGAAATTACACAGAGCCAAATAGGCAATTTAAGCCTGTCAGTAGGCTGCGCGCACTCCACCTAGTCTCTTTGTGTTAGGTATCGATCACGGATTCCGTGCCGAATGTCAACTATTATCAATCGAATATTTATCTCAGCTTCAACGAAGAAGATTAATTGCACCTTCTTCTTAAATGACAATCCAGGATGTGTCACGTTGAGGCGATGACACTTCACAATCGGTCAAGGGACCTCGTAGGAAAGTCTGTTACGAGAATTTAAATTATAATAACAATAATTCATTACATTTCCGGTGGATATAATTGCTAATCAATTATATACTTTTTAAAGAACACTCCAGAAATGTGTTTAAAGTGTCTTTCTTGTGTAAATAATGGATAGATGAGTGCAGAGTTCGAATAAAATGATGTCCGACTATAATCATACATTATTTTGTCCTGTCTTTTCTGTTTCCTTTGTCTCTTCTTTTCAGATCCTTGGAGTCAAGTTTAGCAATGATTTCTCTAGCTGAAGGATTTACTCAATGTAACCAGGGAGAGATATGAAACACGCGCATAACTTTTCTTCTTCTAATTTGGTCAAAATGAGGAAGGGCTCCTGTTTCTAATAATGAAGTTGTAGACTTTACGAGAATCAAAACAAATGCATAAAAATCTTCTTATCCATCTCAGCACACTTGTGTTTTTGATCTAACATAAGTCCTTCTGAGACCGCTATTAAGAAATATGCCCGAACGGTCTCCTAATACACTCAGACGCTTAAAACTGTCGGGGATGCTGTAGTTTTTCTTAACCATTATACGCGTATATGGAGCGCTTGAGCGAACCATTGCTTATACTAATGGTCGCATCAGTGCCGTATAGATTTCAGTCCCAAGACGCTAAACCGTATCCATTTGTCGTCTAGCAGGACACACCGGCACCAAGCAAACTCCCATCAACTGAAGCCCCTGAAGAGCAAGCAATGTCGTACCCAATTCATCTACCAGGCCATCTCGACCGTTATAGCAACCCACACAGCGATCAGTCCGCATGCATCTTTAGCCGTTTAAATTGCGGGACGGGCGGTGGGTATTTGGTTCACCCTGCCCGGCAATATTCATCAGTACTTCATACCAATTAAAATGATATGTTTTAATGGGTAAGCTTTTAAGGGCCGGTACTCTTTGCAGGCCATCGTTCAATCGCTCCCGGTGGTAAATCAATCAGATCCGAGTACTTAGTAACGGGCCAGCGAATGTATTGTCTCTACTTAATGACCCGTGCCGATTCCTCCAGAAAACACTAATATTTCACAATAATAAGTCATGATTTGTTCAAAGAGTTATGGAAATAGACACAACTAGCCATAAATGTCTGATGTCATAGCAAGAAGAGCGTGTGAGCGGACAATAAATTTGTCCTATAATCTCAGTTTATATTCCTTCTTTTGATCTGCTCGCTGGTTTTGATTATAACTGAAAACCCCTAAATGATATTGCAACAGTACCGTCTTGTTGTTATTGTTCAAGTTGTTTGTTGTTATTATTGCTACGTTTCTTGTTTTATATCCCTTGTTCCAAGTCATTCCTAAATCATTGTTCCTCATCAGTTCGGTATTCAGTCCAATGGAGGCATGTACATGCAACCGCCACACGACTAATATGATTCAATAAACGAACAATGGACAACATGTTCAGGCGAAGCCGAGACTTTGTTGTAAGGCAACAGCCTTGTAGGCTAACAAAAAGAAAGACTGTGTAAAAAAAGAATGTTGTAAGGCAACACAAAGCAAATAAAAAAGAAAGAGGTAAAACAATTTTTTTTTGATAAGGCAACGGACAAACAAACAAAAATAAAGAGGTAAAAAAAGTACATTACAAAAGACTACACAGACAATGACTAAGGCCAATGTAGGAAGCTCTTAAGACAAAAAATAAACAGTTACTGAATAAACAATGCAACAGTCATAACTCATGAATAACTCATGAATATGCATCAATGAATAAGCCTTTTCAGTGTTCTTGTAAAGTGGGTAGGGTGATGATCCGTTAATTAATAGAGTCACTCGTCAGACCACGGAGCTCAGACCATTCCAAAACTCTACGTCCAGCCTGACGTGCTGTGTGACAATGACATTTCTTATGTGAACAAAATTCCACCCAGCCATTGGGTAACGTTGACATAGAATAGTCCAACCAAACCGAGGCTGGGGAAAAACTAGTCTGGTACTCCACAGTACAATGACAACCCACACTGCTAATGCAAATAGGGAGCGCGACACAAGTCATGACAGTATAAATGAATTCTCAACACCAATTTGAACCCATCTTGTAAATTGTGAATTGATTTAAACATGTTGTTGAAACCATTGGTTTTGTAAGTAATCCGTGTATTCACTACTGGGAAAAACCAGTGATTAAAGAGTGAAAATAAACAACGCTAGGGGCGGTCCAGGAAATCTTGCCATTATGCTGATGACGTTTGTCATCAAATCTTCAGCTCTTCTTCTGTTTTATAAGTGGGGAGTTTCTCGATTGAAAATCACAGGGCTGTTGTGTCGACATTTTTACATGAAACGACTACAAATTGACAGAAATCAAACTTAATTTAATTTGATTCAATTTAGTATGATTTTGTTGTTTAATGTATAGAGCTGAACTCCCCACATGGAATGGTTTTAAGTTTTAAGGTGGATGTTATACTTGCTGAAATGGTCTGCCGTGAGAAGGGAAAACACGTATCAGGAAGCTATGTAGAACCTTAGATGAGATAGACTCAACGACCTTTGACCCGATTCATACAAACACAAGCAACTTGTCATTCCAAAAATCATGATTATGAATTATGTCTTATAAATAGAGCTGAAAGTCATATGCGTTCAACTTTCTACTTTTGATCCGTCAAAGTGTTATCAAACGGTCGAGCTGCTGCTCTCTGGTTCTCGATAGACAGACGGATGAAAGATTCATTTATTCCTGGGCGGAACTTCTTCAGAGAGTTTCCTGTGTGGAAGGCTCTTGGTTCTTTAGGAGTCTATACAGTGAAATATTTGAGACGTCTCAAGATCTGTATCCGATCTCAGATTCTGAAAAATAGCAACGCATGGGCCTTTGGTGTGTTTCTCATATTTGTTACAGTTTGGGTTCATGCCTTGAAACAATCCCTTTTTAGTCATAATCAGGTCAGTGTCCGACCCCTGCAAATACTCCTTTGTCAACCTCCATGTTCAACCCTTAAGTATGAAAGTTGATCTTCTTACGCACCATATCGAGTCAGCAGTAAAAAAGGCAACGCAGCGCCGAGCTTTCTGTTCCCAGGCGGGTTTGATCTCGATTTTCGTTGAGGGTCACTGAGTGGCCCTTCTTGCCCCAGCCTGGAGCGCGCTGGACGGCCCTGGGCTCCATGAACGCACGGTCCTTCCTCCCAGGACCAGTCAGCCCTGGTTTAGAGTCTAGTAGGAGCAACGTGGAGGGTAGTGTCCTGGGGTGTGAAGTCAGTCTTTATACGACGTGAAATCTTTTGACATTATGATGTCAGACAGAACATCTAACTTAAAACACAAACTCAAGGATGAAACAAAGAAGAGATCATAAACCGATACAAATAAACACATTTGACAACTAAATAAAATGTAAGATGGGTTTAAATTAGATAGATGACACAACAAATATAATAGTTTGAATATTAATAGAACGTGAATTTCAAATCGGGTTTAAATATGATCAAGTACACAAAAGAAAACGTATGATCTATCAATTTTAAGCATGGCTGGAAAAACTTGCAGAGGAAAACATTTTACAAGCGAGAATGACGACTTTATCCGTTGCATATACGACTTTTGTTTTCAAATCGCTCTTCCCATTTTCGAAAATTACATGTGATAGCTCTTTGTTAGTAGTTCATAAGACGTGATAACCTGTAGACAGGTCCTGCGTGGAAGGCGTCAGTTCAAGACAACGGGGTCCATGTCAGACTTCTCGTCCCGCGGGACCAGACTAAATTGACGCTTTTGGGCCGTATAGTGAAAACCACACTGATTCGACAGGGGCGAACACCTCAATGTCAAAACTGAATACAAGCTGATTATTGAGTCAATTGTAACAATTTGTTCAGATTCTAAACTGCAAGACAATTTAGTTTCAAAAACAGTCTGAATCAAGCGGTGTGCGACCGATGAAGTAAATGAAGGTCACAACTTTAGTTTAACCACAAAACAGCGTGTAGCATTCAGGCTGTTGTTACGTTTCCCTTACATCCAGGCATCTCGGCCCCACCCCAACCACCCCAACCACCCCGTCTCTTTCTACATCAGACCATGGAATTCCTACCTCCGTGATCAGACTAGGGTTTTAAAACCTAACTAAGATGATAACTGTCTGGGACAACATTTCATGGAGTAGTTACAATAATAAGACGTCGTCGGGTGTCGAGTGAACAAACATAATTATGCTGCGACTGTTTGGAGTTGGTGTACACCTATAATGACAAATAAAGTGGCTTCTACGTGACTGTACTTGTTTGTTTGTTGTTGTTTTGGGTGACATACTAAAACCAGGAAGTCTGCGGATGTTCGATTCGACTTCTCCCATGCCGGTACATTTTTGGACTTTTCATTTGTGTGTTGCCCAGTCTACGTCTGTTTGTAGCAACCCGTGTACGGGGGTGGGGGTGGGGTGGGGTATCGCTTGATTGGACATTCATTACCCTCTGGTTTACAAGATAGCGCTTGAATTATTTGCATCAAATCTTGTTCAGTTTCTATTTTATAAACGTCCCCTTAAATTCGTAGACACACCGGATCTACGATCTTAGCAGCGTTCCTCGATAATCTCATCAATGTTCCTCAAACCACACGTCATTTCGGGTAACATTCTTAAGAGGGCCTTATCACCGATACGAGGTCAACTCCCCATCGCCAAGAGTGTCAGTAATCATTGAAGAAGTGTGTCGCCATCGATAAATTGAAACCGTGTAAACGTTTGTCAAAACACTATTATCTCCCTCAATGTTCCTGGAGTTATTTGAGGCGCCCTTGTCAAGTCATATCACATAACAAGTACGCCCTCATTGGCCAATTCAGAAAAGCCAACAGCGGATGATCATAAATTCCTGCTAAGCATGAAGCGTCAGTATTTACTCAGTAACGATATAGTGGCAATCAAACCCTAGTCAAACCACCCTCTACCCAATGGAGTCTGTTATGCAGGTGGATATGAAGTGATTTATACTTAGATTTATTGCAGGTGTTATTCCATCCATCGCTACCGAAGTTTTTTTCCTCCATGCGCTCAATGCGAACTTTAATTTACTAATGAGGAGATTGTAAATTTAATGAAGAGGTTTAGATATTCAAATTTACTACTCATGATCGTCATGGTATATCGTCTGTTTTTAATATGATTCTCCCCAATTCACTTTATTTGAACGTTACTTTATCATAATTTAAAAAAAAGTTCAGATTATCTTGAGTTTGTCAATTTGCAGTGACAAATCGTCAGTAGTTTCACGACGACACTTCTCAAAATTGTGTTTTACTTTTGTTATCCCATTTCTATCACGAACATTCAGTTCTGAAGCAATAAAGCCAATCAAAAGAATCTAGATAGAAAGATCATTATTCTTACTTGGCCATATGGTCACGTGCAGTTAAAAACGAGGAAAGGTTAACAAACCTCTTTTTCGCAAGAGCTAATGACTAAAACAAATCAAACGGTTTCAAAACGGGTCAGCAAATTAAATCCTATCATTTTCAAAAATCTACAGACAACCCGAAAGACAATCTCAAGCAATTTTCCCACTCTGTCCGGATCTGGCATTCTACCTATAGCAGATCAAAGTAGAAAACTAACAAAATATTAATGAATGTAAAGTCAGCCAGGAGCCCCATAGGGTGTTTTCTAATTTGTCTTGTGTCGGCCGAGAGAGTGACAAAGCTGCAGAATCCGTACCGTCGGATCTAGCCGAGCTAGCCCGGTGGCAAAGTTTACAGCACCGCCGATGAACACGCATCAATAACATAGGGGTAACCAAGGTACAGGATTGAATGTGGATAAACGCTGGGCACGAATTCAGGCCGAGTAGGTGATGTTTTTAGAGGGTCCAGTATATGTATTTGTATTCACCGACGAGCAGAGGACATTTGTAAAAAAAACATACTTTGGACGAGTAGTGAAAAATATTGTTTACCATCCTAACGGTTTCATTAGGCAGTGTAGAGAACTTACGAGACATTATTTCGATTTATCGCACAGTATCGTAAAATACATGATAAATCCAACATGGTACCATATTAGTAGAGTATGAGTTCTAAACAGAATGGAGACGCCCGGATGGGTTGGAGACGCCCAGATGGGGTGCCCCCCCCCCCCCCCCGCTACCCGTAGATGATATGCATGAATCACAGATCTCTTCCAAATGAATGACTCGAACTAGAACAGTTTGTTTCTTGTTCATATTCACCAGAAAATTGCTGAATTTCTTGATTATTGTGTTTATGTGACGCTCCAACCCTTTTCAAACTACTACATGTACTCGACTCCTCATGAATCTTGTCATGCAAGCACTTTATCTAGTTTTCAATCTTTTGTAGTTTTTTCCTGATCCATCGCTGTGACAGATTGTTTAAAAACAAAAAAACCTTCGCTCATCCTGACTTCATAGGGTCTACAGGTCTAGTACCCGACACCACCTCTTCCGTGAATGTAGAAACCCAGTGACTGAAACCGAATGACTTCTTTGAGACTGTGGGTACCCTCGGGGTTTCTTGTAGTAATTCACAGGTCACACTGTCCCATACCGCTACAGTATCAATTTTAATCAAAGAACAATAAGCTGTCTTGCTCGTTTAAATTAACCCGGGAAACAATTCACACCTGCTAAAAAAGCTGGTATCGAATCTGTAAAAACTTAATTGCAAAATAGCAGTAGTCAAAATGGAGATATCTTTGTACAGCGGACATGAGATTTAAAGAACACGTAATAACATATCAAACAAATCTGAAGTCCCGTGTCTAATTCTATATTTCTTTGCTTTTTGTCCCCTTTTAATAGTTGACCAGTCACAGCAATTTGGTTCTTGAGTCGACTGTAATGCAAGTACAAGTCAGCCCGATAAAACATGTTTCTGCTTGAAATGTTCTTATCTGAGCGGAAATGATGATTGATTTTATGCCAAATTAAAACAAATTGCACACGAGCTGACCACTGTGTGCATATGAATGATAAATATATACAATTCCTAAAACAGGGATGCCAGAAGAAAAAACAAAACAAACAAACAATACATTTGTTTGCGAATATTTGTCTAAAATGTCTTGTAGAACTAATTTCTATAATTTCGTAACTCTGCAAAAGAGGAAATAAAAACTAAAAAGGGTCCCCGCTTAAAAAGACCGGACATACTTCATCGTTATGGGCAGAGTTCATCTATCATTAATACCGTCTTGGGTGGGTGGACAAAGAAACGTCTCGGCTGAGTTCTCAACAGCCCAACAAGTAGTTCCGATTTCTTACTCTAAAGACAACCTCTTCCGACTCTGAAACTGCACTTGACAGACTTTTAACAATGAGACAGCATTCACAATGTCAAATATACTTTATTCATTCTTTTTATTTTGTACACTGACAGAAAAAAAAGTTCAATCTTTAGTTTACATAAGCCCTTATGACATCAAGGTACAACACATTAAGATGTGGAGGCCATTTTGATTCAAATGACGTCAGGATAAAATCCACACTGGGTCAATTATATATTGTCGTCATGTTCTGCCTCTACGTAAAATGTTCACAAATCAGTCAGAACTGTGGGCAAAATTACATTCGATAGAAATTAGCAATTGTTCAAGTTGTAACAAACATGTGGAATTTGGTTTTATTTTATTATTTTATTATTTATATATTTCTCGTAATGAAACCAAGGGACCCTCAAAAGTGACTTGCACTGTGACCCGTAGGCCTGAAGATACCTGTGTAAAGAAGATGTCAGTTTTAGATGTGGGAGGAAAACCCCAAATAGGGAAACCACTCGTTCAGGTAGGGACTGAAAATCCAATCCACATGCAGGGGTCCAGTCCAGGATTCGAACCAGGGTCCACAGAGGTGAAAGGCAGGGAAAGAAACCACTGAGCCAACCTGAATGCAACATTTTGCAAAAAATATCATCCAAATTCTCGAGTGCTCAAACGGTTTAATGCAGTCTTCTTGAAATAAAGGTACAGGTTTGAACTGATCCGGAAAGAAAAACCCAGTGCTTCATTTCATGACGTAATTATAACGCATGAAAACACATTTGAAACAGCCGAACAATTTTCAGTTCGGTTCTTTTGATTGTCTCACCGTAATTGAAATAACTTCAATACAGTTTTATACAATTACTGTATTAAAAAAACACAACATGTTGAAGTTGTCATGTGGTTGGTTACATCCCAATTGTGAGTTCAAAATGCCATTCTAAAAAGCAAGTTCCATGAACAACAAACCGCAATGACAACACAAACCAGGGTGGAGGTACGCAGGCAGCCATCTACAAATCGTGAAGTATAATAATGATGTATACCCAGATTTAGATTATCTAATTTTTTTTTCCCTTGGCGTCAGGGTTTTGTGTAAATACTTAATGATTGTTTATTACCACATGATCACCGTGATTTAGTGAGTGAATAGATGCTTAGTTGATAAAACAAAGGCTTTCCAAAATTGATAAGATTTTTCTTCACACATGCCAAAAAACATAAACCATATCATTCACGTTACAATCAATCGAATACCGCCCTCTACGGAGTATATTTTATCCAAAGCAACTAATGCTAGTAGAATTTGTTACAGTGGTCAAACATTTTACAGTTTCTCTTCAGGCGTGTTGATCTACATCACTTCATTTATTGAAGTGGGAAGAATTCTTCGTTTTCCTTCATAGTTTTCCAAGTTATCAAATTCAAATTCGGGACAGCGAGTACATTTATTCCGACAATTTAGTTTAGAAGTATCGACTTGTGTGAACACATCTGAAAAACCACTGAGGAATCAAGGTACAACTGTAACACATTTTTACTGTCTTTTAGTGACATTTTTACGAAATGGTCACTAAACTTTCAGGGGGTAAAATGAGGTAAGCCATAGAATGTCCACTATATTTTATGGATGGAAAAAAAAATAGAATGAGCGTATACACTAAAAAAAAAAATAATAAAGTTTGCACCATTTGACGATCAAATCATTTCGAGATTGACTTTTAAATTAGACTAACAACGTGTGGAATAAGCACAAGAGTTATTGAAAGTCTACCGTGTGTAAATGTATCAAATGAAAGAAATTACTTTTGAAAATGATCTCTGAACAGGATCTGGAGGAGAGTGGGTCCAGTTATTCAACTATTTATGCAGACAGAGACAAAATCTCCTTGTTTTTGCGAAGAATTATGTATGTCTTTCAACAAAATCTTGATCCAGATACATAGTTAAATCACAATTATTGTTTAGAAAGTGTGATGTCTGCCTAGAACACGGTGACTGATGATATTAACGAAAAATAAAAAGTGCTTTATTATAAATAGTCCACGTGTGTAACTTTTGCTTTCCTTGAAAAAGCTTTGTCAAAAAACAAGTGTTTAAGAACTAGGCTTGGTTCTTAAATGGCGAACAGTCTCAACTGCAGCAGAGATTTGAGTGTGTAAATTGTAGTCAAGTTTTGAAGAAAAAAATGAAAAATTTTAACACCACGGTGTACATTTTACACGCACTCACAACTTTGATAAGTTTTATCTCAATACAATATCTGTAAATCTAATAGTTTGTCTTACCAAGACAAAAATCATAGTTTCATAATAGTCATATTTACACGATAATTATTTATACATTTCTTATATTTTATACATTACTTTAGCTTACATAATTGACAGAGTCTTACGGCTTTGCTTTTGTATCAAACGTGTCCGAGGTGAGAGTAGAAATGGTGAGCATGTAAAGTGGGATAAGCCGGTGAACTGACAAGGTATGGCATAGCCCCCGTGGCACCCGCGGCGTGAAGGTAAGGTAGTTGTGACCCGTACACGAGCCCGGAGTTGTAGGTGGTGTGAAGGCTGACGTGGGGCGGTGGCGACTGGGGACTAGTCGTGGGTGCGTTGGGGTCCATGCCGGGGTGTTGTTTTTTCCATTTGGTGCGGCGGTTCTGAAACCAGATCTTAACTTGCGTTTCAGTTAGACTGAGAGATAATGCCAGATTGAGTCTTTCACACACTGAGAGATAGCGGGTGCTTTTAAACTTGTTCTCTAAAGCGACGAGTTGCTCGTATGTGAACGCCGTGCGAGCACGGCGGGGCTTGCCGGCTTTTCCCGAGTCCGAGTCAGATCGTTTGCGTTTCTTGCCCGGCGAGCCATCAGACTTGTCGTCGCCATCTTCACTGTCATCTTTATCCCTGTCGTCTGATGCGATGTCATCGTCGTCCTCTAGCGACACTTGCTCTTCTTCACTGTCAAAGTTTTCTCTAATAGCACATTCATCCTTGACTGTTTCCTGCCTACATTTGGGATCTGCTCTTGAAGATTGTTCGGAATCTGTAAGAACAGAAAAAAAAGAGAAGACGAAATTAAGAAACGTTACTTATTTCAATGATTTAGTTTTGGGGTTCAGTAACCAAGATTGGAATTAGGCGAGTGAAATATGTGTCAAATATCTTACTTTTTATGGCGTAACGCGTAACTTAGGCTAACTTTATAATAAGTACAAACAACCAGTGGGCTGTAACCAAAAAAAAGACCCGCATTCAAATAATTTCACACTACATTTTTAGGTCTCTATTTAACAGAATTAAAGGAAGCACTAATAAAAAAATGTATAATCATCCGATCAGTGTACAATACAAAGTGTGATCCTAAAACATCTATCCCATGCAGCACTCTTCCGTTAATTTATTTTGTCCATATTTTGCCAAAAGAATCCCTTACTTGGTTGTTTACCCCCATCTCTAGTTATCCCCCATGCCCCTTGTTAACCTCTTGCAGTTGCAGCCGGTCTCCATGCACGCACCCACGCTTGTTTTTTTGTATGCACACGATAATTGGGTAACAAGTTGCTAGCCGGTACATCTGACGGCAACCTTGTCACCCTAGACCCACCTAGGCACACACCGGCGGCGGATTGCCTTTGACTCGCTCACCGCAACTATTAACTTGTTTTCTTAAAACAACTTGGTTGAGTCACGGGGCAATTTAAAATATTATTGATTGGAATAAAAAAAGGAGCTCAGCGTTCCAAATATTTCACGTAGTGGCGATAAAGTTGTTCCGCGGTGTGAAAAGATCATAGGAAGAGGAGACCAAAGTAAATGAATTAGTTCTCGGAAGCAAACCAGACGAAATAAACATTTGATGGAAAAAAGTATTACTCGAACTAGGGTACATGTGTTCATCTTGTAAACATAGTCTGGCGATGGATAAACCATTCTTAAATGGCTGACTGATGACTCATAATCTGATCTAAGATAAGTCGGGAAAAATGATGTAATTGCTGGGAATGCATGCATTTGGAATAATCAAAACGTTTAGTTTGGCAGACTATGCGACTCCTAGATCCCGTTTTGATTTAGATTTATCCAAAACTCTAAAAAGACCCCAGCCTTTAAATAACTATTTTTCCATATATTATATACACTTCTTACACGGGACGCGAACTTTAATTAAGAATTAGAATAAAACAAACTTACTTTTAATTGTTTAATATTTGGCGATGGATATTTAGTACTTTTTTAAGTGAGTTTCAGCCTAATAGGATAACCCATCCTCACCTGTTAAATACTAACATATTAAAGTAAAGTCATATTTAATATTGAAAATTATTATAGTTCTAAAAGCCTGCAACTCAAAAATCGGATACAACTTGTCCAATTTCTCGAAACTCTAGTTTAGTGTCAACAACCCCCGAGTGATCGTCCGTTCAGACAACAAACTCCCCGTACTAGTCGAATTACAACGTCACTCAGCGCTGGCCAACGCGTGGATATGCGCTCCATGGCTTTTTGGAAGTTTCCATTTGGGTCTTACCTCATCCGTGACGTTAGACTCGTTAGTATGAAATCCTATCGGAGCCGATGGCGCTGGGGATGGCACCAGTAGTTCCGATTTTAGTATGGGGCATAACCAGGTCTTTCCCCCCTTCACATTGTGACGTCAAAGATTTAAGTCAGCGTGTTCTTGTCAGCCCCATTTTGACAAATTTTAACTATCCAATTCCCAAAATACCCCCAAATGTAATATTGCTTTTACCTATTAACTCTAATAATTTTTCTACCAAAGTCTTCTGAATTATAAGACGTAAATGATATAAAAAACCTATAAGCTAAAGTTTAAATTGATTGATAAACTTAACTGCTTATTTTATTTAACTTTTAAAGACAATTAAGCTTACTTTCGTCGACAACTTTGAAAACAATTATACAAAAATATGTGTAGTGCTATGAAACGAGACAATATTTTGTGATAACTATTGTGATACTGCTCTGTGCAATGTTTATGACAAAAAAGTTTTTTTTTTTTAACATTTCTAAGTAGTATAGACATAAAAGGGCTTGAAGAAGAATAATTTCCGATCTTCTATCAATATTATGACGTAATACTAATAATCTTGCTAACAAAGAATCAGAAAATATGTGGGCTTTTCCGATTTGAAGTCACATTGGTTGTTAACTAATATTAATGTATATGTTTTAAAAACATATTGAAGGAAGATTAATTACCACAATACCATACAAGTGCTTGCAAGAAATCCTTAGAAATTAACTTACTAATTATATCAAAACATACAATAGTGAGTAACACATTAACATGGTAATTGAACATTAGTGTAATCAGTTCTACCTCCATGGTATAATGGTATAATCAAAGTGAATACCGCGAAGAGTTCAATACTCGGCAATTTGGTACTGATTGTACGCAGCCGGCTACCAATCAGTTACACCCCACGTTAACCGAATTAAGTGCGCGGGTACCGATGCCCCTCTTTGATGCCGGCCGACTAATACTATTAGACCGTAGGAGCGAACGAATCCCAATTAAAGCGATCACTGTCTTTACAAAGATCGCTCACAGATTGCCGTAATTGGATTTGGTCCCTCATCAAGACCGCTAATATTAATAATTTCCACTTGGACTCGCTTGACTAGCAATTATGATCACCACGTGTCAAATTCATCATCACCAATTATGTGTTTAATATATAAACCGCGTTCAAGAAATTACATTTATAAATCAATCATTATTGTTAGAATTAGATAAGATTACTTGTGTTTTGGGGTGATTTTGTTTGATTTTAGCGAATCAGTAAAGAAACTAAAATGATGGTTTAATAATTTAGTGAATCATAAAAAAATGATTTAGAACGAAAACCTATTTGATTTTATCACAAAATATTGTCCCAGAAAATTCAATCGCTACCAATATCACAACCTACAACTTGATCAATTCCCTCTACTTGCACACAAAGGGCCGATCAGTTAAAAAATAAGAATATAAATTATAATTTTAGAACTAATTATCAACATGAAAATGGTTTATTACTCACCAGAGACGGCCTTGCCTTCTGCATTACACCTAGACTCCCCGCTGATCCAAGACGTCGACCACGGGTACGCAGTACCGGGTGAACTAGCCAGCGGCACCGGGGAAGATGTTGGCCTGACCCGCTGACAATTCTCCACGCTTCGGTCCTCGCAACGGACGCACGACCGATGTAACTTTGTCGGGGGCGGACTGTTAAAGTTATTTGGATTCAGGATGTCGACCACGGAAAAAGGAGTTAGTTTGGTGGGTCGAATGAGCGCTGGTGCCGGTGCCATCGCGTTAGGAGAGGCCCGGTCTCGGTGATGGTGAACGGGGTTGTTCGGTGGTTGATGGTGGTTACATTTGTGAGAAACAGAGGAGATATTTGACTCAGAGTTGGAATCTGGTGAACAGGGAAACACCGTGGATGAGGTTTCATTGTCAGAGTGGATGGAGTCCTGGTTAGGCTCAGCAGAGGGTCCATTTGAGGTACACAACCCTCCTTGATTCAAATCAGTGTCCATCATCTTCGGATGTATTAGTCGAGGCTCAAAACTTGATGGTGTCTCCGCCACGGGAGGGGTAGCTTCGCCTGCTAGATTTTGAATCATCGCACACGAACCTACAACTCGGGTTTTATCTTGTGGTTCTATCAACACTTAACTCGACTTGCGCGGAGTTGCAAATGTTGTTGATGTTTCCAACAGAAGGCTGAAGTTTTGTGGAAATTACTCTCTGTAAGGGCCAGGGAATGGCGTAAGTTCCAACAGTGTTTTGTTTACAGAAGATGTTCCTTGCGCTTGGGATACAGGCTATAAGAGATGCCGCAAAAATCACAACACGTGCGGCTGACGGCTTAATAGAATTTGGTCATGAAGCATCCAATACAGTCCAAGTGCTACACACTAAGACGAGTCTACCCCGCATGCGCAGTGACTCTGAGGAGGCGGGGTCTACGTCAATGCAACGGATCACTTCGCATAATTCGGTTTAGTCATTAGCGGCGATCGTTTTAATTGGTCGGCAAATTAAGTGTTGTCGTAGGGGGCGACTCTGTGCTGTTGACCCCCGCTCTCTGCTGGCAATTAGCTTGCTAAACACCTCAGTGAAAGAAAGTGCCGGGTTTACAATCGTGGACCTTCCGCTCCATCAAATGCATTTACACAGTTGCCTGTTCTGAAAGCAATCTATCCAGCATTTTGCATTCTGTTAAATCCCGACCCAAAATAATGGAATCATAAGTGAACATGGCCCTTCATATGGGCCGTTGGACATCAAAGGCTCGCCGACGGAGTCTCCTCCGAATTGCCAACGTTCAGTGAGCTTTTGCTGAGCGAAAGAACGGCTGCCAGTGTTTATTGTTCGGTCTTAAGAACCCAATGAAATGGGTCGATGGGTGAAACTGGAACGATGAAAATATCACCGTCACCCATAACCATCAAACCAGGAACAACAATATTGGTGTGATGTTTATTGGCAAAGTAGCAGTGTCGCAAACTGCTGCCATTAAGCCATTAGTTTTTTTTTATTACCTCAGCCATAAGTTATCAGAGCATAAGAGATATAGAAAACACATCAAGATTTCTTTTTTTTACGGTGAAATTTTATTTCAACTCCTTGCTCAAGTTGTCGGCAAATACCTCATAGATGACGGGCTGTGTCGGGGGCATTTGAGACTGATTTGCCATGCATGGCGGACCATCAGAATTCGCCAGGAATCGATAAAATTGTTTTCAGAACATTTATCCAATCGACTTCTCCTCGCTCTTAATTTTCACGAAAAGCAATTATTCGCAGTAGAAAGCATAATTCTTTTGATGGCATCAACAGAGAGTCATCTCGCCCGGCCGTGTTTTCTTTTTTTCCCCACTGGCGATCAGCAAATCACGCTAAAAGCTCCTCCAGTCTGCGCGGCCCGGCGCACGGAGGAAAGTGTGCTCCGACCGGAATTGAATGATACATAAATTCATTAGATATTGAAAACGAGGCAATTATTGGGGAATCAATGCATATGGGGAATTAAGTCAGGACGGACAATGAGGTCATAGGCAGGAAGAAAGAGACCGACTCGGCACAAACTCACTTGCTTTATGAATGCTAATAAGGAAACGGCTGTGTGTGTGTGTGCAAAATGGAGTGTTATTGCAAGAAGCGATTTAAGGTACTACAGGCTGGTCGAGCAAACACAGTGTGTAATTGATAGACGTAATCCTATTCAACACAGCCACCACCCTTACGCCGTTCCCTTCTCCCTGACCAAGGCGAACTGGACACCCACTCCAAGTCAGGATCATGCAGAGCCAATTATTCCAAGCTGATTTTCACCAAGGTGATAAAAAGGAATTATCCCTAGATCTCCCAACTCCAAGTCGACAACAAAACAGGCAATCCATTCTGCTTAACCAATGGGCAATGATACGACCCACATCACAGGCTTGTTTGCCGCTAACCAAACCCCACAACAACAGCCTCCAAAATTGCCCTCCTTTCTCTGACTAAATACCTTCTGAATAACACCCTTTGGCCCCTCACAAGGATACCGCATCGTGCTGTTTTCTTGGCTTTTCTTTCCCAGGGTTTGGGTGTCACCAACAACCGGACAATTAGACACGGCACCATCAGAGGAATATTAATGACTCTGCAACAACCTGCACAATTTTCGATTTACCACACAACAAGAAACGAGCGTCCAGGAAAAAAATAACAAAGTGTTGGGGTTTGTGTTGAGCTATCCCTTGTAATGAAACTAGGTGTCAATGGGGCTTGGGAGACCAATTTTACGGGACAAAAGACTAATTAAATAGATCGTGGTGTTAATTACAGAGTGTATAACAACAGTGCTAAGAAGCCTATGAACGTCGGCTTCATGGGATTGCATTAAGAATTGCGCATTGAAAGGACGACAGTGTTGAGTCACAGACTAGGCGTGATTGATACAGAACTGCATCTTAATCAGCTGAAGTCTTGGAGACTTTCTTGGTTGGCTTGGCATGTAGGAGTAAAAGTGATCTTCACAAAATTTCAAATGTTCAATCTCTTCCAACAATAGGCAAAAAGTAAAAGACTCAAAAGTATATTCCTGCAAGGACCTTGAAAACGTTCAGCCATGAAACACAATGATATTCTTAAAAAAAAAAGAAAAAAAGGGACCTTCAAAAAACTGTCCGACCTATGACATTGCAAAGAACTATTGGATCTTAAATGATTTATTTATCCGTCTTTATATAAGAAAATATTAAAAAAGTTTGATAAACAATATTTCATGTATTAACTGACTCATGTATTATATTTCATATTAAAACTTTGCAGTTAAAGCCAAGATCGTAATATCAGCAAAACCATTTTAGGAACATTTGGGTGTAATTGTTTTTTGTATAAACCCCATTTGCGAATCTACAGCCCAATTAATCAAAGGCGGAAGTACATATACGCCGGTAATGATCTAATATTGTCATTTTTTAGAGTTTTTTTTTGATTATACATATTTAACAAACAGCATCACGAAATGTAATGTGCTGCATTATTTTCTTTCGGTCTTGTCTTGCATTACGGTCTTGTGTTCTCGCCGTGTTCTTGATGAATGTTAAGACGGTCGAAGTTCAATTTCGACCCTAGCCCGGTCTGCGATGGACGTCTGAACGCGGAAAACACACACACACACACTAACCCATACATAAATATGACTAAGAATCATTGAGATGTGCTTACAAACTGTGCAACGAAACTGCCAAAGCTTATTAAATCATGAGGAAAATGTGACATTTCACACTCTTTCAAAAATGTTTTGTATCAAATAAAGAGGCAAACAGATTTTTGTTTGGAATCTCCTAATCTAATTTCATGCATGGATTTAACTTATATTTGGGCATATTTGACACGTTTGTTGACTATTATGAAAGCAAGAAACTAAAGCGTATGACCTATAGTTATTTACCGATCTACAAAAATACAGTTGTGACCTTTTACTAAAAATGTGTACATGTTCTGTAAATAATACAGGGTAGCAATGACACCAGTGAGTGGATAAGAACACGGAAACATCGCGTAGCACAACACGTGGTAACAGTTAGAACCGAGTCGCTAGTCAAGTCGCCTTGCTCCGCGGTGCGAGGCATGAAGGCGACTGGCTTGATTCTTCCAGTCTACCCACCGTCCCACACTAAGGCACTCCAGGCCCTAGGAAACCGGTGAAATTGTACTCAGTGATAACCACCAGAATGTGTTGGCTGTTTTGGAAAACGGCGACTTTTAATGGGAGGAAATGTTAAGGTTTTCATCAAACTCCTCTGAGAGTCTGTACATCGGTGCGGACTGATAGGCATATCAGCACTCATAGTACGAGTTGAATGTTTAAATCATGTTTTTTTATTCAGCTTGTGCCGACGTGACATTCTTTTAAAAAAAATCTTGGAATTTAAAATCCCTGTATGATGAGGCTCTCAGTCAAGAAAAAAAAACCTCATAAAGACTATAACTCAAAATCTTCTTCAGTTGCAAAGCCTGAAAACATGAACTCCAAAACTCTCACACTAATACAGAAACGAGTCGCTCAAACTACGGGGACCCTTTCTGTACAGGAAATTGCCGTTTTTACAACACCCAATTTTTCATATTTTTAGTTGTGCTTCTATTTATAACTCATATGATAAATTCTCAAGATAGCACCCCAACGTCTTGAAGACGTGTTCATATACACTTGATCTGAATCCAGCAGTATCCTCTCATGACATACAGACACATCATTGTGATGTCATCATTATTAACGGAGACATCACTCCTTCAAGTCCGGACAATGTTTTTAGAAATTTGACCCCTTTGCTCCTCGCATCAATTCTCCACTATTAAACTATAAATTTGCTGACATAATATTGCATTCGGGAATCACAATATTGGGCACATTATTACTGCAAGGAATGTCTTATTGGCACTCTTCCGACTTGACAGTGTTTTTCCTTTCTCGTCGTGGAAATCAAGGGCGGTCATTGACTGGTGAAGTGTCCGTGAGTTGTAGACAATATCCGGTTGTAAGTTCCTTCAATCTGCGGACAATATCTCCCGCCAAAACTAAACAACTCCTCTGCATGGTACATGCCAGAATTCCCTTTCAATCACTATCATTCATCGGCATCACAATTTACTGATTATTAGCAAACCCTTATTTGCCCAATTACCTTCAATCAAAGCCATCGTAGTCTGGTTACAGTCCCGAGGACAACCATCTGATCTGGTGTAAATGAGGCCAGTTTGGGTCTGAACCACGTCCTTGAAATGCTTCCCCAATAATTCCTAGCGGATTGGACTGAATTGATGCAACATTTTCTTTTCCTGATATACCAAGACTGAACACGGTTCAGCAAGGACGGATAAAACCAAGGAATGTTTTGCTTTGTGTTCCAGTCTTCTTTATGAAATGTTTGTTTTATGTGCCCAATCGAGAATGCCAGTCCAGATTGTACCTGAATAGGTACATGTGAATAGTATGCAATGCACCTCAAAAATCCCGATGAAGATGTGTTTTTGTTTTGAAGACACAATCCAAGAGAAACTCTTAAATTCTTCCAAGAGTCTTGCTCCTGATAGTAGCCGTTTGAAACATCTGAGATGACTAAAAAGCTTTGGGGTACACTTACTCTCTACCACAATACAGCAAGCAATAATCAAATAGTATAATTTTGCACTCATTTTACCAGCCAGAAATAGGTCTGTGTGTCACAATATGCCCGTTGGATAGATTACTTTCATTATAACTCTATACACACACTGTTTGTTTTTACAATCCTCCTGAAATTGCCTTCCAATTTTCCTCCTTAATCCTGTTAAATGAGCTAATATTTTGTATCCTGCGCCAAAACTGGATTTTAGACCAAAAAGGGACTCCACGAGCAGCAACTAACCGTCCAATTTTCCTTCTCATACCGGGAAATCCTTGCATGCCTCAGGCACGGAATGGTCGGCCTGGCCTGGCGTCCGCCGCTCGGCATGCCTGCCGATCGGCGGTAGGCACCTCATACCTTTGATTCTACACACCTCACCTCAGGCCGTATCGGCTGATCCTTTGAAATTACTAACTCCGCCACAAGAAAACACCAGGCATCATTCAAGATTTCTCTCTTGCATACACCCGTAAAAAGTCGTGTTTGCTGGCCTGATGGAGCCGGTGAGCCCATGGCCACGAATAAGAACCAAGACGCTGCCAAAATAACCGTATTAAACCGGGAAGTTCCACAGGACCAATGGAGGGGAAAATGTTGGAAATTGATCGGCTATTAGGCTTGATTACTAAGTGAAACGCCGCCAATGTATACAACCAAGTTTTTGCCCGAGTCGATTTGAGAGGCGAACATTTGGTGGCGGTGCTGTGGTTTGGACTCGGATGTCAACTAGAGTGTATTGAACTGTTTGGTAAATCATTTATAATATTGCAAATATGAATTGCGTGTATGGGCATAACTAAGAATATGCGATTGGCGGTTTACATAATAGTTACATTTCGCTATAGCGATGCGTAATTTTTCAGATAATTTACCTATAGTTATGACTATTATACAGCTGTTAGAAATATAGAGGTAATTATATGCAGAGTGGAAATTTGTGTCAAGTATTAAATTGTTCCTGCTTTCAATGACCTACTCAAGAGAAAGCATTAATAATAAACACTGAAAACAATCGCATTCACCGAATTTAAAAAACAAAACAAAAAAAAACCGCGGATTTTGGCGCCCTCTTTTGATTCAATATTTTTAAAACGAGGTCGGGTCAAGGATCAAAATTTTACCAATAATCTGTTGAGAAAAAAAATGTTCCACTATATAGGCATATCACCTAATGAAAATGAATTAATATTACACCTACAATAATAATATATTATTATTTTAATATCATGATTTATGTTGTGACTAAAATGATTCAATAGAAAGCACAGCTTATATTACTGAAACTCAAAATCTTGATCATGATAGATCGTAACTGGGTCTGTCACAGTGTTGTAAACAAGGGTCTCTGTAAAATATGAAACCTACCTAAATTACTTTGCAAGTAAATTATATTTATTTGCAGTATTGTTTTAACAGCAGGGTATCCTCGTAAGGCAAACTAAATAATGTTAGAGAGAGGTAAGATCTAATACGTCCCCGAGAGACATTCGACCTTGGACGAGACGGAGCGAGACTTGGTTAGATTTACAATATTACACGGAACATAGGTTTCCGTAGCGCTCAACGAGCCGTGTAATGAAAATGAAGTCCACAATCTGACAATGACGTGTCCATATTGTAGCATTTTCATACTGGAAATTAGCCATTGGCTGACTTTGTATTCCCTTTACTTTTTGACAATAATGTGTCCCTAAGTAGAGCTATTGGTACTAATCCGTCATTTCCTCCCCAATCTATAAAACGTTATAAGTGACCGACAAATACAATAACTGCATTATTTATTTACAGGTCACTTAATGCGGTCAGGAAAAAGGATCAAAATAAGTTTTTATTGTTACCACCATTCTGAAGTCCACTTAGATATCAGTCACGTATTTTAACGATTTAAACAAGTCTATGAAAGTCAGGTTTTTATAAGCCTTGATTTGACCGCTAAAGACAGCTGGCTGTGCACCGCACACGTGCTCAACAGTAGCAGCGGGTCTTTCATGTTTTAATTGCATTCTAGATTGAAAAATACTAATTAAAAAGGTTATTCAGTTATTGACAACATAAAGCTATAAAGGGTCGTCGGTCAAATCAACGGGCCGCTTTACAAGTCGTGTTTTGTTTGGCGGCTTTAATTGGACTAAGTTTAAATCAATGTTAATTTTTTTCTGATCATCCCTTTTCATTTTAAAACTAGAGTTCAGAAGTAACTCTAAAACTAACCTTATTTTAGTCTTCATGTTTTTGTTCATTCACATAATGAATAGCATGATCTAATCTAAATATGATGAATATTGACACTGGTTTAACATAACTTCGAAGTTATAAGTTTTTTGTTGATTTTATCTTAAAGCCCCAGCTCAACATTGGTAAGAAGAAAGACACAAATGTTCACAGATTTACATATATCTTACATGGTATAAAGATAATGATGGTAGAAAACTTTCCTTAAACTATTTCTGCCTGAAGTGCTATCGTTTTTAAATAATAAATGAAATAAGATCCAAAATTAGTTTTCGTCTCAGTGAGACAAAAACTCTTCCTATAGGAATGCGTACAAAAAATGCTGAATGCATTTTTAGCGTTTTCTCGCAAATGAAACAACGAAATGAGCTGACATTTTCACAGGTTGGTTTTATTACATTATATCTTGATTTGTGGAAAGAATGGAAACATTTACAGTCAGTTTACCAATGTTGGCAGGGCTTTAAAGACAATACCTTTAGTTTCCATTTGTGAGGGCAACTGGTTTGATATCCCCTCCACACACCTCTTGTACGGTAAACAAATACCCACAATACTTCAAAAGTTCTCATTACGAATACAAAGAATATACAACGAGAAGTTTAACCGGTGACGTCACTACATTCCTCTCTCGCAGATTGATCTACGAGTTCATTGACCGCCTGGAAAGTTAAGGGTGGAGCGACGAAGTTAAAGCGCCGAGAAAAACGTATTATTTAGAAGAAATCAATTAAAACTCGTCTTAAAGGGTGACGTAATGATTCAATATTAATACAAAGAATGGATTCCTAAAAGTAGACTTCCTAAAATGAATTTTATCTATTCATTTTGCGATCTCTCACACCAATAGTTTGAATTGTGAGCGTTCTATTCGGAAAAGAACTCCGCAGTTCACAGAAGAAAAAGGACCGGTTAGTTAATAATAATAATAACAAAAGTGGGCATTTGTTAGTTGGTTATTACTCTGGCTAACTCTATATTGGTGATACAATTCTCATTACATTTAAAGATGTTTAACAACAACTGTTAGGATAACTTTCCACCACACATTTTTTCTAATACAAAGCATGATAGAGCCTCGTGTCCGAGTTCTGCACAAGACAACTCTCGACAGTGCATTTTGTTTTACAACTAATTTTAGGCAAAGGTAATGACAACGGCAACTGTATACATTATTTGTAACCAAGTCATTCCTGAAACAAAGATTTCCTAGTTCAAAATCTTGCATGTGGAACCCATCTTTTGCCGCTAAATCCCTTCTGTGTCTGAAGTGACGTCTTGGATTTAACGCGGGTGTAATTCACGGATGTCACGTCCTTACGGACCCGGTAAACTCGCAGCTTTTGCCCCCTTGAGAGGCCCTGTCTGTCACTCGCCAAATCAAGGCGAACAACCAAACCGTCTTTGGTGGTATATAACAAGAAAAACCACAATAATCAAAAGACCGAGAAATCAGGGTGCTCTCGTGTCTTTAGCCTACCGGGCGTCGCGCCCGCTGACACGGCCAGAGATCAGGCTTTGATTTGGAGAACTCGGCTGCTTTTGAACACATGTGACTGCAGGCGTATTATTTATAGAGGGATAAAATATCACTGTGGACGATTGTGGGGTCTATTTTGGAATCGATTGGAGATGTTATCTGTACTTTGGCGGTGCCGAAGTGGGAAAAATAACAGCTTTATTGGTGAATTAACCTTTGCCATGCTATGCTTATTCTCACATAGATTAGGGCTGGTGGCACGATTAGGTGTTTCAATTAATTCATATGCACACTATATGCATCTGGATTATCAATAGTCGGGTAGTCGGAAGTCTGAGTGTGAATTGGTTCTCTTTATGATATGGAATCTACACGACAGAAGGAAGTGTTGGTGTTAATACAGTGTTACACAAGGGAGGATTATTCTCAAGCATTATAGGCCTAAGATAGTATTTTGTTTTTACTCTGGTGACAAAAAACTTTATAAAAATAACTATATAAGCCTACATCAAGTTCTTTCTGAATTTTAACACACTAAGCAGCTTTTATTCTTGGGAATTAATTCTCAATAATAATAGTTTCAAAATTATTATCAAGTAGATTGCTTGACAATGTTGTACTTTTGTCTCATCATTGCTCACGTATGCATGTACCTGAAACAATGGTTTATTGCCACCAAACTCTGTAGAGTTTGGTCTCTTCTAATTCAAGATTGGAATACAAGGGTCTACCTCTTGGAGGTGCAGTTTTGGAAACGACCCACCTCGCCAGGAATGTCACACACTGCTTTCCAGCCCAGCGGTGCAATTCCCGCTCCCCTACCAAGCCAGAAGTCGCTGTAAATTACAACATTGTAACAACGGAGTTTTTGGCATATCATTTTTTTTAGAAGGGACATTACTCGACTCAGATTTCACAAGAGAGTGCCGTTCCTGTAAAATCAAATGTATCTAATTCGGAATCTATTGTGACTGAGTCTTGTTGAAGTTCACTGACAGCGTGCAAAAACATGCAGGAACTTGCTTTATTTTCTAACACAATAGGATTACGGTACACATTTCAGATTAACAAAATGTTCCCTATTCAAACCCCCCCCCACCCCATAGAAAAATGAAAATAAACATTATTCTTATTTAGATAAATAAGAATAATGTTTATTTTCAATCTGTCCGACCTTGTTCAGACCTTTTTGGCTTTCGGTTTTAAAACTAAAGTCAAGAATGTTCACTATTAGTACCCACCGCACCCCCACCATAAAAAAAATAAAATAAAAATAAACTAAACATTAAAATAAATAAGAATAATGTTTGTTTTTATTTCCCCGACCTTTTCCGGACCTTTTTGTCTTTCGGTTTTAAAACTTAAGTCAAGATGTCTACACCTCACATTGAGAAATTTATCACCGGATGAAACCAAAACTTTAAGCGTCTATTTATCTTAAATACAGCTATTGATGCAAGTAATCAGAGATTCTCCGTTCAGTACTGTGAAATATGAACACTTCCACGTATGTATATAAATACTAACTCAAGAATATAATTTTACCATTGAAACAAAAACTAGACCCCGTACACCTGCTCCTATTTCTTTCTTTTTTTCGCCTAAACATAAAGATCTTCAACTTTTTTCTCCTCTGATCCAAGTCGGGCACTCCGGGGCAATCTCAGCGTGGTCTCAAGCAGCTGAATGATATTCAATGACTCAAGAAAACCCCACTACAGACCCTTGAGGAATAACTCACTCCTTGCTAATCATCATGAATATTCAGGAATCTAATTCATATAGGGGGGAGATTCAGACATCTTTAACTGACGAGAAAAAAGGGTGAAGATGTGGCTGTAAATTTCAAACAATAACCTAATGTACCAGCTGCTGTAATGTAACTTTATCAACACAAACACAAACATAATGTTTTTGTAACATGTTGTCACACATGTTCTTTTATAAAATAATTATAAGAACGTATTTTGTTTTAACATATCCATATTTTTTTAACGAATGTACTATTTCAAAGCCAACGCCATACCACTAAAGTGAGGATTCAGAAACGTTCTGACCGGTAAGTCTAGCCGTGGTCAGACGGGTCACGCCGAACACCGAGTCACAAGCCCAAACACCCCGATCTCCGTCGTGGTATTCGGTTGCCTACAGCAATGAGACAGAAGTCTGTCATGTTGTGCGGTTTATCTAAAATATCTGCCTTTTATTTTTAGAAGTTAACATTGAGTTACAATCTGGATAGGGCCTATATGTAATTATGAATAGATATAGAATTACAAAATGAATTTGCTGGCTTTCTGGTTTCAATCCTCGGACGAAGGTAACTGCATCAAATTCTAAATAGTTTTGTTGTGAGGTTTACCGTATTGTAATACTGCAGAACAAAACTTCAGTAATTAGATGGCCCTCTGAGATTTTTATTTCAAGTTATAACTTGTCATATTCTACCTGAATCAAAAAGTATTAATAATTGCAACGAATTTTCTACCAGTCTTTGCTGGACTGGTAGACCTATATTGTGCAAGTACAAAAAAATGAAAACTTTTCGTAAATGAAGCACGACATTTCGTAAAAGTTTTACTTTCCCAATTTCATTACATCTTTTCTGAAAGTTAAACTGTCGATGGGTTGAAGTAAACCAATTATTTTGGAGCGCCCTCTGGTGGCATGATCCACTTGTAAAGTTTGTTTTCCCCACTCCATCCCAAATTGACTTCAGTCTGGAATCTAGATGAGATCGTCCCGTGGGAATATAGTTGGGTGTTTGCTGGTAATTGGACGGAAGGAAAGTGAGAAGCGGGCGTCAAAAGTTGTTCCTATTGGGTTATAAAGTGATTCAGTGTGTAATTGCAAGAGGTATGAATCCGTAGGGACGCTTTACCGGGGCGAATGACCGGGGTGATGAGGCAGTCTCGGGGTATGCAATCTTTTGGCGGGTGCGCAAAATGGTTCTTATAATTGATGATGTCTAACTCTATGGGTCTGCTTGGTTCATTGAAATGAATGGTTCTTGTTTTGTGTCTGGCTCTGCAGGAACATTAGAAGAAACTCTGACAGAAGACATTCGCCTAAACCAAGAGTAAATTCGACTAGAAACTTAACTTTGTTAATCTGGTTTTTTTTAAAGAAACTTTTATGATTCTATTTGGTCAAGTGAAACTGACACACCACTTCAGAGATCAAAAAGTACAATTTTGAATGACAAATGGACCGTGCCAGATTTAGAAAAAAGTACCTTTAAAAGATAAAAAGAGTCGATAATAATGAAGAAAGTGAAAGACAGTGGATAGCAGTTTAAGGTTAATACAAAGTGGGTTTTAAACTTAGCATTTTAAATCAGTAATGTTTTTGTAGGTAAGTCTACTGTTGTCTACAGTATATTATTGGTGGAAAGGGCCACAGCACTCCACAGACTAAGTGTGAACACCCCCTCATTTCTAACATTCAGACACAGTTCTGTTAAAAAAAACTACAAGTTTTCAAAGGGTGGTGTATAGTTGATCGTTTTATCGGTCCATTGGTTCATTGATTGCCCCATTTGTACTCCATTATTATTCACGGTGGTCGATACCCAGTCTGACTAACATTGGCGAATCGAATGCACAAATCTAGCGTAACACACGGCTCCCAACAGTCATATATATCCGTCCACACATTTGTCTACACAAGTGCTTTGCTCTCCCAAAACAAATCACAAAAATTGCTGATTGAAATTTATTATCGGACTGAAACACCCGGGTGACCCCAACTAACCAAAACACCCTTCGCGTAGGTCGAGTATCCCACGTGGATGACAATTCAGCCTGATTGTCCACATTGGATGAAGAACAACACCAGCGATAAATACGCTGATATTTTTTCGCAAGAATCGAAATTGCCTCAATTGGTCCCCGGGTGGTGTTTTGTACCAAAGTTTCCGCTGCCGTAATTGCACCAGCACGCATGCACATGATATTGTGCAAAATAGAAAATGTGGATTCGATTTTGGAAATAGTTTTGAAATGGTTTGGTGTTTTGTTAAAGAAATAGACATTGAAGTACAGTTTAGGATCCGCACACACAAAAATAGAGTAGCTGATTAAAGTTACAAGTTATTTGGAATGTGGTGTGTGTTTCCTTTCTTTTCACAAATGAAATAAAAACTTGAAAATGAAGAGATGTGTTGGAGAGAGTGGTAGAAACGTCACATTAATATGATCACTACAGAAGTGATCTGTATGTTAACCCATTCAGGACCAGGCTTTTTTTGTTGTACGGGGACCGGGGAGGGGCACATAGTGCCCCCCCCCTCCGTATTTTCCGAAGTGTTCGACCGATTTTGATGAAACTTGCCACAAATGTTCATTTCACCGGGTTCTACATGATGACATCACAAAATTTCAAAAAATCGTCACTAGAGGACGTTTTTGACTGTTTTTTTGCCCATTTTTGGTCAAAAATCGTGTTTTTGCCATAACTTCTGTATTTTTTGTCCGAATGTTTTGAAACTTGGCAAACTTGTACGTTTTAACACGATAAATATAATTTGAGCCTACTTTAGTCACTGGAGTTATCTTTAGGGGGCATAATAATTCATTAATTTATAGCATTTTTGGGGAAAAAATGTTTTTTGCGTTTTTTCACTTAACAATCAAAATGTCCGCCACCAAGGGCCCAGGGAAGGCTTGATTGACAAATCTGAACATTTTTTGGGTCTGAAAAGTAAGAAATTAGAATGTTCCATTGTTAAAAAACTTGATATAATTTGACCCCATAATTACAGACTGAAAACACAAAATCCAAGAAGGCCGCCAAAAATGACGGCCATTTTGAATTCCCAAAACCATTTCAGACTATCACGTGACTCACCACTATCACTTTTCTGGCAAAAAAAATCTAAAATAAGTGGAAATTATGTCCAAAAAGTTTTAAAAATCACTAAAAAACAGTAAAATCGTGTGACCCAAGGTCAAACAAATGGTTGCCATGGCAACAGCTAACTCCCGGTATCAATTATTTTTTGCCAATGTGATCCTAGATATATTTAGGAAAAGTCAGAAAATTTCGCGGTGATCGGACTAAGCGTTAAAAGGTACGGGGAAAAATTGGTAGGGGGGCACATTGTGCCCCCACCCCCCACCCCCCGGTCCTGATAGGGTTAACCCAACGGGTCAGGCGATGACTTGAGCCAATGATGGACCAATACTACAAATTTGTGTCTGGATTTGGCTTTAAATATACATGAGTTTCAGTACGACCACGAAGCCAAACCTATTATGGACCTCAAGTTGGTGTTCTTATCGGGTATTCCTCCCTTGGTCGATATTATTATTAATGAGGGTCAGTTAATCAATGCCTTGATCAATATTAATGCGGGTGTCCCCCATAAGATTACTGAACGGGAGGAACAAGTCACAAACTTTGGTGGTCAACACTCAGCAACCAAATACTAAAGACTTACGAGTGCATTACAACTTATTGAAAGCTTCAAATCTGAACCTTACATTAAGACTACTACTCTAGGTCTATCTTGTAGTAGAAAGGATACCGGTATATGCCTATATACTCACTGATATACTTTTATCTATGGAAGCACCCTACCGTAAAACCCGAGGACGCCCCGCCATCTTGAAAAGCAACTGACGTAATGATTTCTACATGAGTAACAGTTGTAAAACATGATCCAAGATGTAAGCGCTCGAAATATTGACAAACATATCCCCGTTTTACCTACAAACCTTAAACCAAGTACAACCAAAGACTTGACAAAACTCAACAGGGATTCTGTTTATGCCATTTGATTACATCAATTCATGTCGAGTTTTTTATTTATTTATTTTTCTATCTCTCCACACATTCAGTGAGCTTAGCTTGAGCTCGACCTTCTGTTATTATTAGAGCTAAGTGCCCGGCATATTTTGGAAAGGGGAAAAGCCCGCCCGCAGAGTCATTCCGAAACTGTGTCTTTTTGGGATTGTGGGCACACCCGCAGGCTGTTTTGGAACGGACGGTAGAGGGCCTTCCAGGGTAGCCATTAGTGTTGCATGGCAAGCATTGTAACTCGCGCGATATCACAGCAAGAGGGCTAGGTAGCATCCCACGGCGCTCAATTAAGAGTATTGATGCGCCGGTACTTGCTTATACATTGGCCTTATCACGGTAATTGGAAAGTAATACGTCCATGGCTGCCAGCTAGTCAGACAACAGTCCAACCGACAAACTTCGCAATCGGTCTCAAAGTCCACTGATTACCATTTTATTACTTTCTTAACCACGCGATTCTTTAATTTGCGCAATATTTGATCAAGTTTCCCCACCGTAAAAATGCATTATTAGAGCCGTGCCGGCCGGCGGAGTTTGAGCCATTTGCCTCGGTGATATTCTGGAGTAATAAAAACCTTACGGACATAGAAGAAAAGCTCAGATTGCTTCCAAGAGATTTCATCATCAAGCGAGTATGGGGAGCGGTTATTTCTGCGGCTAAATCGGGGGTTCAATTTAGAAAAGTGGAAATGATTACTCTAGCCCCAGGAGACACTCCAAACCCGCTTCGATAATTGAGCGAAAAATTAAATTGTTTCCACACCGAGCGTGGAATGTCTTTGAAGTCAGCGCTCACCGAGTCTTGATGGAAATAACCTGGGCGTCTGCTGCCTTGAAGACCCCATAGCGGAGCGGTCGCGCTCTGCTAAACTAGTCCCCCGCTTAGTCCGTTAGATACTCTCGGCATTATCGTTCCCTGACCCCAAACCGAACCTTCAATGCCCGAGGAAAATACACCAAAATGATACAACCCTCCCGCTGTGCCCAAATATTGGCTGTTTTTTTTCCTCGAGTGATTCTCCGATCATGGAGTTAAAATGATGCTTTACGGTTCGGCATAAACTGTCAGGTATGGGTTCTATCTATGTTATGCCGTCTTTAAACTGGGCAGTTTGTCATTTGAAATTTAAGATAGAGGACCAGCGGTGACTAGAGTACGTACATTAAATGACATCTGACAGAAAGAAAAGTATCATTTTTTGAGATAATCGGGTGATGGAAGGGGGGTAGTATATTGCACTCTGACACACAATACCAGTCTTTCTGTATAATTATTCAAGGGTAGGCCACAACAATATTTTGCGATGTCTATCACATGTGATTCAGAATGAGAATAGTACACGATTGACTTACATATAGTCTTGGCACATGAAAACATCCTTACACATTCCTAGCGAATGAGACGTGTCACTAGATTATGTTCTTAACTTTTCTCGGTTTATAGCTCTCTATGTCTGATTTTGCCAAGCCTTTATCTTATTTATGTTCCAATATCATCTCATTTCAGCTTCACTTTTATATATCACTTGTTTTGGAAAAGACAATTTTAATTAACTTCTGAAGATCTTTTAAGGGCCGGCTGGAGAGGAAAGCCTTTAGACAGAAACTTTGTTTCTTTTCGGTAATCCATCAACTTTGGAATACAAGCATTCCCTTCGAACAAATCAACTGTTTCCCTTTAGTGAACGTAATGAATGCACGGTAGAGTTGAAGCAGTATTGACAGCGATAAAGAAGAGTTCACATCTTTGAGACAATAAAGTGTTTTTCTGTCGTCACAAAATCTCTTTGACTAAGCAATTTGTATAGACAAAGGATTTAACCATTCCTCGACATAAGGGTCAATGCATTCATGATGCTCAATCCAATCAAATAAAACAAAATAATAATACAATTCTGCAATCAAATCCGAAGACAATTCCATTAAAATTTATGGATTTAATATATCTAATACCTTAAGAAATCATTTATCACAAACTGCATCGTTAACTCTTCAAGTAATCAGGCCCTAATTTATTGGTCATGCTTTATAAGCGATCCACAATCAGGGTAAATTATGCCAATAATGGTACCTCGGAGATTTCTCTAATGCGGAGTAATTATTCCGATTCTTCCGAATTGGCCGGAATGATGCATTGGTGAGCGACTGTTGAAGTCATAATTTGCCCGCAGTGTTGTGTCATGCATAATTCATGGCGAAAATGTCCGTGTAAAGTCCCGAACAAGGTCGTTTTCTCACTTTCTATCTCACTTTCCGCAGCGAGGGGGAACAACGGAAGATTTGGCGGGTTACTTATTCAAATTAATCTCTTCACTTTCTCGCAGATAAATCATAAACTGGAATAATACACACGGGAAATGCAGTCCCCCCATTTCATACAAGTGTCTGGTGAAATTGGCCTATAAACAGCTGGTGTTCACGAGAACACCGCGTATGAACTGAACGTATATGGCGTCAACAAGACAATTAGTGCTCGGACAATGGTCCTGATTGTAGACAAAATTCAGTCATTATCTCATCAGAAATATTTAACAATTCTTGTGATTAGCTCTTTTTCTGAACAGGTATTTTAATATCTCGTCTACAACACCATGGTGGTGCATTATACGCTTCGCACTTGCTGCGTTTTTGTTAATTTGTTTATTTTGAGTTTTTAATTTTGGTAAATAAGCAGTCCAGTGGCTTTGTTTCACCCACTACTCGAGAGTGAAACGACGGTTAGGTGGTAGCGGCAACTGTGGACGCGCATCTTCTGAAAATGAAGATCAAAACTCACTGACTGTGTAACAGCAGTAGGGTGAGATTTCCCCGATGTCGTTTTTTAGTGTTTTGAAATTTATTTAGTGAAATTCAACCTTTACTCACGTAGAGTGTGATCTGCTCAAAAATGTCAGATTCGGTTTCGAATGATTGAATATGGTAAGTGAGAAAACGTTACTGCTGGGAGGTGATGGTCTTCTACACAAAAATAGCATTACGCAATGTATTATTATTGTTATAATTAAAAACATGTTTATGAATGTCATCCAGACTATCTTATCTGTCATTGTCCCACACTTTCAATATTTTTTGAGAGCCGCGTCCAGACTTCTTACTCTGGTGACCGAGGTCCATCTACCGCAGAGCTATACAGTACTGCTGACCACACTGGACTGCCCAACAAGCCAATAATCCCCAAGCCCGATAGACCAACACCTGACTCAAAACTTGTGAGACTTCTCACAAGACAGGGATGGGTCTGGACCTCTGAAAGTATCTGCAGAAGCCAAAACACAGTGACACAAAACTATCCATGACTTGCATTCAATACAGGACATTTTCATCACCACCAAAGCCCTCAAATTACAGAGTACAAAACGAGGTGAACTCCTAATTTTCAAATATGTAAACGTTCAAATATGTAAAATGAAGTATAGTGCAGGCATACACACCATTGGGCATACGCGAGTACAACTTCAAACCGTGAGATGAATCGAGCGTTGTAACAGAATAGCAGACTGGCGTGCCAAGAAAACCGACCGGTCGTTTATAACAAACGCACTGTCTACTCCCAAGCCGGTGTACAGGCCTCATTTACAAACAAGAGGTATTTTAGTGCAATCTGTATCAGGGTTCGATAGGCCAACCACAATCACGACAATTTTTCATAATTATACAGACACATTTTAGCTTGTGTAAACGGACCACTTCCAGTGGCTACAAATTAGGGGCCTACGCGTTTATGAAATTAATTTGTGTTTAACCATTCCCCTCCGAGCCATTCTTTTCAGGTGCAACTTTTGACTAGTATGACTAACAAGTGTACATGTACGATCACTACAAGTCAGCAGAATCATTATGAATATTTATTCGACAATTTCAGATCCAGGTATATAATGAACAAAAAAAAATTAAAAAAAAAAATTAACGCAACAATTTTTAATATCCAAAGCGGAAATGATTTTAAATAATTATGACAAGGTTTGACGCATTGCTATTTTGGAGAACAAATATCATAATTATTAGACATCCTGATGCATGTCAATTTCCGGAACAGACTGATGAAGTGAAATCATGTGTAATCCCATCGTTTTGGCCAGTGTAACCCCAGCATTCAATCTTTGTGTAAATCCCACTTATATGATTTGAGAATCGCTTCCCCTAAGTTATTATTGATAGAACACAAAATGACCGAAGATCTTGTCGAATTTAAGTTGCATTTAATTAATTACAACATTTGGTTTGAAAGAAACACTGATGGAAAGTTACCGTCTTATAAAATCCTCAATAGGGCAAATACATCTCTAGAAAACTAAACCAAACACAAATCTTTTTCACAACAGCAGCGTTTCTTGACTGCTGGTGGATGATAATGTAAGAGCTAAGCCAAACCTGTTCTGGTTTGCCTCTTTGTTCGAAGACAAGGTTTTTTTATCAGTTACAAAACACAGACCGCTTCCACGTAGTTCAGGGGGACAGTAACACAAACTTTGTGAAGGGGTGTTGTTGTGTTTTTCTAAACAAAATCAACCACAACTGGTTATGGGAATAATTATTTTAATTTTAAATCTACATAAACAAATAAATGTGTAAGACAGTGATGGAAATAAATGATAAAAGTCATCATTATTTATAATAAAGTGCTTCTTTTGCTTTCTGTTAATTCACCAAAACATCCGCGAGAAAATGGCTTTTCACAACTGCTGCCTGCAGTGACAGTAAAACATGGCCAATCCTCCTTCAAACAAGACATCAAATAACAAACGAAAAAATTACATTTTACTGTCTTTCAACAAGCCACGAAACAATAGGCGGATCGCAACACTCTCCTCGACCCCATCTTGTTAGAAGTCACATTCAATCACCTTGTTAATGTCATATCTACTTGATCGAATTTAAGAGCAAATGAAAAAGAAAACAAACTGCGCACAGGACAACTGTTTACTCCCTTGTGACGTGATGATGTACACAGTGTTTGTCTTTGTGTGACGTGACATTGTGTTTAGTGTGCGTCTTGTATGGGCATGGGTCGCCAGCTGTAAGAAGCCGTAAATTGTTTTGGATTGCACTCACTTTATATGAGATGTTTGTTTTTGAAGTTTAATAGTGTTTACTTGAAATGTCATACATCATAGTTAAAATCGCAAGAAATTGGTGGGCAGTGTAATACAGCAACTTGTCGCATCGATGGTGTCAACTGTCTGTGTCGCGGCCATCTCCTGTCATTTTCTGAACCAGACTAATAATGACGACAATGTCCAGTGGGGTGACCAGCGGCAGCGAACCACCAATGAAGCATTTGAAATTATCGTCAATTCCGATGGTTGGACACCTCACACGTGACGAGGGGGATACTGGACGCCCCCATGGGACGGTCCGATCGTGTTAGTTGAGGTCCAGGGGTGAATGCCAAGCGCAGCTGGAAAGTGTGGGAAAACAGGAGTTCCATACACAGCTTGTGCTGGGCAACAACTTTCTGTCGGTACGGTTGGGGTAGGAGTTTGGCTGTAGATCGTTGAGGGCGCTAGCATTGGATACCAAGATAATCCTTCAGACTGCCCTGTCCCAGCAACGGCAGGCGGCGTAGTCGAGTTGGAGGGCGGTGGGGTGGGGACCACGAACTGTCTAGGCATTCCCAACACTGAGACGGCGGGTGGCGTGCTCACGTTTGACAGCGATGGGGTTGAAACGACAAACTGACCCTGTGTTGCCGCTGGAGGGCACTGTAAGGTTATCATGGCCCTGACTGTTTTTGCAGCAGTTGCCATACTTTCTTCAGGTCTTTGGCGTTTCCATCTCATTCGTCGGTTTTGAAACCAGGTTTTTACCTAGCGGGAAGACACGGAAATATATTGTGTACTGAAAGATCTGGATTTGTTCTCGTTTTGTGTTAGCTTGGTGTTAGGTTGAAGATAAAAGGACCGGTGATCAGGGTTGATTTTTGTGCTAAGTTAACTTTGGGAAATTATTTCCTTCTTAACTGACGCCTTTCTAACAATAGAACACAGCCTGCATCTTGGCTGACCGGAAAGTGTAATATAGCTTGACAAAATATGTAAGCATAATTATGTTGGTAACAATTTTAAGCGAAGTTTTCTCTAAAATGAGCAGGAGTTTGTTTCTGTTGAAATGTTGCAGTACTTGAAACTGTGGTCAGTTGAAATGCATGTACTCATCAAAAAAAAAACTGTATCATTACATTTCGTCCAGCAATTGTCTTCGAAATTATTAAAATATCATTGATGATAAAATTCTTTGAATCCTTCAGCGGGCCTCACCAACAACAGACACCGTGAGACACATCAAGACTTTCTCTACAGTGGGACGAATACTGAGGGCTTGAATCGCACTTCATCGTGTGAAGATTTCTGTTGAGCATTTTATTGTATTTAGGGATCAACTGGATTGAGCAGTAGAACTCCAACCATTCAAGTGAGACTCCATTAATCCGCAACACAACAGGAGATTAGACCTTGATCGATGTCAGACCATTCAATTATTACATTTGATGAGCTTCACTGGGGGATTATCCCATAATGTAGAAATCTCACTAAGATTACTACTATCTCGATACTAAAGTTTGTCACCACGTGGGAACAGAGAGAAACACTGCAATGTGTACAACACTGGCTATTTATGGCTGTGTAAAATTTACGTGTTGTCTACAAAGTGCAAGTCTATTCACTTCCATTACATTATAACAAAAGTTCTACTTTTGTTATTCATTATTATAATACAAACAAACAATACTTCTGGAATGTCATGTATTCAGTCTACAATGCAATATAGAATAAGTCACAACAAACCTCAGCCTGTTTAGGTTTGAGGTTGGTTTGATGCAGTAGGAACAACCCAATATACCTCATCAACCATTAATCAATAAGTATGCCAAACTTTTTCTGAGATGTTTACAATTGTAGAGAGCTCATCTTTTTACGACAAAGACTTTTGGCCTTAACTAGAATTCCTTCACAACATTTGAATTATTCCTTCTAGTGTTGCTAGGCTATTGCATGTTAACCTAATCACCCTGGATGTCATCTTTGTGTGCATTTTGTTGTAGTTTGGGGGGATGTGTGAAATAAACTAGAAACCCTGTCAACACAATAACTTTTAGAAATTCTTTTGAATTTACCTGTGTTTCTTCCAGTCCCAGCTGCGCAGAAATCTCCTTACGATCTGTGACATTCAGGTACATGCTCATCTTGAAGTATCTTTCCATGGTATTTACTTGCTCCTTGCTAAATGATGTTCTCAACCTCCTCTTCTTGGGTAGTGGTAAATTGCTCTCCGGAGGGGCTGGCCCTGAATGAAAAAAAAAAAAAATTGGAGGGGAAAATGGATTGGATTTTACTTTGAAACAATATACACTTTAGATCAAAAACTTATTAAACACCCTACATTTTCCAATAAGTTGACCAACCATTTTGAAACTATCCAACTGCACAGGCTTTGTGTATTAATTTTAGACAATTGCTTTGAGTACGAAGTGACTTGGGTACGAAGTTACTTGGGTAGAAATGACTTGGGTACGAAGTGACTTGGGTTCGAAATGACTTGGGTACGAAGTTACTTGGGTTCGAAATGACTTGGGTACGAAGTGACCGAAATGTATTTAGTGTACATGCACCTACTGTGTAGATGCATTGACCAAAATTCAATAGAACTAGGAAACCAGAAGAAAGAAAGATGACTATTATTTGTGTTTTTGCCCATAAACCGATGTGTGTTAAGTTTGTATACTCAGTACTTTCCCAGAGTAGCCTACTTTCACAGGAGTCGGGAAAGTACAGAGTATACAGTGCTCAACACGCATTCCTCAACACACATCGGTGTATGGGCAAAAAAACACAAATAACATTCTTATCCCCGATGCAAAATTAACAATAACATCTATCATAAAGAAAGATGACCATTGAATGGTCAGGCATGTTAATTAGTATTTCATTTTAAATCATTCAGTGAAACATCCTTTTTGATTTATAAGTACTAACGTTTTGTGATCATCCTGTAATCTCCAATATTGGTGATAGGAGCAACTGCCATAGTGGGCTGGCAGACTGGACGCCATGTTGGCTTGGTAACTTCCGGAAAGCTCGGTGGCACTGTGGCGGTGTTACTAGACTGGTACCGAGTTTCTGACACTTGTACTGTTGGATAACTGTTATGAGATTGCAGGTATGCCTTACTTGAAGACGCTGGTGGAACCACACCAGTCGATGTTACCTTACTGGCAATCTTCAGAAGTCCTCCACCCTTACTGGAATCTCCTTGGGGATACCAGAAGAAAGGAAAGCGATCATTGTTCATAGATGTAATGACATGTAATGGAGTCATGAACTTAGTGGCTGGCTCCACGTAGGGATGGTTGAGTGGTGAGGGCATAGGCGAAGTTGTCATGCTGTGGTAAACCATATTAGTACAATGTTCCCCAGTTCCCGGTACGTGTGAGGAAGTAGAACCCAGTACCAGCCCAGGTGAAGACGGTTGGCTGGGTAGAGGAGCTTGGCTTGTACAGGAGGGTACAGTATCAGTAACGGCATTCGATGTTGCAATGGGCAAGTAGCTACTGAAGATGTTGTCGTCTGGTGATCCTTCCTTGATGTTGTTATGTTGTCGGGTTGTCCATGTGTTGGTCCTACACTCCAACGCATTGGTGTACGACATGGCGCCACTAATCGACCAACCGATTCACAAGTAATGACATTAAACTCAGTGCCTTCAACCTCTTCCCACTAATCACTTCCCATGAAATGTCTTCAAGGCATGGGTACAATAAGTAGAGCAGTATAGACCAGGGCTAACACCTCATAATGAACTGAATCCCGTTTTGTTAGGATTTACAGTGGTCCATGATCAAACCAAACTCATTGTCTGGGCCACATGCATTGTAATGTAAGATCATTCAAGCCCAGCGTAACCTGTCCACAACAAAACTACTTAGTACTATGGAATTTAAGGACAGGACATTTAGCCAACCATTGTAACAAATTGAAGTCTCTATTATGTATAATCTAATTGTGTTTATAATCGCCAGTTGGTGGGTTTGCGTAATGTCCTTTATTTGCAGGAGGTAAGGGTGGAATATTTAAATATTCGGCAGCGTTCTAAGAATCGCTTTCAAGCTGCCATGTAAATTAAATTGGGTTAATTGGGGTGGAAAAATTGGACCTGGAAATCTGTTGAACAATGAGGATTAACCCAAAACTCATGAATAATAATAGTGTCATCGCTCAGCGTGACCTATTGGTCACAGCCTGGTCTTTTCGTTTCCGCTTCCGTAAATTAATGTTTTTGTGTTTGCAGGGAGTAAAAGAGAAAGAGGGGCTTTCGGGTGAAGATTTTCCACCAAACTTCAGAGATAAGCAAAAAGAAGAACAACACATTAAAAAGACTTTTTATTAGAAATTGTTACTCGTGTTTTTATCTGTATAAAATTTGGGGCAAAGCAACCCCTCTGCCTCATCCCACTAAACCAAAGATACGCCTATATTTTTTAGCATCATAAACCGATGTAACCAAAGTAATCAGCAAGACACCGGCGGCTTGGCTATTTGAAACGGTCTGACGGTTTCGCTTTCAAACTTGAATATTACGGCAGAGAGCAAAAATAAATACATGTACATGAAAGTTCGTTTAATTAGAAAATAAGTATATAAATGCATCACAACTAGGGTAACTATTATATGAAGGATTACAGTTTTAAGATGGGACAAATCTATAGATCCTTTGTTGTAGACTGGAGGGAGGAAAAGCGGGGCGGGGCCAGGAGGAGGGGAACGAGGCGAAATGAGAGCAGTGTTGTACTTTTTTATGGAAGGAGTTTAAGGATTTGTTACACGGGTGGGATACTCTAGCCATGGAGTAAGGAAATACATTTATTTCCTTCCTCCATGCTCTAGCATTACCGCGATGTAACAACAAAATCAACGGGACACCGTGAGTTACATATGAATACAAACATTTCTGTCAACTTGCGAGGTCAGTACATGTGGATATTCTATCATAAAGCGCGTTCGAAAATATATAGCTGGTTTATCACACTTTCAATATTAAGGCATTATATTTTTAAATGATGGGATAAATCCAGCAAATACCTTTGTTGCCGACTGTACACTGGATAACGAAATCCTCTCCCTCGAGTTAGTGCGCCACCAACGACAAGTGTAACGAGGGAGGAATAGCGGGGCGGGGCCAGGAGGAGGAGTGGGAAGAGGCGATAGGAGAGTTGGCAGTGACCTTGAAAGCTAGCAGCGGTGTCCCGCCGAATGTTTTGTTACATCAGTGAATATGCTAGAGTAGCCATCCGTAGTACTAGAAAAAAAATAACAGAAAAATAAAATGAAAAAGGAAATAAAAAAATAAAACACACATACACACACCATAAAAACCTTAAACTCTTCCCTTAAAAGTAGAATAGGATTGGTATTTATCCAAATTTTAATTTATTTGAATCAGATTGAAAGCTTAGCCTACTGATTATAAAGTTCATACCAGAACCAATCTTACATAGAACATTGTCTGTCTGAAATACTGTCAAAGTCGAGAAAATAGAATTTGAAGACCCCGATTTTAATATCGATTGTAACAATCGAAATTAAGGACAATGTGTTTACATGCTGTGAAGTGTGTACGTTTTTTCCCACTATTTTCTCCCGACTCAGATGACGGATTGAGCCCAAATGAGCCCACAGGCTTGTTTTTTTCCCCATGTATATATTGAATCCCACAAAACAAGAGCACTGTATAAGCTTTACCAATTTTATATTTCACCTTTAAAAGTACAACAAAACCAACTCTCCTATATCCTCTTCCCCTCCTCCTGGCCCCGCCCCGCTATTCCTCCCTCGGTACACTTATCGTTGGTGGCGCACTAGCTCGGTCATGGAGAGCAATTTATATTGGGGCCTATTCTCTATGGTATTGTCGAGTGTACCGTCGCCAAAGGATTTGCTGAATTTGTCCCATTTAAAACTGTAATGCCTTCGTGTTGACAGTGTGATAAGCCATTTATATGTTCTTTGAGCAGTAGATTATTGACCATGACTGAAAATTTACCTCCACACAACTTGTGAAACGATTAACTTAATCGTTTTGATTTCCATGGGGGCCGTAATGACCAAATGAACATTTTAAAAGTAGATTATTTTAAGAGCGAAAATATATTAGAACAAAACCATATGTTTCAAAACAAAACCCTCAGAGCAAACTTGAAACCATATAAAGAACCGATATAAATATATAAGGATCACAGACAAAATATATAACGGATCCAAGGAAAATATAACAATTTTATGGTACCTTTTTGCCCTTCTAATTATACATGGTTGTAAATATGCATTTAGTCAAATACGGTCCCTCATTCTTCAGTGTAGAATCCCTTAAAGGGCCTATGAAATACATTTTTTTATTAATTGAAACAACTCTGTATTTATTCTGAAAAAATAATTTCACCTTTTTCTGCCGAATTTGGGGTGGTTTGAAAAAAATTCTGAAAATTTGTGCTTTATGCAAATTGAATTTTGCATATTCATGAGCAAATATGTGATGTCGTCGAAGGCAAAGCTGCAACATCATGGTTGGTTTGTGCACAAAAAAATAAAGGTGGTTTCCCTATTTTTAAAATGGCAACTCCACTAATATTTGGTTGTTGTCTTAATGATGAGTGTTAAGACTTGTCAATACATAATTTGAGGTGACCACTGTTTTCTTTTTGAAAATTTGGGATCTTGATTTTGTACATTTTTAATGCTGCTGTGAGACTTTGTTCCTTTTATGAGTCAAACAACAGCGCCCTCTTGTGTCCAGTTCAAGACAGGTCATTTTTGAAAATTCACTTAGTACATTGAACCGTAATTTCAGATATATGATAAAAAATGTATTTTCAAAAAATGTGCTCTTCATAGGCCCTTTAACAGGAAAAACAAAATCCTCATGAAATTTACATAATCGCAAAACCTACAATCGCACTTCTCACCAAACGTTCCCGATCATAATTCTTGAAACACAAATTTCAACACAAATTGCTAACTTCCTTTTACCGGGAACTTTTCCTTACGTCATTTTACAGGGCACACGACGTACTGCCAGTGTAGTGTGGGTACCGTCGGCCCAAGGTTATCTGTTAAGTACGGGGCACAGGCGCGTCGCGAGGCAGCCTGATTAATTATTTATAATTATTGTGAGCAGAGCATGCATAGTGTTATTATTAGTGCTTGATTGAAAGAGCAGATGGTTGTCTTTTTATTCTCCCGAATGATCCACTGGAGCTTTGATATTGATAGTGTGGTTCCCAGACCCCAAAATCTCCGACTATTCTCTGTCGATTTTAGGGTCCGGTATCACCCAAATGTCACGTGACAAAAAAGGAGGAATTTCCCCCTTTTCCGAAAATATCCGAAATGTCATTTCTCCAACAAATTCAACAATTTGAGATTTTTACGAACTGATTATCCCATATCCCAGGCTTTTTGAAAGTGAACAAAACCCGTCATCAGCGCTCCGTTTTTTATCCAATAGACATCGTCCACCGTTGGTGACAAGGAATGAATATTTATTATATATGTTGCGTCATAAACTATGTTTAGCTTTGGATAATGCCTGACCTAAGATTTTTAACAAGAGTCGTCAGGGAATATTTGGTAAGGGAATCAGACTATGATATTTACTGATGTCGATGACAGCAAGTTATTGCGACGCTTTGTAAGGATTGAGATCAGTATGGAAATGCCCAGTCCTCCTCCATGTTTTTGCTTAAATAAATATTATTACTACTGCTAGCTTAGAATAGACCGATCCATTAAGCCCCGTCTCCTTACGAGTTGACCAATAACAGCCGCGAAAGCTGATTACCATTAGTGAAGATCACCAAACGGCTGAAATGGTGATCAGATGTCACACTTCTGATTGGTCAATGAGAAATGGGCGGGGCTTAATGGATCGGTGTATTAACCTTAGTTTAGAGAAAGGGGGTGGGTCCTGTGGGTCTATGAATAATTAAAGTCGCTTACGCACCGGGCACTTGTGGTGCGGTCCATTGTGCATTTAGCCTTCATTCAAGACGCCAGGGCTATAGACCATGTGACCCTTGTTTACAAAAGAGTGACCTTGTACATTCCAGGGCAATTACTGGCAGGCAAGATACTGCATGGGACATATGAGAAATTTTACATTTTGTATCATAATTTCCACATAAATTCAATGGCTATTAAAATGAGAGCTGAACTAGTTGTGAGATGTGCCCCTTTCCTTCATATCCAAAGTTGATGACAATCGGACAGTGCAATCTCCATAAAGATTTAAAGTATTTTCCCATTGAGCCGTGTACAAATCCTGCCTGCAGGAAGTCCAGGTTCTGTGGCTCTTTTGTAAACATGTGATGTCACAGGTAACATGGTCTATAGTGGGTCATATAATACAAATCAGTAGGGTGCATGTGGCGAGTGTGTGAGGAGCAAAGGTCACATGGTTGCAAATGCGCCATGAACCCTCTACTGCTAGTATAGCAACGTTGTTAGTAGTGCCTTTACCTGTTGAAGGTGAACACAGTTGTGAGGGAACTGTTTGGTACTAACTATGCCACATTGCTTTGTATAGTTAATACACCTACGTCAGGTACGGGTCGTTAACAATAGAGGTAGGTACGTGTACATGTGTGCTCTTTCGAAACGGTGTTTTGTGCTGATCGTAAGAAATTTTCGAGACTTGTTGTCTGGGCACATGACGATTTTATCAATTATCTTGCTAAACATTATTTTGTGTGTTTTTTACTACGATTCTGGGAGTTTTTCATCCGATCCGGGAGACCGGGAGTTTACTCTCTAATCCGGGAGACTCTCGGAAGATCCGGGAGGGTTGGAATTACTGCAGCGCCCCAGTCCGTGGTATATTTGGAAAGTGCGGCGAAGCGGATTTTTTATGAATCAGTTACAAAATTGTCAAAATTACGACAAAGACTAAACAGAATTGCTTGAATATTGCCTACTGGCTTCTCCAAGTATTTACAATGAAATAAAATGCATGTAATTGTACTCACGATCATTTTCGGTCCTCCAAATCGATGATTTTTTAGCCAACTCTCAAATTTGCCGTTTGAATCGCCATTTTGAACGTGATAATCAACGACTGTTTTCTTACGTGTATAAATGCTGCGACGATAGTCTTTGTCGTATTTTTGACAATTTTGTAACTGATTCATAAAAAAATCCGCTTCGCCACACTTTCCAAAAATAGCCTACAACGGACTGGGGCGCTAGTACGATAGATAATGTCAAAATCTCAGAAAAGGAGTACAGCGCCCCAGTTACTGGGTCTAAACATGACTGTTTAACACTCAATATTATTACAAATCTACAGCGTCATGTTCCGTCTTCCACTAGTTACTCTCAGGGAAACATTCCTACAGAATGTATGCTTCAGAAGGCCATCTGTGATTGGCTGTAGTCTGAATCATGTGACCTCAAGGAACTTGAGTACCTCTCAAGTCCTTCATGGAGGAGCTGGACGAAGTCAGGAGGATGCTCTGACCCAGGAATACGATGCTATCATCATAGGAGCTGGTCATAATGGACTCACTGCGGTGAGTTTATGGTTAGGAATCCTAGAGTTTTTATGTCAAACAGGTAACAAGGTTTGTTTGCAAAATTGTAATAATTACAAATGAAATGACAGCTTGTTTGTATTTTCATCCGCAGTCTGCGTATCTTCAGAAAGCCGGTCTGAAGACATTAGTTCTTGAGAGGAGACATGTTATAGGAGGAGCAGCAGTCACTGAAGAGATCATACCAGGTTTGTACTTGTAGTAATGGCCAATAATCTTCAAAAATCTTACACAATGTGATTTGTAATCAATCTACTTCATGTGTAGCGTAGTATGCACCATCCTTGTAAGATGTGTTTCAATTTTGGAAAGTTTTCCAAAGAGGAAATTCAACTTCTTCAAGAGCTTCTTCTTCTGAAATCTTTGTCAGCTTTGTACAATTTCTTTAACCTCTGTACTCTTATTCAGACAGGATGCAAGTTTACTCTGATCCAGGAATCAGTTGAAAACTAAGGTGAACTGTCAAATGATAAAATGTAATGACTATAACTGACTTCAATTGCTTTATCTTAGGGTTCAAATTCTCTAGATGTTCCTATGTCTTGAGTTTATTGCGACCAGAGATCTACGAAGAGCTAGAACTTAAGGTGAATAGCTGTATAGAAAGTGACTTCAAAATAAAATAACATATATCCACCCCCCCCCAAAAAAAAAAAAAAAAATCAAACAAACTCAAAGTTGTGGAAGTTTAATCTTATTTCAAATTCGGTGGTCTAAAGAAATTTCAGGTGAAGTGGTCATAAAAGCCCATTTGTGTTGAGACTATTTTTTCCAGCCTTACTTGGGTTTCCCTAAGAACAATAAACAACTGAGGGAAACAAGTAACATAATAAAGGATTTCTAAACGTGAAACATTCAGAGCTTGCCTTTTGAAAAATACAATGACCAATAATAGTTTGAACAATATTCCTCTAAGATATGACATTTCATTGTTTGATTTTGACTGCTTTAGAAACATGGCTTGAAGGTGTATGTGAGACCAGCTGGTGCATATGCTCCATTGTTAGGTGAATCTTCAGGATCGACCAAACCAAGTTCACTGCTACTCAGTAACGATGCCAAGAACACCTATGACCAGATTGCACAGTTTTCAGAGAAAGATGCAAAGGTATTTCAGCACAGGTTTGACTGATTAGAAAATCTCTTGTAAGCTGAAATAGAAAACCCTGAGTTTTTCTGATCATGAAGTCAATACTTGAAGTATCAGACTGAATTTTATCACGAGAGAATGATAAAGTTCAATTAATCAAGTCAAGGCCATATAGTAGCTCGTGCCTGCCCAGTGATCTTTGTCCAGATAAAGTTGAATAACCTTTAAACTGTCAAAGTGAAGTAATGTGGAGTTTCGTGCTTTACATTTCCCATAATTTAATTTTTTCCTGGCAAAACCCAAGTGGAAAGTAGTGTAAATTGTCTTTTTGCCTGCTGTTCAGCAGACCTTTAATAAATATGAACCCAAGGTCATACTTTCTTGGTCACATTAAAACGAGTTTGTATTGTCTGTCTACTAAAAGTTTAAAGACCTCTGGCTGAAGGCAAATCTTATGTTACTTAAGAGCTTTGGTGTGACAGGTCAACAAGTTTGGAAGCTTTCTTTGTTGATCTATTTTTGAGGAAAAGCTACGTTAACCACCAAAGATAGAGAAACTGATTTTCTGTACATTTTTATCCCCTTCATTATGTGTGGCTCTCAGTTTTTGTTCTCGTTTCTGTTTTTTAAATCTATTTTGACAATTGATTTTCTTTTTTACAGGAATATTTTGTATACAGTGAAATAATTGAGGGGATCGGGGCGGCCATTGGTCCTCTTTTAGATAGTCCCCCAATAGATCTTGCCTCCCTTGGTGACGGTACATTCCGAGACAGGTTGGAGATGTGGCCAGCAATTAAAACTCTGTTGAAAACTGGTCAGTTTTGAAAAAAACAATTTGAAAGTTAATAAATCCATGAAGTTTATCTGCTTATACTAAATTAATTTCTTAAGGATTGTATGCAATTATCATCGTTTAATGAGTATGACATTTTCCTTATTGTCTTACACATTTTTAGGAACGAAAATTGGGAAAAATCTACCAATGTTTTATGAACTGTTGACAGCACCAGTTGCAAAGGTGAGACAGTCTTCATTCCTTTTGTATCATACATTGATGAAAGACTTTGGAAATTGTTTGTTCAGAAATGATGTTATTATTAGTTTGTGCTGTTTGTAGATATTGGATCGTTGGTTTGAGTCGGAGCCATTGAAAGCAATTCTTGCTACTGACTGCATAACTGGAGCAATGGTGTGTCCACAAACACCGGGAGCAGGGTAAGAAACATTTACTTCATTCTTTACCTTCTCCATTCTTCACCTTCTTCATTCTTCACCTTCTCCATTCTGCACCTTCCTCATTATTCACCTTCATTCTTTACCTTTTCCATTCTGCACCTTCCTCATTATTCACCTTCATTTTTCACCTTTGTTCTTTACCTTTTCCATTCTGCACCTTCCTCATTTTTCACCTTCTCCATTCTGCACCTTCCTCATTATTCACCTTCATTTTCACCTTCCTTATTCTTCACCTTCTTCATTCTTCACCTTTTCCATTCTGCACCTTTCTCATTCTTCACCTTTTTCATTCTTCACCTTCTCCATTCTGCACCTTCCTAATTCTTCATCTTCCTCATTTTTCACCTTCTTCATTTTTCACCTTCTTCATTCTTCACCTTCATTCTTCACCTCCATTCTGCACCTTCCTAATTCTTCATCTTCCTCATTTTTCACCTTCTTCAATCTTCACCTTCATTCTTCACCTTCTTCATTCTTCAACATTATGCCACCTTAGAGAAAATGAATGAATCATGCATGGGATCGGTGGTGGTGAGTACTTGCAAATATCTGACACATTTTTTGTAACAACTTTACAGCTATGTCTTGCTACACCACGTGATGGGTGAGATTGAGGGTGTCAAACATGCTTGGGCCTTCCCTGAAGGAGGCATGGGAGGAGTGTCTCAGAGTATAGCCAATGCTGCCCAGTCCTATGGAGCAACCATTATGACTGAAAAGGTGAGTTAGTGAAAGGAGGGAGGGCTTGAAGTTCAAGGGAATCACGCTAGACCAAAGGTCTTGAAGCTTAGAAATTTCATCAGACCAGAAACATCTTTAACAAGACCTAATCTTGTTTATGTTGGTTGACCTTTTCAATCAAGAGGTTTGGTTCGGTAAAGAATACTTAAAGAAATTTTCAAAAGTATACATCTGAAAAACAACTAGACTTGCAGGACGAGTGCTAAGATTACTGGACTCTGGCCACTGGTTATTTTGAGCATCAGAAGGGTTAAGGGACGCAGTAGACTAGGCTGACATAAAGACGGAAACCTGTGAGGCTCTTCGAAGCTTGTATCAAGTTTGGAGATAACTTTGTTGGTATTTAGCTGATTTACTGTTGGAGGGTAGGGGGATGATTTGTCAGAGCTAGAGAAGGAGAAATAGATCTAGACTAAGAATCAAAGAACGATGGAAACCATCTGTCAAGCAACGTTTAGTATTTGTTGATGCCTTTTGTACTGATCACAGCCAGTGAATACCATCATGTTAGACAGCAACCAGAGAGCCTGTGGGGTTGTCTTGGAAGACGGAACTGAAATACGAAGCAAGATGGTCCTCTCTAACGCCACGGCCAGAATCACCTACTTGAACCTGACCCCAAAGGAAGCTCTACCAAAGGAGTTCATTCAAGACGTCCAAGCTATTGATTACACATCACCAGTCACCAAAATCAATGGTAGGTCTCCACTCTCCATCTGGATTTCAATCAATGCCTCGTTTGTAAATGTAGCTTAGTAGTAGCGTTAAAACAACGGACTGCAAATCAGCATGACTGCATCATGATGGCAGAGTTTTAGGTTAATTAGAGATTAATTTAAGAGACTTCAGGTGAAATTGGTGATAGTTTCAGACAAAAAATCAGAGTTTCAGAAAAGTGATGGGTGTGGGTTGGTCGGGAAAGCTTTAAGAACACACTGATGAACATTTCTCCTTTATTTTTTTAATTATGGGGGATGAAAATAAAGTTGAATGTCATTCTTAACTTTGTGTCTCTCTTTGCAGTTGCCCTTGATAGACTCCCAAACTTCAAAGCAGATCCAAATTCAGCGTCTGGTGTTCCTGGTGCCCATCATACGTCTACCATCCACTTGAACTGTGAAAGTATGGATCGGATCACTGCTGCATATGAGCCTTGCACCAGGGGCGAAATCTACCATCGGCCAATGATTGAGATGTGTATACCATCCTCCTTGGACCGTACCATTGCTCCGGAGGGGTGTCATGTAGCCACGTTGTTCACTCAGTACACACCGTACCATCTCGCAAACGGAGAAAAGTGGGACGAAAGAAAAATGAATGAATATGCAGACATGGGTGAGTTGAAGTTCCATGGCTTGGATGAATTTCTTGACAAAGGCAGTGATTTTTTTCGTCTGTCTTCTGTCGATGCAAGACAGAATTAACGAATAAAAGGTTAACCAAATTCTAGTTCTGTTGTTAACTGCATGTGTGTTCCACTGTTTATTAACTACAGTTTCGTTTTCTTCTCACTCAGTCTTTGACAATATTGAGGATTATTGTCCGGGGTTCAAATCCAGTGTGATTGGGCGAGACATCTTACCACCACCGGAGCTGGAGAGAATCTTTGGACTAACAGGAGGGGTGAGTGTACCATATCTTGATTCAAAGAGAGTAAGATATTTATCACCTCGTGATTCTTTGTAGTTTCTTGTCCAGAAAACTTCAACATGAGTAATACTGAACTATCACAGTACAATAAGCTACGTATGGACACTGTTACAGGTTTCATTTTGCTATAAAGAGCAATGGTCAGGAAACTTTTGTAACCATTTGTGTTCATATTGAAAACTTTTAGCCTAAAGGGGGACTGTCATCATGATCACAGCAGGCCTGTGGCTGTGAATTATGAACTCTAACCCAGTTGCTGCTCTCAAGCGGGCTGGCCGTTACATCTCAATCCACGCTGTCATTATTATATTTTGATGTGACAGCCAGCGTGCGTGTGCGTGCAGAATCTGGGTTGGAGTTCATAATTCCATGTACAGCCACAGGCCTACTATGTTTATGATGACAGTATCCCCCACCCCCTTTAACCTTACTAATTCATGTCTGTGAAGTCAAAGTTGGACAACTAAACTTCAAAAGGTGGAGGGTAAAAATCAAAGGCAAAGTAATTGGTTTTCTGATTTATTTTCACCTGTTTTTTGATTGGTTAGAATATTTTCCATGGAGCGATGTCATTGGATCAGATATACTTTGGTCGTCCGGTAACGTCAGCAGCAAGTTATCGCTCTCCTGTTGATGGTCTCTACCTTTGTGGCAGTGGAGCTCATCCAGGTAAAGTTTTACTTCCAAACATTAGATCTCACATTTAACCAAGGAAAAACCACCACATGTAACCAAGGAAAAACCACTACTCTTGAATGAAAATTGTATTTTAAACTGTATAGTAGACTTCATGTTGAACGTACAATCTTGAGAGATTTACGGAAGAAAAATTGTATGTTGTATAGAAAAATATTAGAGTGTTGGTAGTTCTAGAAAACAGGTGTTTTTTAATGAGTATGGTAATGTCTTATCTTGATATGAATGCATCATAATGCTGATAAGGTAGCAACCCATTGACGGTCTTTTATTCTGATCCTGACAGGAGGGGGCGTTATGGGTGCCCCTGGTCGCAATGCTGCTCATGTGGCCAGCAAAGATCTTGAGAAACGAGGCAAGAGACGATAATAATGAGAAGATGATTTGTGTGCTACTGTGGAATGCCTATTGAGCTGTGCTAAGATGGCCTGTGATTTTCCACTTAAACAAAATTTAAGAATTAGTAAAGTATTCACATTTTCACTTGTTTTCAACAAACAAATTATGTTAATATTTAAAAAACAATACAGTACAAAACTATTTTTTACGGGTTTTTAATAGAGAAATACCTAAATACATTGGTTTTTTTAGAGCAATCAAGTATTCAGATTGTTTATATCTTCAAACTATTCCTGATAAATATTTACATCTGAAATGTTTTTAACAGCAAAATAATAAAAATACTGTTTTCTATTTTGAAAAAAATATTAAAAGTAAAAACCTTGGTTTAAAGGTAGAATACAGGATTGATATTCATCTCATTTTTTAATTTTTTTTTTATTAGTAGTATCAGATTGAAAGCTTGCTGATTATGAGGTTCATACCCAGTAACAATCTTCCATAGAAATATTTCTGTCCGAAACACTGTCAAAATCAAGAAAATAGATATTTGAAGACCATCATTTTAATGTCGGTTGTAACAATTGAAATTAAGGACGTTGTGTTTTCTTTGAAAAGTGTGCACGGTTTTTCACTATTTTCTCCTGACTCGGATGACGAATTGACCCCAAATGTTAACAGATTTGTTTTTTCGGGAATACAATGTACATGTATACTGAATCACACAAAGTAAGAACACTGCACTATCAGCTTTACCAATCAGATATTTTACCTTTAACAAAATGAAATACTTGAAAAGAAAATCAAAGCTTTTTTAACAAATTAACAAAGGATCCAACCCACATTTCCAAGGAATATTTACAACTCACGTTTTCCATCAATAAATATTGAATTGTTTAAAACAAACTTGGCTATGGCTAGACCGCTGTAAATGTTCTACTCTTCAAGACTGACAGTGCAGCCATAAGCCTAAGCCACAGTAACACCAACAAAACTGGAACTTATAAAATCAGTGATAGGATCGTGTCACCCGAGGCAATTTACAGGCAGCCAGTTCCAGGCAATCATCTAAGAGGAAAAAATTAAATTCTATTTCAATTGTCATTTATCATTCTTGTGGACAGTTTGACACTGGAAGACAAAATGTCTCTTGTTCTACTGAAGTATTCCATTTGGATGCAGTGAATTTGATTACCTCAAAGTTGCCCGTAAAATTTGCCTGGTGTGACAAGTCCCTTAGGCATTTGGATGATGGTGTTTGTTATTATGAGGTTATTTAACAAAATAATTGACAAGAAGATACCACATGGCTCATTTCATGTCTCTGCTTACCGGAAGTGTAAAATCAGCGCTTACAGTGGCGGAAAAAAATCCATGCTTAGCGTAAGCGTATTTTTACAGCTTAGCAAGGAAATTGTGCTTGTGCATGGGTGTATTTCACGTTACTAAGCAGTCTTTGCTGACACAGCGACTGCAGAAATTTGGCGCTATCGCTGTAAGCGGAGACTGGTCACAATAAGCGCAGAATGCCAGGGTATGCAGAGCCATACAAAGACCAGGGGCCCAATTTCATAAAGCCTGTAAGCACAGAAACTTGCTAAGCACAGGAAAATCTTGCTTAGCAGAAACAGGTTACCAGCCAACATTCCATTATGTTTACACTGTTGCGACTGGTGCCCCACTCATTTTTCGCTAAGCAAAGAATTTTGCTAAGCAGTATTTTCTGCTAAACTGCTTTATCAAATTGGGCCCTGATCTGTTGTGGTTTCCTCTGTGGTTAAAAACTAGCTGGTGCTTGCTGGTGATTTGTATCATGCAGTGGAGTAAGTATCTCAGTCACCAAGTGGGAAGTCAAACAAGAACTTATCTGATCTCTTGCCCTTCAGTGATTAAGTGTACAAGGTCAACAACTCCCTCATTTCTCCTTTTCATTCCTTGGTAGACTTCAACCCTCTTTGGTCTCATCCTCCTCCCCAGGGGTATTCTCTGGCTCTGGGGGCTTGATGACAGGGAAGGCAAATTCTTCTCTTGTCCTAAGTCTATCCAGTGATCTTAAAACGTCCTCAATCTCAAGCAGGCGGTTGAATTTAACGATCCGTTCGCCTCGGTTCAGAGCACCAAACTTGACAAACCTTGCGCCAATGCCAACAGCCTACCAAAAGGGGTTTGGGAAACAAAATGTTTACTATGGAACTGTTTTAATTGTAACTTCAAAAGACAAAACTGGAAATAAATATGACTAAAATAAAAATTAACATAGCTGTATAGGAGCTTGGGAGCTTTTTAACAAAAAAATTGGCGCCTATAAATTTTGTATTATTATTATCATTATTAAGAATAAACATGATTGAAATAAAATGGGAAAGAAATTCACCAAAAAAAGGCTGAATTTTGTATTTTGTCTCAAACTTATATGTGGTCGATGAATTTTCTTATGGGCTTGTGATGATTTCCTTTTTATAAAAAAGTGTATTTTTTGTTTGCTAATGTTAAATTTACTCCCCAATTTAGATGAATGTTTATTAAAGTATTTTTGTTGTTAATATTAATGGAGAAAATGTTAAGGCAAACAGCTTTTAAGATGGAATATTAAATATCAAGTTACCTAGCCATAAAATCTGATTACAAATGAATAGTCACAGACAGTGAATTTGAAGACATTGGTAGCAATGTTCGATTCTACCCATTTATGGATACTGCCATGGAATATTATTCTCCTTTTAAATGACTCTTCTGAAGAACAGACCGATCCATTAAGCCCCGCCCTCTGAACATACTGACCAATCACGGCATTTGCTACGCACCACTTTACACATGGGCCGCACATTGTGCGTCTCTTCAATGCAACACTGCGCGACATAAACATGCATGCTATAAGTACCCACACGCATGTTTACATTTTCCAATAGGATTTTATCATCAAGTGGGACTTTCGGTGGCGTAGCCCGGGCTGTGATTGGCCAATCCATAAGGGGGTGGGTCTATTAACCACAAGGTAGTACTCACCAAATCAGCCAGAAAACTGTCTGGACTCTCTCCAAGTACACTTGTTACCATGACAACTGAGTCATTCTCTGTAAAAAAAAAAGAAGAAGAAGATAAATGTCTGTGAAATGAGAGAAGAGGGCATTAACGGATGAGGTTGTATGAACATGAGGAATCCTTTAAAAATGGACAGCAGTTCCTTCTTCATGTGAGGATGAAGCACCCCGAGTTACAATGTAGTTGTTTACAGCCTCTCTACATCATCTCAAATAGATATCTGAAGGATTGGTCATAACAAAGGCCAAGTCTTTCATCTCAGTGATAGCAATTTCGCCACTTATAAGAAAATCTGAAGGCGCAGGGAGATCAGTGAAAATTCCTGAAATCAGGAAAGCACTCCTGACCAATCACAATAATGAATTCTGGGGTTCATGGTTTGTGAGCCTCGACGTTTGACAACAGGCCTATTTGACAATATCTACTCCTATCTACCACACACACAGATCCATGTCACGTGATTGGTGAAACACATACATTATTTTGCCATGTATTTACGACGCTCCAAAATTTAATACTGACTCATATGCATCCAACATTTGTAATGATTAATTCTGGTTGTGAAGCCAAGGATTCTCAGAAAAAGCAAACTTAATCACTATACTAGCCAAGAACCTCATGGAAAGACAACAAGTAAAGAAGTTTAAGTTTTAGATATGGGAGGAAACCCCAGAGATTTATTCCAGGGAAAACCCAGGCAATCAGGTAGGGACTGAGAAACCCAATTCACATAGTGCCCCCGGCGGGATTCAAACCAGAGTCGTAGAGGCGGAAGGCGAGGAAAGATAACCACTACGCCAACCCGACCGCCAATAAAATACAACTGACTGGACTGACTCAATATTTACCTTGAACACATTTAGCCGCATCAATGATATTGCTAATTGTCGTCATTTGTTGTAGTTTGAGGGAAACGGCAGTGGAGCGAAGTTCTCCCAGTCCTTCCAGGGTTAATCTCTCTGCTCTGGGGAACACTTGATCTCCGATGATAAAACACTGCTCACTGAAACGCTCACAAAGTTTGCTCCATTGATCAACATCCTACAGATTACATTCAAGAGAATGTCAAACGTTGAATTGGAAGGAGTTTAAACTTGTCTAAATCCTCCAAGCTATATCTAGAGTAACTTCTGGGTATACTGTTTACCCCCAAAAGAATGACACCGTAAATACTCCGTTATAAAACAACCTTTAATTTATCATATCAAAATTGTCTAGTCTTTCAAATAAATTATACCAGGACAAAGCTTGCACGATCTCTGTGCTCAACACAAAGTTGCTTGTGATAACAATTTTCTATTCAAGATTAATTTGATGTAAATTTTGGTGTTTTTATGAAATGTTTTTTATAAGAGGGCCCAAATGATCAGCATTGCTGGATGGGTTACCCTCTATCAAGATAGTTCTAAATAAATAAATAAATGAATAAATAAATAAATAAATGAATAAATAAATGAATAAATAAATGAATAAATGAATAAATGAATAAATGAATAAATGAATAAATGAATAAATGAATAAATGAATAAATGAATAAATGAATAAATGAATAAATGAATAAATGAATAAATAAATAAATAAATAAATAAAAATAAATAGGGACCTTTGGAAGCCATTCTAAAATACTTGTGCACAGTTAACACTTTACACTACAGACGGCTTCCCTCATCAAGCTCATCTCCAATCGCATAAAACCCTTTGAAATCAATCTTCTTGTTACTCTAACAATAAATACAAACACCCTCATGACTGATCTTCATTGAGGTAAGGGCAAGGCATTTGTGCCTTAGTAATAAAGGGCACCTCTATTAGGGAAATTTAAATTTCTACTGGAACATTGCAAGGGGGCACCAGGGCAATGACCAGGGCCAACGGAGGCAATTGCCTCCGTTGGCCCTACTGGTGTCTACAGACAGTATACTAGTATAAACCAGTTGACAGTAGTGAAACCAGACCAAATACACTACTCCGAGCAGCTCGTCCTTGGCGGTTTGCACCACGGCAGCTATGGATGCACGCATGCGCGCATCGACGCACACGCCCTGTGAATCCTCCATGCTGATTGGTACATATGCGCCACTGACGCGCTATTGTTGTGTCACGCTCGGGTGCGGCGGCCATAGCTGCAGCGGTGGTGTAAACGCCCATGAACGAGCTGGTCGGATTAGTCTATACTTTATTCTTGTAAGGACAAGGCAGTTTTTTCTTTGTAAAGGGCATCTAAATTTCTATAGGAACATTTCAAGGGACACCAAGGCAATGACCAAGAGGCTTGGGGGCAATTGCCCCTGTTGCCTCCCTGAGGTATCAGACCTATACCTTCAAATATAATTACTCCCCACCAAGGTGTTGAATGTTCTCTTTAAAGCCGTCTTACCTGTTTCTTGAAGGGGTCAATCAAAGCGATTATTGCTGGGTACCGATTGATGAGATCCGCATAGACTTCTATCATGTCATCTGGTAACTTCAACATTCCTTGGACGATCTCATATTTTCCTTTGTCCTGGTAAAAGATAACACGAGAAAATCTGATGAGAAAACTCAATAAAGGTTCTTTTTATCCATGAATGGTACGGCTTTCTGATTTTCCATCAAGATCCAACCAAGGCTAAAAGAAGAAAGAGTTCAACATCTTTTTGTATTGTAAACGTCATTATTGTAAGGGATATTGTCAAAATGATTCCAGGACAACCAGTGGGTAGTCCAGGGGCAGATTGCACCAAGCAGTCTCAAACTGGTCTATGCGCTAAGCCAGCTAACTTGAGACGCACTTAGACAGTCTTTAATTATAGTCCGATTGCAATAGTGCGATTGCGGAGCCAGCTAAAAGTGGTCTTTGTTTTGTTTCGGGGGCAGGGAGCAATTTTTTCGATAGCAGTATTTAAGTGTTGCCTATCTATACAAACGTTTGGAATCCATAAAGATTGACAAGATTATTACTTTTAAAACAGTGGATGACGGGTTTGGATTATCGTAGATTCCCTTTTCTTTTTCGTTTTTTCATTTCTTAATTCTTAGCTTTTCCGCCTGGCTGAAGACCGATCGCCTTGCGTTGTTTTGTTTTGAATTCGCTGCCATTCCGTACATACATACACCACGTGTGTGTATGATGTCCCGTAACTAACAACTTTGTTTGTTTGTTCGTGTTTCACTACTCCTCGTCGACATAACAAAGACCGGCTTATTGCAAGAGGCTTAACGGCGGACTAAGCTAAGACCATCAATGGTGGATAGCCGGCTATAACTGACTAATCTAAGACCACTGGCTAAGACTGTTTTATTGCAATCCACCCCAGGGCAAGTTTTATCACCCATTGTTGATTGAATTTATTTGCAACTGCGTTATTGGAGAAACCACGGGAAAAGTTAGCAGCGCCTGGCTTCCTCAAGAGATCAATTGTTCACAAACCGCAGAGACTTAGATCGCTATCTAATGGAAAACAAGCAGGGGTCGATCTCCACAGGGCTGATTTGTGATTTTAAGGTCTGGTGTAGCTACACCACACACCAACGACCTCTAAACCTTCCAGCTCACTCCAAACCAAAAGTTTGTCTATACTACAATTAATCAGCCAGTCAGACCGCAGAATGCTCAGCGGGGTGCATCGAAGAACTGCAATCCATTCAGCCAGGAAAACAATGTCTACCATAGAAACAAAATCCGATGGAGTTCCAACAAAAATTCCACATCGGTGGAATCATTTCCGATTATCTGTCCTGGAATAATTTTGACGAGACCCCCAAAGGATTGAGGAAACTGGTGTGGGGACAGCAAAACCTGGAATAATTTACCAAGATGGTTCCATAATGTCACTTACCACATCAAAGAATTCCTGAGCAGCACAGTTAATCCCGATGAAGACATCTTCCCCTGGGGTCAGTTCTAAGGCGGTCATTGCTTCCTGGGCAAGGTCAAGTAACTGCTCTGGACGGTCATACTGCGGACAATAGCCACCTAGGTCGTTTACATAGGAGCCTGCGACCTGAAAGGGGAGATGATAAATTCGTATTGTAGTTTGGGAATTAACAAGAATTTAAAATGAAAAGAAAAACCAGGGTTGCAAAAATTATCACATATCACAAATTATCTCCTTTCTTGTTGAATATTTTCACAAGAATACAAAGAAAAATTGACTAGAATGGGATTTGAACTTGTGACCTCTACCAACTGAGCCATCTTTCTAGCCCTTATAATGGTGGTCTACCTAATTTGTCAATATCTTTGTGGGGGGGTGTCAGTCAGAAGCCATACAGCCTGAAACTGCCGTATTTCCAGGGATCACACCCAAGTTTACAAAACGACCTGGGATGGAGCAGTAACAGAATCACCACAACCACTTCAAGACGTGCCTTTTTTTCCGGAAACCCAGAGCAAAATATTTTGCAGAGAATATCGTTGTCAAAATGAAACCATTACTAAACCAAGTAGAGACAACAAACACTCTCATAAAATGCACTGGGATTTAGTTTTCTCTTTCGAGAAAACTCTTTTTTGTTCATGACTCCTGTCGTACCCTAGGCCGTGAGCTACGGCAGACATTCGGCCATTGAATGGTGAAGTCTTGTTTTTATCTCCCATGCGATGCCGAGACTAAATGGAAACAATCATGGCATCCTACTGATCTCTCAAAATTCTTGTTTGTCACACCTTGGTTAGACAAAGGGACGAAGGTCTGGAATCGGGAATTACACAATAATCCCCAGTAAAAGGGAGAATTTGAGAGTGAATTCCAGTACCCTTCATCCCTCTTTGTACGGTTTCAACAAAGTGTACAACACTGTTATTGCAAGCACAGTGCACGCTGGACAAAGGAAGTCCGGGCGTAATAATACGTCAACCGACTGCAACCAAAAGAAGACACTCTGAACTGTTCCGAAACGTATACAATAGTCCACCACAACTCAGTTTGGAAAAATCAAGCGTTATAAGATGTCATCCAGCGTCAAGTGGTTTTAAGTGCAACTTTTTATTTCCAGGGAAACTGGGTAAATTTAGTTCAGTCTTTGGGTGAACAAAGAAAAACTGACAAGCGAAAGGGTTTTGAACCTGAAACCTCCGGATTAAGAAATACACTGAAAGAAAATAATTACCCCTTGTTTTGGAAACAGCAACTTGCTGACTTGATGGTGGATAGCCGTCAACTGCTTCAATGACTGGAAAATAAAAAAGAGATATCAATTCGTGCTGTCAGACTCTGTGTGTGTGAGAAAAACTCTGCCATAACATTGTATGCACTTCTGTCATTAAACGCAAAAAAACTGAAACAAAAACAAAATATCAACTGCTATATCACTCTCACAAAATTGATGGATTTCAACAAGTTTGATACTGTTGGAATGCCCTTCTCATGGGCTCCCGACTCATACTAATTTTGTGGCCAATAGTCAACAAGTCTGGATATCCTGACGACGGACAGAGTATACTGTCTGAAACGTTGAGCCAACCAGTTCCTTCGGAACCACTACTCAAAAGAGATTTAAACCTCATGGTGTCACCGCAATTCCTTACTTTATTGTATTCCCACCATGCAAACCTTCAAGGCTTATTTAATAAGGGAATAAAAGAGTGGTGACTGAGGTCTTAAACGGCCATTTAAAACCGGCAGGGGCGTGGCCATGTGATAAAGGACCGAGCCGAAGGCGAGGTCCTTTATCACACGGCCACGACCCTGCAAGGTTTTAAACGGCCGTTTTAGACCGAGTCACTACTCTTTTATTCCCATTCATAAATGCCCTTTTTGTTAAAAAGCGTAATAATGTAGACAAATCCGTGAAACTTTTCTGCTTTTTTGAATAAGTTATTTTTGTCCTCTGGCTCCATTTCGCGAAGGGTCAACGCTCATACGGTTGCGTGTACGCATTATTAGACTTTACATTAAGTACCGCTATGTATTGATTGTGCTACGCATAAATTAGCACCCGCGTAAGCTAGTGCGCCAACACGCGTATGGCTATAATGAGCGCAGAACGCGCCTTCACAGCTCCAGCTATGTCTTTATCATCCGTTTAAAATCGGTCTTAAACAGTCATGTGACCACCTTTCAACCAATAAGGAATGCCCAAATTTTCCCAAACTGACTGGGGTATTGATGAATGTGGATTTAATGGTATCAAACTTGATGATAAACCAATTCTAACCTCTCTGAATGTATTTCCTGGTTTGGGGATGATGAGTAACTCCTTGATGAGGTTTTGCTTGCCCGGGTACGCCTTGCCAGAATTCAGAAGGTTTACCATCAATGATGGAAGTTCAACTTCTTGCTGTTCCTGTAAGGAAGTTAATCATTATTCTGCCTGGTTACTTCTTATCACTCTTCAATGTGGTGTAAAAAACTGAAGTCGTCACTTTGTGATAACTTGAAAACTGTGTATACTGTTGGTAAAGAGACAGACCCCTTTAATAAAAGAAATCATAGGATAGGTTTATCACAAAACTATTATTTTTGTTAAGGTCAAGTACACTGTCGCATTTTTTACAAAGCGAAAATATTAGACCAGGGGTCCATTTCACAAAGCACTATGATTCATCTTTAGTTAAGATGAGTTGTTCGCCATGGTAATTTGTATTGTGACATCACAGTTTGCTTAGCAATTTCGATTGATGCACAGTTAAGATCAACTTTAACTCTTTGTGAAATCACCCCCCAGGGTAAAACTGCATTTCGACATTTAGATTGACGTTGGTAAAGTTGACAATCGCAGTTTCTATTTTATTTTATGGTCGAAAATCAAAACTACATTATTAAAAAACTGAAATCTCCAAGGACACTTAACTGATAGTTGTTTAAGGAAACAACTATCAACGAGTAACATGCAAAAACATCACTTTGTGAAAACGAAAAAAATAATCAATATACAGAGTTTTCAAGTTTTCACAAAGTGACGTATTCTGTTACATGTTGTAAATAGTATAGGGAAATTGTGTCGCACAACATTGCTCTGTGTGTCCCGATCCTTTCGGTCACTTCGTGAAAACTAAAAAAAACATGCAAACCACGTTGTGTCCCATTCAGTAACACATACACAAGGCTACAATCTATCACTTCGTAGAAACAACAAATTCCAGTTTCAACCATTTTTGGCTCAATGACATTACTGTAACTAAGCAACGAAGACGTTTCTAGATTTGATACATGACAGAAAGAGAGGTATCGGTGAAAACCTTCTAAATATTAACATTAAATTAAATATGTGAAAAAAATTATATATCGAGCAATATGTCACTTCGTGGAAACTGCGACAAAATGATATAAAAGTAACAACTTACTGTACATAAGTTGTCTTTGATTTATACTTAATTATCTTGTAATAGACCGAACCATTTAGCCCCGCCAACCTTAGCAACTACCTAGCAACAGCCATGGTGTGACTTTCTTGCCACGATCGCAGTGGTGGTTTGGTTGCGGGCCACACACATGTATAGGATACACACATGTATATGGTTTTCGTGAATGGATTGGATTTAGTTTCATGGCCTTTTGAGCAGTACCTTGAGTCCAAAGAACAATGCTGACAGGAACACTGTTAAACCACTTTTACACGACTGTACAAGGACCACTGCTTTGGGATTTGCACCACCAGAAATACAAAAAATTTAAAAGAAAACAAAAGTTAGTACAGTTGTGTGTGCTGTTGTGTGTCAGAACAATGGCGTCAGTTTGTTTACTTTTCTAATGGGATTTTTAACATGTCAGACTTTTGTCGGACCTTCAGTGACGATGTCAAGGCTGTGATTGGTCAATATGTTAGTAGGCGGAGCTTAATGGATCGGTCTATTGTTCAAAGCCAAGAAAATAAAGTAACTAAAATCTTACCTGCGCAGAGCACAAACTTGCAACATGCTGGAAAGGTTCTATTTTCAGCAGTTTTGCCGCTGCTACAGCAACAGCTTGCGACACTACACATGCTGCATTGCATCCTGGGAGCAACTTTTCCTTTGGCTCTTCGACAACTACCATGGATGACTTGGCACTCCCTTAAAAACAAAACATATATTTGCAATTTTACCATTTAAATTGTAAAAAACTCAGGACATCAGAATACTCAGTACTTGGACACTTGTACTCATACTCGATGGCACAAGTAGTCGTTCTCGAGTACTACTCGGCCAACTTAGTACTCGGTCACCCTCATACTCGGCAGTAATTGATACTCGACTGAAAAGAGCTGGACTACAACACTGCTAAAAAGACAACATCTGTCAATAGACCGATTGCGCGACAATGTTTACATGCGGTCACGTGACCCCCTATCGGGTATGACGTCATACAGCTGTTGAAAAAATACGTGTAAAGAGATAGGCCGTGACAAAGAGTGAGTTCGAAAACAGTCGATTATACTTTCGTTAAGCGATGAATTAGTTAATCAGCCCCTTTATTTAAAGTAGTTTGTTGTGGCATTAATTTAAATCACATCTCTGTTTCATAATTTAACAGAATTCTTCTGAAAAGAGGTTTTTTAAGCCATGCACTACCGGCGTCGGACGACTATTATGTAGCCACCCGTCCGTTATTTTGTTTGTAATGTTGGCCTAAATCACTGTAAAAAAAAAGGGATAAACAACGTTGGAAAAGTGAGCATTAATACCTAGCCTTGCAGAATTTCCAATAGGCAAAGGAATCACACAGTTTTGGAAAGCAATTTCCTTGGAGGATTTCAGCTTCAAAACTTTGAAATTTTTGTGTTGAAAAGTGTGTGGTGATCGCGGTCGTATGGCTTAACGTTCCTTCGTGCGCTGTACACATCGTGCACATTTATACAGTACTTTTACAATTTTCAAGACTAGCTGGAACTGTCCTTACTGGCTTTATTGAGCCACTTGAAGGTCTTTGGTACAAACTCTGGAATATGTTTCACAGATTTCGAGCAAAAAAAGCCTCGATCGAATTAACTAAATGCATTAATCATCGTGTACCGTACCATCCTTTCCTATGGAAGATTACGTGTGTGTTTACATTTTTAACCCAACAGGGGTCACGTGACGTAGGTTACGCAATCGGTCTATTGAGTAAATGTTGCAAAGAACAGTGGTTTTAAATGTTGCTTTTATTTTGTACCTGGTTTCTTTTTGCCTTTGGGTGAAATGATCTTCTCTTCTTTGACAGGTTCTGGTGGAGGGGGTTCAAGCTCAGCTGCTCTCTCTTGCTCTTTACGATCTTTCTCCTCCTTGTCTTTCTTGAATTTCTCCAAGAGTCCACTGAAGAAGCGAATGAATAAAATGAAATCAGTTCAAAAATGATATCTCATCATACTATTAATAACTGAATGTAAAAAAAGGCAAGTTTAAAAGCATGCAGATTTAGAACCACGAAAATGACTTATTTTTCCCTTATCCTAAAATTGATACGTGTTTGTTTATATGAATTTCAGTAAATATTTACCAAACGATTTCATCAACCCCTCTCTGATTGGCTGGACAACCACCACTAACGGAGTCACTGATTGGCCCTTGGATAATCTGAATGGCTGCATCCACAAACTCCTGTCTTTCTTTCTCATCGGCTTCTTTTTTATCAATGAGGGCGCTTTCCATGAGTGTGTTTGTACTGGCCATGGTGACAGTTGACAAATGCTACAAAAAAAAAAAAATAACTGAATAATAACAAAAAGAATACATAAATGTTTACAAAATTCATGCAATACAAGGTGTTTTGTATATGTAATACTACACCACACATATAAATACCTATAAATACAGACTGACAGAGATTTCGACACTTCTGTACACCAAGACCTGTGATGTTGCTTATCATTCATCTGAGGAGTATTTTGAGAAAGTTTGTGTTTCAGAGCTAAATTCAACATCGGTACAGACATTTTGTGAACTAAGTTTACGGTTCAGTATTTAGTGGCTAGCTCCTCCCCATAATTATTGTTTGGGACAGGATTCAGCTTGCGTCCCAATGATTTTGTCTATTTCCGACCGGTTGTTGGAGGTAAATTCGCCCCAAGTTCAAGCTCATTTACCATGTTTAACACTGTCAAAGAACTGTTTTCGGCATCATTTAGGTTGTTCTTTGCTGCAGAGCTTGCCCATGTCCTCGCCAGAAAGATTTTTTCATTTATAGGGTATGAGATCTTTTCTTAATTGTACACTGGTATAACCTAATCATTATTACTATTATTATTGTTATATATTTCTGGTAATGAAACCAAGGATTCCTCAAAAGCAAACTTAATCACTGTAGCTCTCAAGCCTGAGGAAACCTGTAGATAAGGATGGCTTGCCATGTGAACCAGAAACACCGAGGTAAACCCCTACTCTTCCATGATAAGTGTTCTGGGTTCTTTTACGTGCACTGCCTATCCTAGTACACGGGACCTACGGCTTAATGTCCCATCCGAAGGACAAAGTAATTATGGTAAAGTATCTTGCTCAAGGACACAAGTGCCGCGACCGGGATTCAAACCCACACTCTGCTGCTGACAACAGAAGAACTTGAGTCCGGTGATCCAGACCGTTCGGCCACGACACTCCACATTGTATGCTAGTTAACCCTTTTTGATATTTGAAGTGTTTTTTATTTTCAATATTATATGACTTTGTTTCTTTGTTCTTTGTATCAGTGTGACCTTGATTGATTTTTTTGTTGCACCTGAGAAAATTCAGGTTTTTTGAGTAATTTACATTCACATATAGTTTGGAGTTTTTCAGATCGTTTCAAAGGAAAGAAGAAAGACAACTCAAACAAATGCCGATAAATATGGGATATGGGACGCAGACGCGTTACTTTTCCCCGTATTCCACAAGCACGCCTGTGATAACGAATTTATCTTCCAGTCAACTGGAAGATACAACTTTGATTATTATGTGATGAAGAGCAAAATGAGCAACGCGCAAATTTTAGAATGTCATTTTACACTGTCTGTATAAAGAGCATGACGCATGATACTCAAAATACCCAGAGTGCAATATAGACTACTGGGAGTATGATTGAGCAATCTGATTGGAGGATTAGTGATTACTGGAAGATAATGTTTAGTGTGTTGTTCTTAGGCTTTCAAACTCAGTGACTCAGAGGAAAGAATTCTTGGGAAAGTAAACCTCGCTTAACTCATGGACAGAGTACAATGCTGTATGTATTGTAATAGTATATTTAGTAATACGGTAAACAGTCAAAAGTTGAGTTTGTTGTCTTTATTTTTTATTTCTCTCAGTTACCTTTTCAAGTCCCTTGACAACACAGTGGACCTCAGCTTGTACCGTGGGCTGTCCTCTGCTGTCCAAAACTTCTCGTGCATTTACCTTATCGATGACTGGTGGCATGGACAGCGTCTCAAAATGTTCTGACTACAGATAGAAACAGTGAAACGTTTTAGAAGATATCAAAGGGTAGATTTGAGGTGGTGCATTGTAGCTCTTTGATTTGCTGTGCATTTTGTGTTTGTTCTGGTCGAATAAATAATAATAATAATAATAGTAATAATTGAAAGCTTGTAGACATCACTCAGTACGGGGCTTGATTCCACATAACACTAAGATTCATGTCAACCACTTCATGCCGATATTAAAAAAAATTACCATAACTCTAAGCGGTGTGAATTTTTCGGAACTTTCGGAATAACTTGTTTCTGAGAAACTTGTTGTCAAAATGAAACCATGAGTAAACAAAGTAAAGACAACAGACTTTCTCATAAATGCACTGTTTTTTGTTCTCTTTCAAGAAAAAGTGGAGTGTCTTCACAATGAATCTCGGACTTACTTCCCATATGCTGAATACAGTGATTAACAGTGGTACCAGCCTATTGATCTCTCATAATCCTTGTTTCTACAACAAAAGGACAAAGATCTGGAATCCGGGATTACATCCAGAAAAGGGAGATTTCGAGCATGAATTCCAGCACCCTTTGTCCCTCTTTGTGAGGGGGAAACAAAGCGTAGCAAGGTGAGTGCATCAGCATGCCTATGCCAGCTACACAGTGGAATGTCCAGGCATACAAAGACATCACTCAGCTTTGACCTCGTAAATAAAACAAAATAAATGTTGCGTGTCTATACAAGAACGGTTTATCAGTCCTCCCTTTTCTGGTTCAAAAAACTTGCGCCTATTTACCTGTCTTTCGGTGTTAACTGGTCAAACATGAGTTGTCAATATCGCCATAGTGATTTGTATTGTGCCATCACACTTTGCTTACTACTTGGGCTTGCTACACATCTTAAGATCTATCAGAGCTCTTTGTGAAATGGTACCCTGGTTTTCTACTTACCAATCGGCCGTAAACATCTGCAGGGTTTTCATAGAACATGGAGTTGAGAATCTCCTCCAGTCTTTCTGGTACGCCATTCTCCTTGTAGAATTTCACAGCCCTCTGCTTGGTGTCGTAGAATTCCCTTGCGTTTCTCTCAGATGCCCTGCTTGCACACATGGTGTCCTCTTTTTTGTCTTACTACACAAACCTACAATTGAAACAATAAACATTAAACTAAAGTCGTTTACAAGTCAGTAAACAGCATCAGTTAACACACAGGTAAGATGCTGTATTCGACACCTCCACATTTTCACTCGTAATGACTTATGATCCAAACCAACATCTTAGTTGCATTTGATAATCGAGATACTATTTTTGGTCAGGATGTCATTGAGTGAAAAAAATGGCGATCAAATTCAATTTCATTTCAGTTTTATTATTTAATCCCAGTTTATAATTTAACAGTGGAATTTGTTTTGCCGGTGTGCAGGAAACATTCAAAGTCAATCACATCCTATATTTAATTTGACATCTTTTCCTATTCCACACAAACATAATAATAAATACATCTAACATACATTGCTGAAAACGAATTGTTTGTATTTGCCATATATTTTGTTTTGTTTTTACTTATTTCTTACATACATACATGTAGGCCAAGCTTTTAAATATAACGAGTCAATAGACTGATCGACTAAGCCCCGCCTCTAAACATATTGACCAATCACACCATTGGCTAAATCACCACTGCACTCGTGGGCAGCACAATGTGCGTCTCTTCAATACCACACTGCACGACATGAACGTGCACTATAAGTAAGCTCACGCACATGTTTACGTTTTCCAATAGGATTTTTATTGTGTCAGACTTTTGTCGGACTTTCGGTGGTGTACCCAAGGCTGTGATTGGCCAACACATATTGGGGCGGGGCTTAATGGATCGGTCTTTTGAACTGTTGATTAACTGTTTATACTGTTAGTTTAGCTCTACTTATGTAGCCTGTTTGCTGATGCCCCGAGTTACATATCATTTTATGCAGTCAATGCAGGATACCAGCAAACAGGCAATCAGTTGTTGATGAATTTAATACAGATCCATTATGCATCAGACTTCATAGTGACACGATTGACCTCAAACTAAAAAAATAACGAGACGTGACGGGCTGTTTCAGTGCAAATAAACATCGATTAGGAGGACAGAAAATAATCGTGAGTACAACTAAAATGCCTGGTATTTCATCTGTAATATGTTGAGAAGCCAGGAGGTGATTTTCCAGCTATTTTGACACATTTTGGGCAATTTTTGTCCACAAAATCATAGCAATTTGATACATTGCGAAAACAAAACTATGTTTACCTTGGGCATGTTGGACATGTTGGGTGCTCAGCGCCCAGGTTACTGGGTCTACCAGTACCACTAGTCCAAGTTACCTAGACCCTACAACACCTTTTTAAACATTTGGACATGATCTGGTGTATGTAGGGTCTGAGTGAAGTCCCATCAAAACTTGACACTTGTGTACAAATTTCAAATTCCCAAACAGAGAGTGACAAAGAACTGCTCCAAAATCCATCAAAGACATCTACTATCAACTTGAAAGTCATCTGAGATACGCAGGAGATATTGCTGGTTAATATAATGGTATGATTGTGCCTGATGTGTTTCTTTAAACTAGAGAAATTTTTCGGCAAAATTCTGAGTTGTAATGTACGGGGTTGACCGCTTGTTTATGCCTAGTTTTTTGAAGCGCAGTTTCGGATTCGCACAATTGTCAAAAAGGGGTATATGCTGTGATGAAGGTGATTCTCCAGGACGGTATGATACCCTGTTCCAAAAAATGGCCCAATTACTGCAAAGACTCAACAAAATTGCTGAAAAATCGCCTTCTGGCTTCTCAAGAGATCAAAGATGAAATAACAGGCATTTCATTATACTCGCTATCATCTTGTGTCCTCCAAATCAATGTTTTTGTAAGCCCAGTGCCCACCATGCAGCCGTTAGGTTCATATTTTTCCTGAACAGTCGTGTGACACTGCATTATCACCAACGACTGTTTCCTTACGTGTAAAAAGTTGTATTAACGTTACGAGGATTGCGTGTTCACTGATGCCCTGAGTTGTATATTGTTTTTCCCAGTCAACGCAGGATACCAGCTGTGTAGTGTCGACGACCCCCCACACGGTCACCCAAGGTCACAATGTTCAAGGACATGAACTTTATGAAGGACAAAATTAACAATTCTGAACCCAGCACAAAAGCAGCAGTCTTTGAAATTCCGCACATAAGGAATATGTGAACGAAGTTTCAGCTTCCTCCATCAGGTATAATGTATGAAAATATGTTATAATTTTTTTCGCAATGGCAGGGGACCTTTGCTTTGCTCCGTCACGTTCCGTTGTATTGTAATTGTAATGTAATGACTAATGTACATGCAACAACGGAGGAGTCTCGGACTCTGAACCACTCTGCCTCTGGCTGCCTCTGGCTTAGACTCAGTAACTGGGGCGCTGTACTCCGTTTTTGAGATTTGGCAAAAATGCCGTATCCGGCTGCCCCTTTATCTCCCTTAATTTAGGTCAAATTATATCCTTACCTGTCCAGAAAGGTTGACAGAATATATAAAGAGAGGAATTGAATGAGTACAAAAAAGTCTACATTTATGATTTACGCTACTCGTTAAATGCCATTTTAGTTCTTTTGGGCATGAATGCGCAAAAGTGCTGGTCATTGTTTAGCGTTTTAGCTACCAATTTCTTGAGAGGAATATTAAAAAAAGGGAAATAATGACCAACATCCATTAAAAAATCCCGTAGAAAGTGGCAGTCGGATATGGAAACTTTTCCCCAATTCCTTGAGAGGATTATTATAAAGGGAAATAAAGCCCAACACCCATTAAAAAGTCTTTAAAAAAATCCCTTAGAAAGTGGCAGCCGGATATGGAAACTTTTCCAAAGTCGTCCATAGATAACAAATTGGCGCCGCAAAAAAAAATAGTTTTCTAATACCGCGGAAATAGGAGACCAGCGGAAATGTGAGACTTGACTATACAGCGCGCGTCCCAGGCTAGTGCGGGTCTACCTACGTACCTCTGCTGGCTCTGCTCTCTCTCTGGCTCTGGTCTACATAAACTATGCACGTAAATCTACAAAATAAACTATGCAATGCCCCCAAACGAGTCTGTGGTGTGAGCTAAACATTTTACTTCAGAAAACATCTAACATCTCATTATCTAAACTTTGAAATGGTTAACAAAAAAGACTTACTCTTTTGCACATTCAGAAGTTTGATGAATTCGTGTAGGCCGCCATGTTCGAGATTGGTTTCTAGGATAATCGAGATGCATTGTGGGAATAATCAATTAAGCAGTTTTAAGTTTTTAATTGTAGAAATAAACACAGTTTATATTTCTTCTTAAGTTGCATGGACTTAACATTATTTTGAACTCTTACGTTACTTTAATTGTGAGTTTAATAAAAATTAATAACTTAAGTGTTTTTTTAGATCGAGAACTTTACCGGAAGTTGCACCTTAGCAACTGAACTGTCAACATCAATAACAGCTGGCTTCGTGAATATTGTGTGTGTGTGTGTGTGGCCCGATGGATTGATCGCACTGATGATGCGCGTGTGGTAGGACGATCCCCACACCAATTTGTCTACAACGGTAGCACTTCCTCCATAAAGATTCAATTCTTGTTTACTTGAGTAATACAAAAGCTGAAAAAACTGTTTCTTATCAAGCCAGTGCAGTGAAAAGCGTACGAACAGGGAATGCCAGCAGTTTCGAATGACCACAAAACGGGAGTCTAGATGATGCTGGCATCATTTTAAATATTCAAGAAGTTAGGGCTATTTGTTTGGACTGATTGATTGAGCAACTCTACTTTTGAACTTCAGTTCTAGAAGACGGCTATCTACATCGAGGCAAATGGCTGAGCAAGTCATGATGATATGGAAATGATATTCGAAGCTGTGTTCATACATCACCAGTGAGCTTGTGAAAGAAGCTAACTCAAGACAATCATTAACTTCATTATTAGCAAATTAATAGCTACCTTCTTCAATTCCCCTGTGCTGTGCTGTGTGGACTTCATCAAAAATCGACATTAACCATGGCCAGGCAATCTAAGGAGCTGTGGAATGAAATAGTACAATGAGCTATCCTCCGAAACTAGCCTCGGTTATCTCAGAGACAGCTTCGTCAGTTGCAACAAATTCTTTACTGGATTCCAGGCAAGGTGCTACTTTCAAGAAAGATATGGCAGCTCGTCAAAGTATTAAGAAATTGAGTGGGACATCATCGGGACGTCAGACCTTTGACAACGATGAGTTCATGGCTGCTGCTATAGGAGACACTGCTTGGTTGAAACAATCTTTAAGATCCGGCAGAGACCCATCTCTGTATGATAGAAATGTGAGCAGAATCTTCTGACATGTTACTTTTTAAATCAATAAAAAACGGTCTCTTAAATTTTGCAATAATTTCACCCCTTGCAGTCTTGAATCCCATTTAACCTGATCGGTGCATTGCAATCTTTTAAAGCTAATCTTGATGATTTATGTACGGGATGTAACTTTTCAAATGAATCAAAGTCTAATAAGTGAATTTTTCCCTGTATTTCCAGGGTCTGGCAGCGATTCATCTAGCAGCACTCCATGGTCGTATAGAATGTTTAAAGCTCCTAGTAGAGAAGTACCGTGTCGATGTAGATCTACCAAGCACCACAGGATGGAGACCATTACATCTAGCTATCAACAGTCGTACAGGGAAACGATCTCTGCAGTGTCTGCAGTATTTAATTGATCAAGGAGCTAATCCTTCATTGTGAGTTTTAAATCCATTTTAATCCAGCAACAATTCAACTCAACTTTGGCCTATTGAAACTTCCCCATAATTAATCATTGTAAATAAACAAGCTCAAAGAAGTACTTGTCAACCTCCCAATTATATTGGCATGAGCTGGGATATACTTCTTCCGCAGTTACTTCTATCTGTCGTTTTCTTATATTTAATTTGATGTTTGTGAATTGTTTCTGTTTAATAGAGTGAATGAGGACGACTTGACACCTGCCCACCAGGCAGCAATAGAGGGCAGTGTTCGATGTTTGGAGGCGCTAATCAAAGCAAACGCCGCCATTGATCTACCAGATGACAAAGGTCACATCCCACTGGACTATGCTAAGATTTGGGGTCACAGGAAATGTGCTCGGTAAGTAAAACAAAAATAATTTGAAGATGCAACATTGCTGTAAAGTGTGAAATATACTGTACAGTTATGATTATTTTGTGATTGAGGATTTATACCGATTTGTTTTTCTCTTTAGTATTTTAGCCTCTGAGGGTTGGAGACAGGGGAAAGAATACCAGGCTGGTGAGATGGAGAAGTTGAAGTACCTCCGCACCTTGAAAGAAGCTGACGAGAAAGATGAGGAGGAATCCAAGTTGGCTGAAAAAGAATTCTACGGCAGTTTGTCTTTTACAAACTGGCTTGATGAGAGGGGCTTAAAACCTAAACCAGTTGGACCTCCACTAATCCGAACATCTAAGCCAGAAATAGCGGTGACAAAAGACAACTTAAAAAAGGGAACAAATAGTCTTTATAAAGCCAATAGTATGGCAAAAGGCAAACCAACAACCAAGGAGCAAAGTAAGGTCCAAGAAAGAGGGAAAGTCCCCGAGGGGTTGTCGTCGAGGGCTAACCAGGGCAAGAGACGAGAGGAAGTCCCAAAGACTCAAGCTGCAAGGGAATCTAGAAACATCCCTCGCATTGCTATCAACGCATCAAATGGTTTGAACAAATCTAGACTCCAGTCGGCCAACATGCCCGACTTACCCGATGACGTCGTAGAGCAAGTTATTCAGCAAAAGCCATCACCTCATGAGCGCCCTCTACAGTTCAAATGCAAGAATATCATCGATGCGCAACACCGCAGGTTGTTCTCAGATGATGTCAAGAATGAGACGGAGATGTACGCTCACATCTCGGACTGTACGGACTCGAAATTATTCCCAGGAAACGCTCGCTTATTGCTGGAGACTTGTTCGAGTTCTCAGTCAAGTAAGAGTGGTAGCTCTAACTGGCATGATGTTGATGTTGAAAGAGTCTCGAAGATGATGAAAGAGTTATCGAAACCTCTCACATTCCCAGCCATTGAGGGACATAGTTATAAATATTCATTTGAGGTCTTGTGATGGAAACTCAGTAGAAAGGAATCTGTATCAATTGATCGCCAGTTGATCCTGGTACTCTACAATTCTATCTCAGTAGTCGAGACATCATTCCATCTAGAGAGCTTCCATCTTCAGTTTGTTCTATTTCTCAAAAATGTGTACACTCCGTCGGGGTGAATTTAATACAATTTTACACAAACTAGTTTTGCCACTTATTGACAACTTATTTTAATAATAATGCAACAAATTTACCAATTTATTATAAAATGTTCTCTGCCTGTTATGAGTTTAAGTGATGTGAATTCATAAGCAAGTTGTATACAATTTTAGTGGTTTAAATACATTTCTTTATGCAATTTTATATACAAAATAAATTCAAAACACGTCAATCAATGGTTGTCAAGTAGATTATTGGAAACAGGCATGATATTCTTCCTACTTCAGTCTGATTTCTGATTTTTCTTTTGCTCTCAGAAAAATCAGTAAAATTGTTATTAATGAGCCTGAAAAGTCTATTAAAGCCTATACCATAATGTACATGTAGGTCAGTCCTTCGGCTCAATCAAATGTTCCTACTTTTTCAAGGGGCCATTTTTATAATGGTTACCTTTTGCATTATCTAGCCCTAAAAAGAGGCCCCAAATTCTCAACTTACATGCAAAACCAATACAATGTGGGAAGACAGATCTTTGTTAAATCCACCAAACAAAAATATTTCAGTAAAACTAACTACAAAAACAACATTCAATGGTTTAAGTTTTGTTTATTTTATTGACAATAGCTTTACATTCCCTTGACGTACACAAAACTCGTCCCATTTTTAGTTGACTTCAAGAGATGTTACAACATCTGAATACGTTGATCTATTTTTTTATGAAACACACTTGAACTCCACTGTCGCACCCTCATTACAGTTTGTGCTCAGTGTTTTTCATATTTGATACCTTTATTTATAAAGGAAGTGTTTAAAAACCATTCCAAATACATGTACTATTAAAGTCAGCTTTGCAGGCACAAATATTTCTCAAAATCATTAACGGCGAGCTTGGTATGAAACAGGTTTATAAAGGAGAAAATCTCAGAAGTACTCACTGTTTGAAAAAACGAATCAAACGTGCTCAGTTAACACATTCTTGACAAGATTGTCAAGGATGTCATGGTTTGATTTTCAACTCGCACTCACAGAAATTGTGTATAGGAGCTGCCATACGGCGATTACTGAGCAAATAGCACACACATGAACAAGTATCACTTCTTAATAGACCGATCCATTAAGCCCCGCCCACTGTACATGCGCGCCATATGCACCAACATGTTTGTCAGGCTTTTGGTTGCGCAATCATCTCTGTGATTGGTCAATACGCTAAGGGCGGGGCTTAATGGATTGGTCTATTGCAAGTGCTTACATTTTAAACCCTGTATTTAAACTTGTAAAAAAAAACCACATTTGTCTTGTTTAAATACCTCTTTTGACTCAATTCACCTGACATCATCATCAGGATAATCTTGGTTGCGTATTTGGCAGTCAATTTCCCTGTGTGTTATACAATGTAGGACGCATTTTCGGCAACGCGACGTTTACACGCTTACCATTTAATTTGTACGTGCAATTTGACTCCCAAAATGACGACCGTAGCAGACGTGTGCTGACAGCCACGTATGCTGACAATACAAGGGATCAATATGTCAAAGTATTTCCAAACACTGGCTACATTATAATCAATCATATTTTTTTCGTCACGATTATTCTTAAAGAAAAGGTGAAGACTTTCACCATTTGAAGCCTAACAAATGTTAGTAATTTTTTGACAATTTTGTTTAAAGCTCCAGCTCGGCATTGGTGAGAGGAAAAACAAAAATGTTCACAGATTTACATATACAGTACCTTACATAGTATAAAGATAATGATGGTAGAAAACTTTCCTTGAAATATTTCTGCCTGAAGTGTAATCGTTTTTAAATAAATGAAATAAGATCCAAAATTAGATTTCGTCTCACTGAAACGAAAATTCTTCCTGTAGGAATGCATACAAAAATGCTGAATGTGTTTTTACCGTTTTTTCGCAATTGAAACAACGAAATGAGCTGACATTTTCACAGGTTGGTTTTATTTCAAGTATCTTGATTTGTGCATAGAATGGAAGCATTTGCTGTCAGTTTACCAATGTTGAGCTGGGGCATTTAAGAGTCAATATACTTCGTAATAACTCGTCACTTCATTTCTACATTGTAAGTTATGTACAAAAAAAACCCCGACATGCTTGACCAAATTACAGTTAAACTAATTCCTCAACAGCAACCCCCTTCCTTCCATAAAAACCCCAAATAAAAAGCCAGACTGGCTCTTTGCAATTACATTTACATGCACATCACATCCTACATGTAGTAGACTTGGTCCACAAAACATTTAGTCTAAATTTTAATTTTTACAGTCAGTACCTGACAGCAACGAGTGACAACACTTCAAATTGTCAATAATAAATGTAGCACTTTTGCATAATATTATAAATCATACTTTACAATCGAACGTTAACTGCGTTGATGAAATGAGTTGGTTGGAAGTTTCATGTTCATTCATTTCATAACTTTCGCCCAGTGATAACCAAACGTGAACTATCCTGAGACTAAGCTGTGTTTCTTTACACAGCTGTGCCGCTTCTAAAATTCAAACAGTCTTTTATAAAATCTTTTTCAATTAAGACCATTGATTTGAGATAATGTATTTCGTCTGACACAGGTGCAACATCAGGTGAACATTTTCTCAACTGGTTATCACTGAGCAGGGACGCTGGGAGATAAAAGTACTGGTGATAATCTATGATGTTCGCATTTTAGTAACTCATTTTAAACTTTAACCATGCCTAGTTTTTTTTTCAGTAAGGTGTGGCTTTCCTTTTGGACATAAGCTTTGGTTGGCAAAACGAAATTGGCAAAACCGGTTCAATAGGTCCATATTGTACTAAGCACCTGATATCCAATCCATCTTGGTCTGGTTGAAGATTAGAAACGTTTGGATCTCTCTGGGATGAGGGAATCCTTAAGCATGTCAAATACCGATAGAATCCCACTGCGTTTACTTCTCTTGTTAAAATAACTCGTCACGATATCGTCTGGTTTCTCTGCAAATATTAAAAAGAAACAGAATGAAACGATTTGACCATAATAATAATAATAATAATAATTTTCCATTTATATTGCGCAAATTCCATACTAATATGATCAAATGCGCATTACAATGTGTATAATCTATGCTCCAAACATGCTCAGAGGTGGCGCATTAAGCAGCCAAACCAGAAACACCGGGGGTAAAGCCCCTTCTCTTTTACGATAAGTGTTCTGGGTGTTTTATGTGCATTACACAACGCACAGGACCTACAGTTTTACGTCCCATCCGAAAGACGTGAGCTGGATGTTACAAAGCCCTATCATGTCCCAGACAAGCCACCAACCATAACAGTACTTGGAGTGGTCTCCCATCCATTTACTAACTGCAGTCAATGGTGCTTAACTTGGCAATACTACCGGTGGCTCTCCCGTTGAGCTAACTGTCTGGGACGAACATGAACAAACAACAGGCCTGAAGTCGCCAGACACACAAGGCCAGTAAGCCACTCGAAGTGTGGGCTACAAATCAACTGTTTTCCCAGGGGCCATTGCCACCTACTCCTGGGGCTGAAACAGGGTTGCCCCCTTTACAGTCCGTAAGGATGTAGGCTTGGGTATCATCCATCAGAAGCCTGGCTAATAGAGCAGAAAGCTCTACCTCCCCAACTTTTACAAACTGATACTTCACGGAGGCAGCAGAGGCAAATGCCTCTGTTCCCGATTAACCTTTGAAATTCTCCGGTAGAACTTTAGATTTTCCTGGTAGACGTACCCTTTACAATGCGGAGAACTGCCTCACCCTTACAAGAATGAAGTATAAAGCCTGAAATAACTTCTAATCTTATTGTATTAATCCCGCTGTCTCTCCAATATCTATAAGTCCACGGCCATCTTGGATAAGAATTTTTAAAATAGATAGAATCCTTAGAAACCATTCACTATGAGACTCGGATGAGATTTTTGCCTGTCCTACGCCAAGTCTAGTTTGGATTGACTGCAATGGTGTGTCTTGGTTGAGCGGTCAAGCGCACTGGACTCAAGCTCTAATGTTTCTGATCAGCAGAGTGTGGGTTCGAGTCCCGGTCTTGACACTTGTGTCCTTAAGCAAGAGACTTGGTTCATCCTTCGGATGGGATGTAAAGCCGTAGGTCCCGTGCGTTGTGTAATGCACGTAAAAGAACCAGGTTACACTTATTTTTTTTATGGAAGTTGCCAGACACACAAGGCCAGTAAGCCATTCGAAGTGTGGGCTACAAATCAACTGTTTTTTCCAGGGGCCGTTGCCACCTACTCCTGGGGCTGAAACAGGGTTACCCCCCTTTACAGTCCGTAAGGATGTAGGCTTGGGTATCATCCATCAGAAGCTTGGATGGTAGAACAAAAAGCTCTACCTCCCCAACTTTTACGAAGCAATTATGGTTAAGTGCCTTGCTCAAGAACACAAGTGTCATGACCGGAACTCGAACACAAACTCCAATGACTCAGCCACCAGAGCTTGAGTCCGACACACTAACCACTCCGCCACAACACAAAATTTTATTTTGAACATTAATATTAATAATAACAAAGAGAAGGGGTTTTCCTTGGTGTTTCTGGCAGTGGCTGCTGAATGTGCTGCAGCACCTTGTAAACCCTTATAAGGTGCTACATAAATGGGTCTCATAATTCAGACACTTCAAAAACCTATTTTTAAAAAAATGTAATAAGCGCCTTGAGTACCTAATTGGAAGATACGTGTGCTATATAAGACTCCAGTATTATTATTATTTATATTAATGTTCAAATTAAAATTCTGGCATCAACAGGTGGATTTTGAGGGTAGTTTAAGAGTGAACCAGAATTTGGCAGTGTATGCCCTTCATGTACTTACTTCCTTCAGTAGCAGGCATGTGCGTTGTTGGGAGAATGTTATCGTTTGCCGAGAGTGAAATGAAGAATCCAAAGGGTACCAACCAAAGACACATAGTGAAATATGCTATCACCTTAAAAGAAACAAGAAGAGAGACAAGCACATCAAGAGATGGAATTGTAGAACAATTCTAAACAATAAGGTGCAACAATGCATGCTGACAACATCTCGGCCATTTATTATAAGGTTTGACTGTGTAGGTAAGGTCTCAAGATTGCAGGGAGGAATCAATAATACGCAGTTTTTATATAGCGCTTTATCGCACCCTATGGGCGTCTCAGAGCGCTCAGTATTTTTTTCCTGCGAGGTATGATGAGTTACGTTTTTGAAGTATGAGACCTGTTCCCTTACAAAGCACCATGTAATGGTTCACAAGGTGCTGTGGCGCAATCTGCAGCTGATCAAACCAGGAACACCGGGGCGAACCCCTTCTCTTTGCGATAAGTGTCACTGGGTTCTTTTACGTGCATTACACAACACACGGGACCTACGGCTTTACGTCCCATCCGAAGGACGAAGCAAGAATGGTTAAGTGTCTTGCTTAAGGACACAAGTGTCACGACCGGGACTCGAACCCACACTCTGCTGATCAGAGACACCAGAGCTTGAGTCCGGTGTTCTTATCCGCTCGGCCACGACACGCCAAGATGAGGGTCTTGGTCGTCTTGGAACGAGTCCAGACCTAATGGCTTACCTCTGAAAATGGATGCCACACATCAGCAAAATACTGGAACGCTAGATAATGATTTACAATCACAAGAACTGCAAGAAAAAGCATAAAAAGGGCAAATTTATAACAACTGTAAAATCAATAGACTGATTGCGCGACCAATGTTTACATGTCATCACATGACCTATTGTGGGTACTACGTAATCTGAGCTGATGGCAAACTACGTGCAAATACATGTCACACCAAAAGTCGGCTTTTGGTATAAATAATAACACAGTTACTAAGCTATTTTTATTAAAGTTTTATGTTGTGACATTGATATTATTCACATTACTGTTTCATAAACTACCAGTTTTCTACTACAAAAGAGGTTTTGGAAAGCAATTTCTTTGGATGATTCAGCTTCAAAACTTTGAAAATCTTGTGTTGAAAAGTTTGATCGCGGTCGTCTGGCCTAACGTTCCGTCGTGCACTGTACACATCGTGCACATTTACATGTTACTTGTACAATTTTCAAGACATGCTGGAACTGTCCTTACTGGCTTTACCTACCACACGACAGCGGGCGCCCCAATTTTGCATTTCATGGTTCTGAATACAGTGTCCTATCTTGGTTTTAGTAGTATCTGAGGAAAAACTCACCGCAACTAAGAATAAAGACTGGTGATGAGAGCTCTATGAATGGGAAATTTTTGAGCAGCAAAGAATACATTCCAATAGAAACCAATCCTGTCAGCGTCAGATAATACGGGAAGTCTTCAAAGATGATCAAACCAACGTAGATTCCTGCTGTGATCTAAGAAGAAAGATTAATACAGTCAGCTGTCAATGGTCTTGGACAATAACTTCAAAAAAGAAAAGGATACAACTCAACACTGGTTGCAGGCCTTGTGCTTAAGCTTTTTGTAAAGTAGCCCAAGGGGCTAGTAAACTGTGAATTTTACTTGTCCCCAGGAAGTTTTCGATGCCAAAATTTTAAACATGTATTGTCATAAATGTATCTTTCTCATACTAATGGTACCATCACAACCAGTTTAATGGCCAAATGAAGTTACACTCCCACTCTCAAAAATAGATTTACACATTTCTTAAAATGTATTATTCACATCTGAAAAGGAAGAAGTATGAGCATTTTATAAACAAGTAAGCTGCACAGTTTTTAGTAGCCCACAGGGCAAGTTGAGAAGTGGTGTTTACTAGCCCATAGCAGTTTTTACTAGACAATGTACACCGGGCTAGTGTTAAGGGTGAGCCCTGACTGATTGTCTTTAAAGCCCCAGCTCAGCATTGGTAAGAAGAAAAACATAAACGTTCACAGGTTTACATATACCTCACATGGTATAAAGATAATGATGGTAGAAAACTTTCCTTGAAATGTTATCATTTTTAAATAATAAATGAAATAACATCCAAAGTTAGTTTTCAACTCAGTGAGACGAAAAGTCTTGCCTACAAAAATGCTGAATGCAAATGAAACAACAAAATGAGCTAACATTTTTACAGGTTGGTTTTACTACAAATATTCTGATTTGTGCAAAGAATGGAAGCATTTACAGTCAGTTTGCCAATGTTGTGCTGGGGCTTTAAAGAAAATGTAACTAAGTTAAACACAGCAAACAAAACCCCCACCTCAAACTACAGTTTTACAGTTTAAGTACAAATAAATCATTAATATGGGCGGCAGGGGAAAGCATTTTCTGTAGAAAGTGTAAGTTAAGGTCCCTTTGGTGGGGACGATTGCAGGGGATGGGGGAGGTGAGTATAATTATGCACGCTCTATCCTATTGGTAAGTCACTACATCACGTGTGTGCATATTTACTGCATGTCCAAAGTCTTCGCCACTTTTGACTCAAAAGCTGGCATACGCAAGTGTGTAGTTTTACCAAAACTCACCCATTCCATCGTTCAATAGCATTTCTTATGACAAAAACTTATAATTCTGAGAGGACCTTGAGTCTTTGAAGAACGTATGTATAAGCCAAGTCCAACTGGTAAATGACTCTTTCATAAATCATCAAGGAAAAACTAGCTCAATGCAACTTCTATGGGCTTCTGGAAATCATTAAGACGAGATTGTGTGAAGTGGGCGTGGCTTACCAACAGGATACAGAGGGAGGGAGTTTTTTTTTATATTCCCCCTCCCCCATTATTGTAAATGTACGCCTGTCGATATACTCACAATCACAAGCCATCTGATGACTCTCATGGTAATAACTGTGTACTCTTCAACAAGCTCTGCCAAATAGTACAGACCAGCGGCTGAAAAAAACAGACATCATATCACAAGAATTCATGTTACTAAGCATGTCATGGTAGTACAGTGTTGTAGTTCTCAAGACCGACCTCTATCTCAAGACCTGACTCCAGACTGGTTTTGATGGTCTCAAATATTTGACTGATCTCGTGCCGAGACCAGCCTTTACTTCCATTATGCAACCCATGAAAATAAGTGATTGATGGTTTTATTCGGGTCAGATGAAACATCAAACGATTTCGCATTTTGAGGCTGCTTTTATTTCATCATTTTTCTTTTAACCATGCTAACATGACAAGGAGTCAGGAATACATCCTTGGATGTTAGTTGAACAACAACAAAAACAGAACAATTTCAAAGAGGTGTTTGAGTGGGGTCCGAACACCTAAAAAAAGAAAGGCAAAAATGCCATATCCGGCTGCCACGTTATCTCCCTTACTTTTTGTCAAATTGTATCCTTACCTGTCCAGAAAGGTCGACAGAATGTATTTGTATACAGAGAGGAACAGGCACTTTGAACAATTACTAAGTTTTGAAATCATGAAAAATAAGACATTTTCACGTCTACGTTGGGCTTGACAACGCTTCTTGCTAAACACCATTTTAGCCCCTTTTGGTTGGTAAGAATGTGCGAAATTTTCCTCCGCGCGATGAAATCTCCGCTTGATTTTTTCTTTTTTAATTTAAGTTTAATTTAAAGGTGAATAATTAATAATTAGCGTTTTAGCTACCAATTCCTGGATAGGATTAGGAATATTAAAAAAAAAAAAAAAAAGCCCAAGGAAAATAAAGCCCAACTCCCATTAAAAAATCTTTAAAAATCCCTTAGACAGTGGCAGCCAGATATGGAAACTTGTCCGTAATACTAATTATAACTGTTTCATTGGCATTGACACTTACACTACATAAACCTTGTGTGTCAGTCACAGTGTGCAGGTGGTATATTTATTGGATATGTCTACATACTGCACCAATATCGTGAAACCACAAAATTCTTACCAAGCGCTAAGGTGGCCAAACAAACATGCACAAATGTGGCTAACCAACTTAGTATCATTAAAAACCACATGCTGACAAATCTAGTCGTTTCTCTGCCTCTCTGGTGAATGGCTTCGCACAATTCAGCAGTTTTACGTTAACACTATTTACAACACTGACAACACAACCGTCATTTAACCATTGACATTGCACAGTTGTCACTTCCCTCGATGTAATTTTTTTGTACACGAACGGCATTGGGTCAAAGTTCACACAAAAGATAAGTGAACTGTGCAGGAACACGCCCAATTTCAAATAAATATTTGATGTTATTAATTACAGTAGGTAAACACAAAATAATACTTGTAAATATATCATGTTATTTATCTAATTTGATAATATAGTATATTTATGTAACACAAAGTTGTATTTACTGGTGATATTATTTAAAACTATCTTCATTTGAACGCGTTTTTATCAAAGGGCGACACCCCCTGAGTAGGAAGAAGCCCATAAATTGATAGAGGGCGCTCTTTAATTTTGAGCTCCAGTTCATAATAAAGGAAGCAGATAGACGGATTTGTCACATCATGATTCATTAAAACATCCTTTAGAAAGTCAGAATTCAGGCGAATTTCTCCTTGATTTGAACATGGGACAAACTTCTTCATCTGTGTCGAATTCCAACAATGCCAACAGAGGTAAATCAACTTTAAAATCTTCAAGTCAGACGTTCAACTTCAAGATGTTTACAATTCAGTGACTGCTCTAGAGACAAGACTACTTTTAATTTTTTTCAGTTTCTTGCAATTAAAACATAATTAAACTAATATTTTTTCTGCTTAAAACAAAAGAAAGATTTATTTTATTTTCATCTTCATTCCATGTCATGATGTCTCTAATAAAATTAGAGACATCAATTGCTGATTGCTTGTTTTCTTTCGCCTTTAATTTTTTGAAGTTTAAAAAGAAAAATGTTTACAATTATTTAGTTTCTGTAATTAACCATCAGTTAGTTTCATTACCATGGTCACTTGTGCCATGTTAATGAATTCCTTCCCACATGGTGTAACATAGTCTACCGAAAATTTGTTTACTTAGTCCATGTGGCATTTATTTGTACTATTTGGGGTAAGGAACATCATAAACATGATAAACAGATGAAGTAAATTTCCTAAAACTAAAGAATATAATTTAGATCATTTAGATAGTGGATATTTTGCCTGATCAGGATTTCTTTTATTTACGTCTTTGAGCGTACATAAATAGCCGACATTTAATAATTTGTTGAATTACCAAGGTTTTTCGTCCACTTCTTGACAGCACAGAAAAAAATGATCCTGCTTAGCAACCGACATGTTCCGCCATTGAACCCTGTTCAAAGCATTTTTTCAAATTTTTTTCATGGTGATGTGTGGACATACTTTCCTTTGGGAAGCAATCCTCCCTGGCTTGTCATTGTATTTGAAGATTTGAACCAAAACAAAAAGAATTCCGTTGTTTTCTTTTATTCCTACTTCCCATCAGCGCATTCCTCAGCAGCTGGCACGAGTCAGCAGGCTTCAAGCAGGTCCCGACCAGACTCGGCACCAGAGCGCAGACGAACCACAAGCACTAGTGCTGCATCGAGTGGCTACAGAGCAAAACCCAACAGAAATTACCGGGGCACACAGCAACCAGGAAGAGCCAGCTGGCCCCACGATGTCCTCCAGCCTCTCGACTCGCTGCTCCAACCAGCTGCACAACACCACAGTGACTTCCACTTCCACACAATCCACGGCAAGAACATTGTGTTGTCCGCAGATCACAAAACAGCATCTCGTATGGGCAGTTTCTGCAATGCCCTGGTGTTCACTCACAGAGCGATACATGTTGGGGAGATACTGCACTTTGAACTAATCCAGAATACAGCCGGTTGGAGCGGAGTGTTACGCTTCGGTTACACCTCCCAAGATCCTTTATCTATGCGCAGTAACGGAATCCCCAAGTACGCTTGCCCAGACCTCACAGGAAGAGCTGGAAACTGGGCAAAGGCTCTGAGAGAAAATTGTGCAAAGCACAACAATGTGCTGAACTTTGTCCTCAGTGAAGATGGGACAGTGTATTATAGCGTCAATCAAGAACATTTTATGGAGTTCTTCAACGGTGTGGACACATCAAGGCCTGTGTGGGGAGTAATTGATGTTTATGGTAACACAACTGGCGTTAGAATTGTTGGTAAGTTTTCATAAAATTTGGAAAATCATTATATCATTGCATTTGAAAGTGATCTACAAAAAGAGAAACAGGCATGATTTGAGATCACAGTCTTTTAGAAATCTGTCTGGACAATAAGTTAAAAATACTGAACATTTTTCCTAATTGTTCTTCCACTCTACATGTAGATACCTTCCCAACATCCAACAGGATCTCCACAAGGGGTGCCTCGTCTGTTAGCTCTGGATTCTTGGATCCACTACGCTTGGTCTCTGACCTAATACCTGGAAGTGGTAGTAGTGGTCAGGAGCTACCAACCCAAGGTACGAGTGGTACGCGTGCCAATGCTCTCAAGCCCGACCCACTACCGCTGCACAGTCAACACGGCTGTAACATTGTACTCGAAGAGGAGAGATTCGTAGCCGAACGCAAAGCAACCACCGTCAGCGGTGGGATAGTCTTCACGACTCGGCCCATCCAGTTCAACGAGAGGATCATGGTGAAGATTCTCACCGTAAACCACTGCTATATTGGCCATATGGGTGTCGGTTTGACGTCATGTGATCCAGACACTCTAGATCCCGATACCCTACCTCTTGAGGCGGAAGATGTCTGTGACCGGAAGGAGTACTGGGTCATGACCAGAGATTACGATACACTCGACGAAGGAGTTAGTTTAGGGTTCACAATGGATGAAGATGGTAGGATTCACATGACGGGACCAGAGGGTGCTTATGATAAAGTCTTGATGCACGTCGATACATCCACACCACTCTGGATGTTCTTTGACTTGTATGGCACCACCCAGACAATCAAAATCTTAGGTTAGTAAAATATTTCTCATCGAAAAGAATTAATGGGCTTTAAAAATGGACGCTTTAAAAAAATGGTTAAATACATGTGTGGAATAGCTTCCTGACCATGACTGGAGCAAAGTATCGATGCCTTGTACATTTTCAGAACCTCGACATAAATTCTGTTTGGCAATTGTGAGATTATTCACACTTAAGTACCATGGAGTAAACCGCCAAACGAGATGCATAACTGTAATTATAACACACCTCTCCCTGGTTCTTTATCCTGATTGGCTGAAACATGGTCACGTTGGGTGAACTAATATAGCCTAGTGCTTCGAATCTGCACCACTGTGGACTTGACGTGCGTCAACGCACTGCAGGCGCTTCATTTGGGGGAAATAGTTCGCAAAGCGGGAAATAGTTTCAAAAACCCCAAAACTTTTGACTGGTAAACAGCGCCCTCAAGGGGTTTACAATGCTCATAACAGTTTACAGTTGTGAAACCGTGCGTTTTTTCACATGACATTTTGGACTGAGGCGTGTTATAAAACACATATGGACTGGCATTATTCGGGCAATAGTGCACGACTATGCACCCCTCGGGCCTGTGAGTGACCAGGAGAGGGTCCTATTTCCCTCTCCTGGTCACTCACAGGCCCTCGGGGTGCATAGACGGGGTGCACTATTGCCCGAATAATGCCAGTCCATATGTGTATAGTATTTTGTATTGTCCTAATAAGATGGAAAACAATTTGATGTTTCTCTTGCAGGTGCACTTAAAAATAGTCCTCCACCTCCAGTGCCGTCACAAACTGACTGGGACGCAACAAATGATATCAATGTGAGTATATTTGATGAAGCAGGTGGTGCCGCTGCCTTTGCATTACACGTAGATGATGCGGAGAAGGTCCCCACTCCACCTCCTAGACAACACTCGGTGTCTGCTGCTTCTAAAGCTAAACCAACGGAGGGGAGCAGCAATCAGGGTAAATCCCGCCGTCAAGCACCCCCCCGTCCCACCAAACCGCCTCTAAGACAAGACAACGAGTGCACTGTCTGCTTTGAGAATCTTCCTGACGCAGTGTTCTATCGATGCGGCCACATCTGTTGTTGCCTTGCCTGTGGAATGAAACTGAAAGAGCGGGGAGATCCGTGCCCTCTCTGTCGAGCCCCAATTCATGACATCATCAAATTCTACAAGACGTAGGTGGTTGGACCTCTAAGCATCGCATGTAGCGTCAGCTTGGTACTGTAAGGAATCCACAATAAATCAAGAAGGGCTTAGAACACAGACACGGTAACAACTACGAGGCAGAAATTACATTCCAAAATTATCAACAGAAATGGTCACTGGGTTTGCGATGGGTGAATGAAATGTGAACTAAAGCCTCCATGAGAATGATTCATCTCTTTAAAAAAATATCGGAAATGCTGCATTAAAAAAAAAGTACCTTCTTTTAGCCAAAATGAATCTATGTTTGTGCCAACAGTTAAATATGTGAAAAGTGTTGCACAATTTTAGTCAAGTGCCAAAATGGATCCTTGTTGACACCCTAGTTGTGATAGAAATGTCTGTGTGACTCCAAGCTGACGTTATATGATAAAGTGCTGCAGAGTAGCAAGTACATGAAAGTAATATAAGACAAAACAACCATGGGTGATATGCTTGTGAAACTCTTATGACGTTCTCTCATTGGGTTATGTCTTGGGATTATTTCTTGGCAAAAAAGTAGCCCAAGAAGTCATGATTCACGACATTCTCATGCTCAAGGGACAACTTCACAAAGAGCTAAGATAAATCTTGAGACGTTTATCAATCTGAATTGCTAAACAAAGTGGGAATGTCGCTATGGCGATATTGATAAATGAATCAAAGTGCTTTGTGAAAATGAGCCCTGATTTAATTGTAAGATAATGACGATGGAAGAAGATGCAAGATGTACTTTAGGACGGAGAATGTGATTGAAGTAAATTTCTTTGTTTCACTCTTCTACATATGCACTTTTTATAAACCCACCATTCCCACTAAACATATGTACAGGTACACGTTATATGACAAGAGAGTGGCATACATATGTATGTATATCATTGTAGAATGTATGATAGAACTGTTTATGCGGAGAAAAATTAATATTTATGATATCGGAAGTTAGCAATTGAAGAAAGGCATGAGATACATATGCATTACTTTTATACGGAGCAAACAACGTTGGAATCACAACACACCGATCCATTAAGCCCCGCCCCCCTAAACATAACAACCAATCACAGCGTTGGCGACATCACCACTGTACACGTGGGCAGCACGTTGTGCGTCTCTTCAATGCCACACTGCACGGCACGAACGCACACACAATGTTTACATTTTTAAATAGGATTTTATCGTGTCAGACTTTCGTCGGACTTACAGTGGCGTAGCCAACGCTGTGATTGGTCAACACATATGGGGAGGGAGTTCAATAGATCGGTCTATTGAAATGGTCAAATTTTCTCTTGAATTTAAAAGTGTTGGATTCATAATTGCAGAAATATGCACATTGAACGCGGCAAATGAAACGAGTGATATTAAAATGAGAGTACATGTATTTTATGCATTTTTATACATACTTTAGTCCCCTTGTAGAAGCAATATTATCTCACATTGATTGTAAATGATATAAAATATTTAAATAGTTTATGAAATTAAGTATAACAAAGCTTCAAAATGGCATCGCTTACCCCAGCTGGTGAATTTAGTCAGGTAGTAGCTTTAAAACTTAGGATTATACCAAACTTGATGCCTTACTGTGGCATTCAGTGAGCTTTGATTTGATCTTGCCAGTTGACCTCAGTTCTCAATACACCAGTGGTAAAAAATAATTTTATTTTTGGTCGGAAATTATTTCACGAAAGCAGATATTTGTATTGAGGAAGTCACTTTGCCAAAAGTGAAAGGGAAAGGGGGGTGGGGATAGTGTCCGGTGAATGAAAGTATTCAGGGGGATCAGTTTACATGGTTAACTTGAATAAGATTGAGGACTATTTCCTCCTTGTGTATGATGTAACTAACTTGTGACGGTCTGAAGACAGATTCTTCAATATCTATGTCAGATATAGAAGAATTGGATTGAGAGTTCAAAGAATACAAGCGTTTGCAGTTGTACACAGTTTCTGGTTCTAATTTCATGGAGGTGATTAAGCAGAAAATGTTGCTTACACATTTTCTGCTTAGCAAAACTAAGCAGGAAACCAGTCAAAGATGGTGAGTGTGGTACGGTAATTTGGCTGGTAACATTATTCTGTTAAGCATAATTGCTTTCAGCTTAGCAGCTTTTGTGCTTAAGCAGCTCTATGAAATTGGGCCTTGATGTCCTGTGAATACAACAAACTGTAAGACTGATGGTGAACATAATATCCCCTAGACTGTCGGCTGTGCGAACTTTAAGGCTTAAGGATTATAGCAGTAAATGGAGTAACCCAGTTACTACGTGTGTGTGCGTGCCAGCAATCACACCCTTTGTGATTTGACCACAAGCGCGTCCATGTGCAGTATCTGGGTGAGAGTTCATCTTTCCATGCACAGCCACAGGCGTGCTAGAATTACGACAACACAGCCTCTTTAAGTAGACTGCATTCTTACTGTTACTAAAAAATATGTTACCTTCTTTTTTTTGTACAAATATATACCTTTGGGTTTTTCATTTTGAAGATGTTTATTAAGTTGTTTTTGTATATTGTTTGCTATGTATATAAATACAAAATATATTAGCTTCAAGAAATATGTATATTGATTGAAAAGTGGTATAATATACAAATTGAAAAAAAATAAGACCATTTCACATCAAATCCACAAAAAACAACAAGAAGAAAGAGGAAAAAAAAGAAGAGGTTTTATACATGTATTATCCATTTTTCCATAATCTTGACTTTCAAAATACAAGTGCTCCATTTATAAACAACCCCTGGAAGAAATAGAAACTGTTTTCCCACTTCTGTAGTTTTGTTGAAGTAAACAAAAAAATATGAGTTCTTTTTCAGCAGGACTGAGCCACAGTGTCTTTTTTAAGGACACCTAAAAAAATACTGTATTTAACGGCTACATTACTTATAATGTGTTTTGAAAACTTAAGTGAGATTTTGTTGGAAAAGGTCAGTTTGTCATATTAATCAAGAATGTAGTTAGTATTACAAAGTTTCCCTGAGAGAATATTTCCATTGATTATCATCCATTGTGTGGTGCTATTAAATTAGTTAAAACCAATTACAGGTGACTGGGGGGGGGGGGGGGCAGCGTTCATGTTATTTTGTTTACCACATCCAATTCTTTGAACTGAAGCAGATATGTTAACTGACGCAAGAGTATAGCAGGGAGCCAGTTAGCCACACCATGCAAAACATGGTAGTTTGGTTGGTTACCACACTCTACAGTTAAGCGTTTGCTCACATGAAGCAGCTCAATGAGATTGGACTGAGTTGTTGGGTCGTTGTATGGTGTCATGCGTAGAGGAAGACTTGACGGTTAGGGTTTAGAAAATCAATCAGGTTTCAGGTCACAAAAATTAATTAATACCTTCTTTGATTCTTGTGTTTGATGGGTCTCAACATTTCAAACAGCAGGCCACCTTTATCACGCTGCAGCCATCTTTGTTAGACTCCCTGTATACACAATGACAATGGTAGTTTAAATTCTCAGTTTATGAAAAGGTGCCAGACTATTTTCCCTTCCAGCCTCAGTATGGTTTTATTGGTTTGAATGGAAGAAAAACAAGATGGCCACACTGTGATAAAAGTCTCCTCTGCTTGTTTTTAAGAGGGGGCGGATCTTAGGTAGCTGAATTGGAAAGGGGGGCATTAACTAGTTCTTAATTTTACACTTTTTGATGGACGTAAAGGACATACGGGTGGGATTTAAATACCCCACTACCATATTTAGTCCAGTCATATGCCAGTTATAAATGCATTAGAATAATAAGCCAATTGCAAGTTAGATTTGAATGATGTCTGGTACAACGCCTCGCTAGGTGACAAGTGAATGCTCGATTTAAATTGCTCAGACTAAATCCAGTGTCGTTTTGTTACATGGTTTGGGGCAAGCTTTTGCACTGCAACCTCCAGATATTAGCAAAGACGGTAGTAATAATTTGTGCCACACATTTCATTGAGAATTGTGTATGGATGTTTGTCGCTTCGTATGTTACTAAGAAAAACCTTGCCCCTAATCAATGTGACATATGAACAACACTGAATGTAGTCTGAGGAATTCAAATTGAGCATTCGCTTGTGACTGAATAAGGCATGGTACCAGATATCAATCAAATTGAACTCGCAAATAGCTTATTGTGACATTGGTCTTGCTTTCGTATGATATGACATTGTTTATGTGATGTATGCATGCCTCTATGTTGTATTTGTATATACCCTGCCTAAATATACCGCTGTCATATATAGTCAGTTACACCTGATTTGAATTTTACTCTATGATTTGGTTCACACTTGCATTATTTCCAAATAACAATCGAGCTATGGCATAAGATGTCACGAGCTCAAACAGCGCCCTCACTGAGGTCAAAGGAAGACCTATCATTGGTGGATGGTTGTGGATGGTGCGCACACACATGCGTGTTTCCATTGTTTGTTCTCGGCATTTACTTACCACGAACAAGTGACCAGTCAAAAGTCGCTTTACTGTGTACAGTCACCGACTGGTTTCCCACTAGTGATTGTTAGACAATCCTGCTTAGCATGGAACAAGCTTAGCAGGTACAGGTTACCAGTCAAAGTAGTATGTAATTTACATTACTTGTCACTGGCTCTCTGATCATCTTTGCTTTGGAAATACAAGCTTTAAGCGATATTTTCTGATTTCTGTGTTTAGCATATCATGCAACCTTATTCTGTAATTTAAACCATTTTTATGTAAGACTACGTTTAAAATGATTTGCTGTTTGTAAAATATTGTAATTCCAGTGTGTTGAAGTGATTGTAATTTTAAAATGGTATATAATCTAGATAAACAGTATTGTGTACACATAATGTTTATTTGGATCTTTCAGTGCAATGTAAAGATAAATCAAAATAAATGCTTAATTTAAAAGTAGCAGCATCTTTTAGAAGTTTTTTTTTTCTATTTGATCTTCGATAATAAATCATTACCATTGATAATGAAGAAAACCAAGAAATGTCCGAAATGTAATCTATTTGTTTGAGTAATTCTAGGTGACACTTTGTTGTCTGTCGTTTCCTATAGATCAAAGTCGTTTCTGCTGTCGATGTTTGTTGGCTTCAGCCGGGAATATTAATTTTTTCGTCACCCATAGCATAACTTTGTCACACGGGATACTAATTTCTTGTACTTTAATCTGTATCAACCCCATGTTATCGTTACATGACAATGAACAGAATTCCGGAAATAACGATGTTATTTATTGGAGAGATAACGAGGTTGAAATAAAGTTAATTATTATTGACTTTTTTAAATGTGTTGTTTATCTATTTTTTTAAAGGATACTGTGCACAATCTCCAGTGGCGTGAGTAGACAATTTCGTAGGGGTGGGAGGGGGGGGGGGGGGGTGGTGTGCAACTCTTCAATGGCATAACTGACATTTCATATGGGGGAGGGGGCAAGAGGGGTGGGCGAAGAAATCATTTTTGGGGGGGACTTTTGACTTATGGAACCATTCGTTTGTGCATTTACACAAAATCTCCTTTAGGGGCAAGATGAGGGGGGCAAGGGTTCTTAGCCCCACCCCCACCCGGTAACGCCACTGACGCTGTCATTTAATGTCTTAATGCCCCAGCTCAACATTGATAAACTGTCTGTAAATGCTTCCATTCTTTGCACAAATCAAGATACCTGTAATAAAACCAACCTGTGAAAATTTCAGCTTCTTTCGTTGTTTCATTTGCAAGAAAATGGTAAAAATACATTCAGCATTTTTGTACTCATTCCTATAGTTTTCAAACTAATCTTGGATTTTATTTCATTTATTATTTGAAAACGATAAGACTTCAGGCAGAAATATTTCAAGGAGAGTTTTCTACCATCATTGTCTTAATACATTAACATGCATCGGATAGCCTATAGGCCTGTATATACAGCAGCCAAATAAACTCCTGAAAATACTCCTTAGTTGCATCTTGTCCGATGCTTCACCTTTCTGAGAACTTATCGACAGTCACAGACAAGGAAGGGTGTCAGTATTTATATTCTATTCCTACTCAAGCCACTAGTCTAAGATGACGTAACCATTACTACGTCACACCTGGTCTCACTCACCACTGATTTGCTTTTTACTCGCCATTCAGTAAGAGGTGCGCACTCAGTTTTAACTTCAATTTAATTTCTTGGCCACGTTTTCGCCGGGATGAAAATTGGCAGAAGCGTAAAAACAAAGGATACCTTGGTGAGACCCCGTGCTCACTGGCTGCCAACCAACCTTTTGAATGTAGGGAAATAAGGACACGATTTTGGTTGATATGACTTTGAACTCTTTATTATGGCTGAAATTCTAGATGGATCAGGATTGCATCTAATAGACTAGCTGTATTTAGTCTCAAGGCAAAATAAAATGTCCTCATTCCACCTCTACACAAAATAATTGTTCAAATAAATTGGTTTTAAAGGAACAGGGGCACCTTCTGTCTCAGACATGTAGGAAGAATTGTTTGAAATCAAAATCGGAACAATTTGTATACATAATTATACCCTCTTTTGACTGATTAATTGAGTTTAATGCGATGAGTGTTGTCGCAAGAAGTACACTCGCACCGAGCGCCCCCTTCCCCTACCAGCGACAAGTGTCATGTTTATTTGAAACACGATCTTCAAGCAGTTGTCTTTGAACATGTCAAGTACCCCTTCTCTGTAAATGGCCGACCTTTTTCAGCTAATTACGCACTCCTCATCTGATTCAATGAAGGAGTCTGATTTGAAGTCACCTTATCTCAGACGGAGGGGGAACAGTCACCTGTTTCCAAACGTCCGTGACGGAGACTTCAGGGAGAAATGCTTCCCACCTCATAAACAATTCCGATGGAGACTGTATCTTATCTGAGAATTATATATTTAAACCACGGTGGACGCTTAAGACTTCCCTCCTCCATGTTTAATATCATAACACCCCATACATAGACACTTTAGTGTGATTGGTTTAGAGCGCATCACATGATGTCTTATTCTTTTACTAGAAAGCCGCGCGAACGCAAAGCGCTATACCCATAGCAACCAATGTACGATCCCATGGCAACCAATGTACTACACCCATAGCAACCAATGAAGTACACCCATAGCAACCAATGTACTACACCCATAGCAACAGACAAGTTATTAATGGGGGCATTTACAGAACCAAAGTTACATCATAGTTTTTAGAGAACGTCCTAGAGTGGCACTCAAAACAACAGGCTTGATGTATGTTCGCTTTTATACTACATCATACAAGAAGACGGTTGGTGAGATAATGAGAAAAAGAAATACATCAAAAATACACCAAATCAAACGTTAAACCAGCGTTTATTACAATATTCTGTACACAGTTGAACGGAGGCCCTCGCATGCACTCGGATGGAAGCCAGTTAACCACAATAACCATTCAATAAGCCAATTACGCACTGTACAATGGCACTACGCCGGGGACCAGCGTCCAACCATTTTTTTTATTCCTCGTTAAGATCGTCCAGAAAAAATAACATCAGCATACAATTTTAAGGTAACTGCATTTAAATCAGTTTTCTTTTTACATTAAGACAATAAACAAAACAGCTGGTATAATTACACTGAAATGAAGCCACAATAACCGAGAAAGCACTATACACTATAGACTACAATCTCCCGATCAGTCTGTGGAAAGCAGTTATAAACAATATCTTCGCTACTACCGTTACTTACAATGAGTCAATTTTTATACACAAACGAAAACCGTTTTAGTGGTATCGTTAATATTCCTTGGTGATATTCCATAGATTTTGGGCAGAATACATCCGTCCGTACTTTCTTTTAAGTCTTTAAGTAAGATTGTAAACAACTTTTGAGTAAATCGTTCTTGAATGTGCTCGCATGAATCATCTAGTTTTGCTGGAAAACAATTTCCTGGGTCTAATCAGTAACATGTCAGTCTCAAGTACGTTGTATCACTGCAAATGTGAGATTGGATCCATGGGAGATCAGTGGGTTTTTTTCTCACTGAATGGATCACCAGCAAGGATAAATAATAAATAAATAAATAAATAAATAAATCTCATATACTTTATCTTTTTAGCATTTTCTTAAAGACCAGAGTAAACCTCAGGGCGATGAGGGGCCTGCACCAAAAGTTCGCTTACGAATCGATTTAATGATCAGAGAAAATAAAGTGCAGCAGGCCTATTTCACATGTTCTCGTGAAATCTCGCACGGTGTAATCTCGCACGGTGTAATCTCGCACGGAGTAATCACCGACAGCAAAGGTGAACAAGAGAATGACCCAAGAAAGTGACGTTGTTTCACTTGTCAAAGATAGCCCTTTTAAATAAAGAACAACTTATTAGTAAAATATTGTTAATTTCCTCTACTTCTACATTATTTGGGGAGAAATTTGCATATACCAACATTTCAAATAGATAATAACAAATTACCGCCTAAAGCTTATTTTTTTTAGGAAAATCTACGGTGAGCTATAATATGACATTAAACATTTAATCTCACATGAATAAAAATTATATAATTACATTGTCTTTGTCTCAACCTGTAGTGATAATCAGTAATTCACATGGCAATTTGTTTTTGAGATATGAAACACTATTGTGGTATATATTCATTTGATGGGGGGGGGGGGGGCTGGACATCTTCATCAGAATTAATGTTATGTGCTCTCTGAAACATATTAAATCTTCAATTTAACGAATTGGGACTGTTTGGGCATAATCTGTGAAAGATTTCCCCCGAGTGTTCATCTTTTTCAAAATTGAATTTCAAGCGAGCTAGATGGGAGAGAGTTTTCCGTTTTGGGGGACAAAATTGGAAACATTTAAAGCTGTCGTCAAGTTAGTTATTCTAGTTTATCATAAATAGAACAATGGACTATTGTTAGTCTACAAATTTGTAAGCATGTAGCTTCGTTGTTAACAAAATGTGGAACATAGTTTTTAGATTCCAATGCAGTTTGAAAACTACCTAGGAGGTATTAATTTAAGAAGGGTTCGTTTGTTATTATCTGAGAGGATAAACGGTCACAGATTCTCAGGTCAATTATTATTATAGATGTTACTTATCAGACACGTTTTCCCACTCCTTTTATTGTGTAATGTTAGTTTATGCAATATTTTTTCAACTTTAATTCACTGATTTTAATCTGTGGGTCAATGGGTATCTTTCTCATGATAGTTTCGTTGGGTTTAGGAACAGAAGTTGCTAAAATATGTTTACGTCGCAAGATACAACAAAAAAAGTCATTATGATAACGCTGTTTGTACATTCAAATATCTCAAACGATTTCATTTCTTTTCCACCGTAAAGAACAACAAAATTGTTAATTCGTAGATCTAAAAAATAAATAAATGCTAAGTTTGCTTTACCTTTGCCTCGCTCACTCTACACATTGAGGTCAAAATATCCTTCGTGCTCTTTTTCTCAAATAAACCACAAATCGATTTTCCTTCTCAAATCATAGTATTAGCCAACTTTTCTTTTCCCTTAAAAATGATTTATCGTCCGCATTATAAGTGCATCTCGTCCTATTGAAATGTCATCTTGCCGCCACACTCTGCGTTGATGTGACAAGAGCCCTCTTGCGGCAGGCAACAGACAGAGTTTGCCACGCACCTCCCGTATCCTCCGTCACCGCACGGCGATCCGCTCAGCTCACATAGTGATGACGACTTTGACGTCACACAGGGAAGGGCCTCATCTGTCAGGAAAAAGCACCCGCCTAATTCATAGCTGCAGCAGGTACCAAACATGACGCACTGGCCGCTGTTTTGAGGTCCACACGGGATGCACTGTGAAAGACAATTGATAGAAAAGAAAAACCATGAACTTGTAGAGGAGTATGAATGAAATCTGGTTCTCCATTCCAATTCATAACATCAATCCAAGGTTGAGATAGATAAAAGTCTGGTCCTGATTAAATCTGCAAAAGTAAAAAGTAGGAACAAGACTAAGGCTGTAACCATTGTTTCATCTTGAATTCCCTTTAAAAAAATCACCAACCATGATTGATTCAGTGGGAAATTGTCACGCAGATTGGAGAAAAGAACATACGGGGAGAATTTAGAATTCAATTCACGTTCCGTTTGAAATTAATTACATCAGATTTCCATGCAATCAGAAATTCCAGGCCTCATTCAAAGTACAATGGCTACATCAATCGGTTAAGAAACGCTAAAGTCTTTCATATCCCGATGTCCCGATTCTGTTGCAATTTTTTTTTTAAAGTAATTTCGCGGAATTCCTCGCTAGCCACACAGTGACGCGCAGACGAAAACGTTCCCCACGCCATTCAATCAGCCGATAATTGATTTTGGTGGTGCGCAATGCATCACTGCCCAATAAAACAGTTCGTCCAGCCCGTCCGTCCCGCCCCTGCCCCACCAGGTTGCTTATTTAATAACATCTGTTAATTAAGATCGCCGTTTAGGGTGAGATTTTAAAGTTATAATTAATAGACGTCAGGTTTTTGACCCATTAAACTATTGTTTACACGGTGCTGGCGTTCAATGCATGTCAGTGCGTCCCCGGCCCCGGCTATTTTAGGCTTAACATCGCCCACACTATTGGCCGCATCAGCGACAGCCATCGATTGTTCGTATGCACGTAGTCCGTCCCTGAGTAGCGAACAAAACGTGATTCAACCGAACAAGGGCGCTTCCGACGGTAGGCCCTTTGTCACAACAAACATACTTTCATCTCACCGGCTCTTATTTTTGTTTTCTTGATGGGGGGAACTATTGAAAACAACGCGTAGGTGGAGTATGCGATCGCAAATCGATCTGCAATGGTTGTCAAAAGAGGGCGCCGTTTAATTATCATGCCCGTAAACTGTTCTTTCTTTATGATGAGTTATACATTATCATTCACAACTTGATTTCCTAAGTTTGGATAATGTTGTAGGCACCAAAGGAATCGCACCTTGTGAGAAGTGATAGAATGAATAACCTTAAACAACCCTCCCTATTGATAGAGTATAATGTTAGTAAAACATTTATTGACCTAATTCATCTGAAGTCATCATCACAATACCTAATCTTGGTTGCGCCATTTTGGAAGCCAATGTGTCCGTTAGTCTGGTTCCCAGACCCCAAACCTCTTACTATTCTCTGTCGATTTTAGGGGCCGGTATCACCCAAATGTCACGTGACAAAAAAGGGGAGATTCCTCCTTTTCCGAAAATATCCGAAATGCTCCGAACTCGTTGTCGTCAACATTTGGACAGTGGCGTTGATGGTCGGACATTTCTTTTGTTAATAAAAATTAAAACATTTAGCAGACACATCCCATTATCGTTTTTCTTTTTTCCCCCCCCCCCCCCATACAAATTCAACACTATTTTTGAATATATTTGTAATATTTTTACAAACTGATTATCCCGGGCTTTTTGACAGTAAACAAAGTCCGTCATCAGCGCTTCGTTTTTATCCAATGACATCGTCCACTGTTGGTGACAAGTAATGAATATTATATGTTGCGTCACAATCTATGTTTAGCTTTGGATGATGCCTGACCTAAGATTTTTAACAAGAGCCGTCAGGGAATCTTTGGTCAGGGAACCAGACTATGTATCCGTGTGTTATACAGTGTGCATTTTTAAGCGACGCGGCGTTTACACGTATACCTGACTTCCAAAATGGTGAGAAGTGGCACAGTCGCCGTGTGTAACGTGCGTGCAAGAGGTCATCTAAAAGGGTATTCCAAAAATCAATAAAAGGTCGGGGTGGGGTGGTTGGGGGGGGGGTGGGCAGATAAGGCAATTGCGCAAGTGAGTTTAGTTCATGCATTATTGTGTTATCTTACTCTTGCTATGTCCATAACACCTGTTTCTACACGTATGGCTATACACTAAATCCGAGCAGCGCTCGTTCATGGTGTTTTACACCACCGCAGCTATGGCCGCCGCACGCGTGCGCGACACGACAACAGCGCGTCATCCGCGCATATGTACCAATCAGCGTGGAGGATTCACAGGGCGTGTGCGTCGACGCGCGCGTGCGGCGGCCACAGCTGCGGCGGTGTAAACGCCCATGAACAAGCTGCTCGGATTAGTCAATAGACTGGTCCATTAAGCCCCGTCCCTAAACATATTGACCAATCACAGCATTGGCTAAATCACAACTGTACACGTGGACAGCACAATGTGCGTCTCTTTAATGCCACACTGCATGACATGAACGCGCGCACTATAAGTATGTTTACACGCATGTTCACATTTTCCAATAGGATTTTTATCCTGTCGGACTTTTGTCGGACTTTCGGTGGCGTACCCAAGGCTGTGATTGGTCAACACGTGTGTGGGTGAGGCTTAATGGATCGGTCTATACGCACCGTGTCCGATTCACAGCCTAGGCCTGTGCTGCAACACAATAGACACGCCCACATGGTCACACACTACATTAAGCGGTACTCGAGCAAGGCGTCTTCGGCTATGGCTTTTAGCTACTTTGGTAATGTTCATGCGTGGACAGTGTTATAGCCATAGTCATGGAATAGTCAAGTGTTCTCAAACAACTTCAATTGCAACTTCAAAATACACTCACTTGAATTACTTCGTTAGCATTGCCAGGGATCGACGCTGATCTCTTTCCATAAAAGAACCCATTTCTTTTGCCGTAGAAGAACCCATTTCTCTTGCTTGTCCCGGGGCTCGAGTCCCTCGGTGTTACCTCGCCCCCAATCACATGTCCCCCTTCCTCCTCGTTCGCCCCCGTGTCATCGACCTGATCTCGACTGTCGTATATATACCCTGCATCACCGTCTCCACCCCGAGTGTGACTTGCCCCGGACGTGCTGAACGAGTCCGTCAGAGAGTGTGCTAGGAGTTGCCGTAACTGCTGGTCTGTGATACCAACGGAGTTTGGCCAGTACTTGCCAGATTCTCGACTTTCTCTCCGAATCTGTGGATAGAAAAACAATCAAAACCTGTCTCATAGTTTATTGTTGCAAAATAACCTACTCTGAAACCTGTCACATGGTCTGGCCATCTATTCATTCATGTGTATTGACCTAGTTCGCGTAACGTCATCATCACAAGAATCTTGCTTGCGCCATTTTGAAATTCAATGTCCTTGTGTGACTGTGTTGTGTAATACAGCGTATTGCGAATTTACGCCCTTACCCGTTGACTTCCAAAGTGGTGGGCGTGGCACAGCCGCCGAGTGTGACGTGCGTGCAAGGGGCCAGTAGGCTTGCCCGGATCAACAATAACATGAACCATGGTCAAACCTGGACAGACAATATTTCTTCACCCAGTATGATTCGAAATTCGGGTCAACCCGACCTACAATCGAAGCCAAACCCCTCACCCTCCCCCGAAATCAGCGGCTGCAACATAAACCATGAGTATGATTTGAAACTTTGCATGGTGGAGATACAATGTAGTGAGGTTTGCGGTAACACCATGTACATGAGTAGGATTTGAAACTTTGCATGGTGGAGATACAATCTAGTAAGGTTTGCAGTAACACCATGTACATGAGTAGGATTGGAAACTTTGCATGGTGGAGATACAATCTAGTGAGGTTTGCGGTAACACAATGTACATGAGTAGGATTTGAAACTTTGCATGGTGGAGATACAATCTAGTAAGGTTTGCAGTAACACCATGTACATGAGTAAGATTTGAAACTGTGCATGGTGAAGATACAATCTAGTGAGGTTTGCAGTAACACCATGTACATGAGTAAGATTTGAAACTTTGCATGGTGGAGATCTAATCTAGTAAGGTTTGCGGTAACACCATGTACATGAGTAGGATTTGAAACTTTGCATGGTGGAGATACAATCTAGTGAGGTTTGCGGTAACACCATGTACATGAGTAGGATTTGAAACTTTGCATGGCGGAGATCTAATCTAGTAAGGTTTGCAGTAACACCATGTACATGAGTAGGATTTGAAACTTTGCATGGCGGAGATCTAATCTAGTAAGGTTTGCAGTAACACCATGCTTTGAAAACATGTATTCTTTATAAGGCTTTTTGTTCATTCTTCAGGGGATAGAGTTTGTCCAAAGTCGGAGTCAAAGTCTTAAAATCATCCTTCTAGGAGAGACGTGTGATCAGAATCTTAAGTACTCCAGAGACAAATAAGCAACTTGTAATCAATTATTAAGAGATGCTCTCGCCTATCCCATAGCATACTTTATGAAACTATTAAACCAGCACATCCCACTCACCTTCTGTGACTGAACCCCAGCTATTGCACCTGCCCAGATGCTGGGTATAACCACTGTGATCACAATTGTCACTAATAACGACCTGCTGCCCATTGTCCTATCCAGCTTGGATTCCCCCGCGTCCCACCGACACCCCTCCTAGTTTGTCAAAATCTGCAAAGAAAAACAAAACAACCAGCGGATTAATAATGAAAATCGGCATATTTATAAAATATTCGTCTACCCGAAGAAGAACGGGTGAAATACTAATTGTTTAACGCATCAATGTCGATATTTTTTACACATCAAATATTGGCATAGCCTACATTGATCTCTTTATCAAAAACAGTTCAAGAAAAGTTGAACGTTTCACAGGTTAGTGACGGGCTACTTTAATTGTTATTAACACAGCTACAACAAAGATAAACACCTCGGTCTTCAGAAACAGTTTGCCCAATATCCGTTCCATTAAATTTTCAGCACAACTTTGCTCAAAATAGATCTACGCTTTCACCTCTGCACTTTAAAAATGCAATCCTATTTTATAGAGGAATATCTAAGCCAAAAAAGAAGAAGAAAGATTCATTTGCTATACGAATGTTACCGGAGAACCAGTGACACTTTGCTAAGAATCACCTAAGTATTTTAGTTGGTAACCTATTACTGCAAAGTCGTGCTTAGCAAACTTGCTTTAATATGTCTTTGAAAGTTTCTTTTTTAAGCCCAGCAAGCGATTACGTAACAATCAATAGTTGTACGCGCACAATGACGGTAAATGACGATCACTCGCATAAATTCTTACTTTGCGAGTTATTAGTAGCATCAACCGTGGTGTTGATTTAAAATACCTGCATTATTGCCATCATTTATTAATACTACTACATAAAAACCTATGGATGATTTAATTAATGAATTATTAATAATCCCATACCAAACTCTCTTTGTACTGAGTGTAATGCGATCATTGATTACTTTAGGCCTAGGTTTAAAACGATCAATATTCCTGGTAAGTATAAACATTTTTACTCAATTTCTTTGCCCAAATATTAATCCCCCTAAATCTCTCAGGTAAGGTAGCATGCCTTTTTCCATTTGAGAACTTCTCTGAGTCTGCATTCTATTGAATAACGCATAAGCTCAACAAACTAATACGAGTTTTCGATTACAGATTTACAGCTTCTATTTAGTTATTTAATTTATTGTTATCACTTATTTTGTTTAACTCAAATGGGCTATGAAACTAAAGTTGTATTTGTATTTGTATTTTTGTGCAGATATTCAAGACGCCGATCGGTCAATGCACAGTTGAGTGAATAAAAATCGGTTTGTGTTTCTAGGTAGATGAGAGCGTGTTGAAATATTATTTTCAAATTAATGTTGCTATTGCTTGACAATGAGGGCAGTATTCTGTGACGTCATGTCGTTCATTAGTACGCGTGGACTGAACAGAATGTACACGATGCATGTTTCTGTAAATTTCGTATTCTAACCATGGATGTAGAAGTGTTCTAACGAGGTACAACTTCTACGAAAGCTGTTCTGTAAAATAAGTATTAAAAGGGAAATTTACTGGATATGTTTTTACGCGTCAACCCCAGTAGAGTCCCCCCCCCCCAAAAAAAGATTTATGATCCAAAATCGATTATATGGAAAATAAAATTCCATCTCATGTAGATGGAATGGAACAGATCTTCGAGTGTTGTTTTAATAATTCACACGTATTTTAACTCAGATGTAAAGTGACATATATATAGATATAGATATAAAGCACTCAAAAAATTAAAGAAATTGCCGTCGCTCTGCAGAAAGCCCCGTACATCTCGTAGATTATTATCTGAATTACAGTAATTCAATAAATGTTCTCCAGCTGACCTTGAACATCAAAAAGCATTCTGCTAAATTACCCTCTGGACTTGCAAATTTCTTCCGAATGGTTTTTTGATTTGTTCTGAATTTTGAATTTGAGGTGAAGCAGCCGTGTGTTTTGTCGGTTTATGAGAATACTCCATTCTGTATTGCGAATGTGCAGTGACATTCAACAATGTGAAGTGCAGTTCGTGTTATTATTAATGTCGAGCCGTTAATGCATACATTGTGGCAGTTAAAGGGCATTTAACTACACGATCGTGGTATGTAATTCAAACCGAGAGCATGAAGGAACACCCTCGTGATGGCAAGTCACGTAACTCGATGTGCAATGTGATAATACCGGGACATTATTCGGGCAGTTATTCATCACATAACGGCTAGCTTTGCCTGGTTTCCCACTGCAATGACAGAGTTTTTCCTGACACCTTAAAAAATGGTACCAGACTATAACTTCTAGCCTTGGTTTTACTGCATTTATGAGTTGAATATTAAAGTTGAGCATTAAAGAAGATAAGATGAGTACAACAGTGAAAGAATATTTGACCTGAGGTTAGAATCTTGGGGTTTTAGGGTTAGTACACTTTCTGCATAAGTGGAAGAGACAGTGTGTCTGGGCAGAACGTCAGAGATGACTGCGTCCTTTAGTTGTCATGGCAACACATAATTATACGGGGGGTTTTGTGCTAATTAAGAAAGATTTATGATTACGTGTACGTCATTTACAATTAGTAACGGTTAATTTGTAAGAAATAACCAGGTTTAAACTATCGGTGATACCATCAAAATACAAGGTCGGAGTGATTAAAAACATACTCAAAACTAATAACAGTGTCGTGATGTTGTCTTATGGAGTTATATAGGCTACAAGAACAAATAGTTGCTTTGCACTGGTGTAATTATATCTACCTTAATAAGGAAAGGGGAGGAACAGTGTTCATTTCTAGTTTTAAAGTTTCAAAGTGAATTTAATTGAATAAATAAATAAATAAAACAAACGGAAATAGGCTCAAGATGAGTTTCAGTCCGGGCTAGATGACACGTGGTCTTCAGTTTCATAACGTATTTAGACAACAACAGTAAGGAAAGACTAGGATCTTTTTCAACAATAAGTATTTTAGTTTTTTTTGTAACAAATGAAAGAGTAAACTTATTTTGTTAACCAATCCCATTCCTATAGAGCTGCTAAGTATTATTTTTAAAATCTTTTAAGCATATTAAATCCCTGGTGACGACAGAAAACAACAACAACAGTAGCAGTAACAGCAGCAGCAACAATAACAACAGCAACTACAATAACAGCTGTAGCAGCAGCAACAACGACGACAACAACAGCAGCAGCAGCAGCAACAACGTCAACAACGACAACGACAACAGCAGCAACAACGACAACAACAACTACAACAACAACATTAACAACAACAACATTAACAACAACAACAACAGCAACAACAACAACAACAACAACAACAACAACAACAACAACAACAACAACAACAACAACAACAACAACAACAACAACAACAACAACAACAACAACAACAACAACAACAACAACAACAACAACAACAACAACAACAACAACAACAACAACAACAACAACAACAACAACAACAACAACAACAACAACTACAACAACAACAAAACCAAGAATACATGCATGTATTCAACAATACTAACAATGATCAATACTACTAACTTCTTCACAATAAGCAACTTGATCAAACAAGTATCAGTTTGTCTCTTTACTTCTATCGCCTTGACTTAATTTCCTGCTTTAAGTACAAAGGGTAACATGGGGGACTGACCCCACTTGAACAAGACCAGCTGGCTCTTTGCCTAGCCGGCACATCGCCTCATCGTTCCCACCGAACCACTCTAGTTTACAGAGAGAGGAAATATGACCCTAAAATGTCACTTTGTAAATGGGTAAAATCCCTTTCTCACCAGCACGTACCTTTGTATAGTCAATTTCTCAGTAGCTTGAATTAATGCATCGGAATTTTTTAAGCGTAAAAAAGACCTATAGTGGACGTTATAAATAATTGACTCCGCGCAGGGTCACTGTACAGTAAACTCTTTGTAAATTTCAATCGGTAGATCGTCCAGCTTTTTGTTTGCAAGAGTCTTAGCGATGGGTGAATTTACTTAAAGACGGCTAGGCACCATTCGACAATGCTGGAAGTATTGTAAGGCTTTGTCTATTGCTGACTTTGCACGGCCAGGGTAATACGGTGAAATTGAACCCCTTTTGTGTATACAAAATAAATGAAATACATTCACAGGGTTTCATCTTGACGAGCACTGAAATTTAAAATCGACCCGAGGGTGCAAATAACAATGGCGCCACAATAACACCATAAAACCTTTTGCGAGTGATTTTATTATTATTAATTTTTAAAATTATTATAAGATTTTAAACAAAGGGACGGATTTAGTAATACTCATAATTATTGAAAAGTAAATGACGAATTTGCAAACATTGTATGAATTCTTCCTTTCAATTTTTTTTGAAAGGATTTTTATAGAAAAGGGTTATTTCTTGATTTATCAAAGAATTCCCACAAAATCCATTAATGGCAAGATGGAAATTACATTACCATTCTCCGTGAACAAAGAGTATCGCCATTGTATGTCAATGTTCCTCTGCGAATCCTTTCACTTTTCCATATAAATCAATTTCGTTGATTTTTTTTTTCGCGTATCGGTGATGCTACTACGGGATATATACCCGGTGTTATTTACATCCAAATGAAATTCCAGCCCCAGATCAACCTCAGAAAATGTAAAAAAAAAAAAGAAGAAAAAAAATAGGTATACCGTAGAAATTCATTTTTACTCTTCGCTCACAGATGAATCCCATCCAACATCAAACACGGGGAAGTCATTCAACTTTCATCAACAGTAAACCATACTCAAAATCGCCATGCCATTGACAAACCACAGGGTAACTCCTTTTTTTTTTGCTCAAGACAAACTGGACAAAACCAATCAGTTTTCGCAGAAAAGCGATCGTTGTGTAGAAATGCATGCTAATACTTTAAACCGCGGTTCTTGCGGACGTAATTGAAATTGATTGAAAGACGACTGTGGGAGAAGTGCAGATTTCGAGGTCATCACATGGTCGCGTGGTAAGATTCAATCATCATTATAAACAGAACCTTGTGTTCTAATAATTTGACTGACTGTCCTTTCCCAGACCAAGCGATTCATCGTTTAAGCTTGGATCTAACCACTGCACCTTAACGTCAATTTGAGCTTAGGCTTGGATTTAAAATGTCTACACGGACTGCGTTGTGGGCTGGGCTCTCAGCCAATAATAATGTGGTCGGTCGGAAAAGGATGGAGTTCGCAATTACAAACAAACATGAGACACAATAACAAAACAATTACGACATGAAGGGCGGATCTATCATTACAGTTTGTGATTAGACTTCGCAAACAGTCGTTTTAGATCATACAGCAGTTGGTAACGCGTTAAAACAGTCTGTACGTCACTTTAAAAACGTCCCCGACTCGACGAGAGGGTAGTCAACTTCTGCTTATTAATGAAACAGAAAAGAAGTTGATTTCTAAAAGCTTTCCTCCTTTTCAAATTTGCGGTTTTATTAGTCAGATTATAGGCACTGGCCACAGGACTTTACATCTTAATAGAATTGCGCTTACCTAGCAAACGATACCTAATTTGTGAGTCAATTCTACGTTTTGTGCGTTCATTGGGCCAGGTACAGCAACCAATGCACTTCACTAATTATTGGTGATCCCAATTAAGATGAGAACAAAGATGTTATAAGTTACTCCTTTGTTTTCACATTCAACCCGGGGTCTTCTCTTGTTGGATTCTGAACCCTGTCTATCTTGACTGGACAAAGATGTATGCGTTTCGTGGTAACCCAAGTCATGAGCAAGCGGTACGCAGGAGTAATTCTGACTGTCACATCCTACCGGATGAAGCCTCGATCAAACGTTGGGGGTGGGGGGGGGGGGGGGCTCTATTACCCGAGAGCTTCGCAGATGGGTAAATTGCTCGCCTCTTGAGGGAATGGCAAATCGTCGATAATAATCAAGCAAGATGATTATAGACGATTCCTTTGTAGTTTGGATCCATGATAAATTAAGTGATTTTTAATTTTAACTAGCTAATTTGTCTTGCGTAATACCCTGGAATGTCTTCCCTCTATAGCCAACAGTATATTCGCTTGTTCAGTGAATGTGGCTTCATGCATCAAATCCTCATAGTGTTAGACCTTCAGGAACAACATTACATATCAGATTAAAATAATAAGGTAAACGTAGTTTTTATGTAGTTTTAGTTGTGTTGTTTTCCAGGATCAGAATTAAGGTTTGAAGTCTCGACTGATTTTGGTCAAGATTGACGACTCTATATTATGCAAACGCTTGACGATCAGTCGATTCTCCAAGATAAGTCTGTCAACAACTCGAGGATAAATGTCAGAACATTTCATTCTCACAGAAAAGTATTACGTTCTAGGTATCTTATGAAACTTCTTGGGCTTGTGTAAGGTCTTAAAGATATAATTTATGTTTTACGCCCAAGGTCAGAGAAGATGATACAAATCTTGGACGGTGGTTGAAAGCTGCATCCATCACATATCACTCACTGACAAAGTGTATACAAATTCAGCTCTGTTGTAGTCACTCTCACGATAGCATATGAGATATCAGACAATAAATGTAATCTGAAAAGAAAATATATACCATTGGGAAATATCCACTGCCAGCGAACTCATTGTTACATCTCACGTCTTCTAGTCGATTTGCAACTCATTTCCATAACTGATGCAATATCACAGAATTTCCTTCTTTAACAAGGAGAGAAAGTAGAGAGAGATATCAATAATCTATCACGTTATTTATGTACTCTCGGAAAATAGTAAACAAGAATTACAATAAAGGAATGTCTTAAAGATCCAGCAAGCCTCTTACCAAATAAATATCACGTTTTTCCTTCAAATCTTGAATTTAGTTTTTATAAGCAGTAAAATCAGTTCCTGAGAACGGGGAGAAGAAAGAAAGACACACCACTCGGTTCAACCGAACTAAGGTTTAGTATCAGGTTGAAAATTGTATTTCCGGAAAATTTGTTTTGTAAAACTGAACAACAAAAAAATGAAAAACAGAAGAGATTGAACATGACTTCAATATGAGTCGAATTATGAATAAAGTTTGTAATAAAACATACGTCTGAGAAAAAAAAGTCATAAGTTATTCTTTTGAATAAAACGTTAATTTGATACAATCTAGTCAACTGATGATCTCAATCACGTTAAACATTCAAGGTAGTCTGGTTGCAATTTCAGAAGTGAATGTCCATAAAAATGAACCAGAAAATCTTATTTCCCACTGAACATGATTCAATGTGATCGGTAAACGGAGCTTGGCATTTTTAGAAGGCTGGGCACCAGACCGTTTCAATTGACGGAGACTCCAGGAAATAGCATCTGATGGCTTAAAAGGTGGATAATGAAATAGCAGTTGGGTCTGCTAAGATCATGATTGCTATGTGTACATCATATGAAAACCCAAAGTTACCAATTAAAGTCATCCTATTATTGTCGGTGATGGGGAATAGGAATTGTACAAAATGATTGCCTATAGAGCTGGTACCAGTCTCGAGAGGGAAAAGAACCTCGTCGAAAGAAGCCAATATTTTTTCATCATAATGAATTTGGATCACAATGTAATTCTCCGTGTGTCCGTCTGTGACAAGATTCGGGAGCGGGGTGGGGGGGGGGGAGGGGTGGGGGTTCAAACCATTCAGCTTTCCGACAGATGCTAGTTTTGTTTTCGTTTTGTTTTTACGTAAAGTGCTGTCAAACCTAGTGTATGGAATGCCGATATTGATTGTTAATTTATCATTTCTACAACTTGCACATTGCATTCATCGTTATTCTCTGGTTATTATGACAAGAACGGAGCAAAGACCTAGCGTCGACTTCTGAGCGCTAATAAGAAAAACAACACAACAATCGCATCAAGACAAAGCGAACATTGATAAACATTTCTCACAATGATTCCTCTACCCTATTCAAAGGAGACAAGACGACCACACAGCCCTGTTGTAAAGGTGAACGCTGTGTGGTCTTATCCAACAAATTTCAGACGCTCTGATTGATCTACGAAAGATAGAGAGAGATGGGAGACTTTAATAAGAATCTCAAGCCTTACATTGCTACTGAATTGAATCCCATCAGAACGGTAGATGAAGTTCCGGGGGGGGGGTGCAACCAACACAAAGTACGGGCGTCTGCCGATGAATAATACAAGGAAACTTAGGCAAACAGACAGAGCGACTTGAATTGGAGACTACTCGCCTATCCCGCTTGATGGATGGTTTTCACGAACTCAGTACTTAATTATTTCAGACATGTTTGTAAAACTGCAGGATGTCTTTGGTAAATATGTAAACCCTTTAGTGAATAACAAGAAATTGCAGGTGCCCGTGAAACAAAAAAAAAAACCTGCAAACTATTTTTCATTTAACCATTAGAGAATAACTGATAATGAGCTCCTACTTAGCTAATTCAACTCTCTAAGTATATCTTAGTAATCCGTTGTCATGTCATTCACATCCATCATTATAATTAATCAGAATTTATTTGGGAATCTTTTTTTTTATATATTTCAATCGAGGATGAGTAAAAAAAAGTTCAAGATCAGTATTATTACAATCAGAATAAAGAGATCGTAGAATCTGGACATAATTGATCGACAATTGATTGATCGTTTTGTTTTGTTTTCGCAAATTATCTTCTCACATTATGTCATCAAGTCTACTAACATTACTACAACATAAAAGTTGGGTAAAAGTGGAAGCGCGAGATTTTTCGCTGAAAGAGTAAAACATTTATAAATTAATGTTGTTTTCTTAACAACGAATTTTGACAAATTAACGGCGTTAAAGATTTAGAAAAACATAAAACACTTTTGCGTGTGCCGCACCGTGCGAAACGCTGTGTGAGATTGCAAATTGTTTGTATATTCATTATGGTAATGAGAGATATTGCCGGGTCCCGACAAAAGTTAGTTGTATTTTCATCTAACTATTATCAATCGTTAACTGAAATTATGTTTCCTGCAGTACTTCAAAGGAAACTTCAAGGACTGCATAAAAACAGCTATTTAATATTTAAATCGATTTTCTCCCATAAAAATGGCACAAAGAAAACAAAATGGAAGTTCCTTTTTTTAACCAATTCATTCTCAATATCCACTGAGAATAACTCAAGCATTCTGATAGTCTTCTGCCCTGATTTCTGCAGGAGACGAACAAAAACTATTTTGAAGTTTCTAAAGATAGATTGCAACGGGCGATATAACCTAGTATTCTAGATCTGTAGATGCTTTCGATGTCAAATATATTAGAAAGACTTGATATGGAAATGAATATGGGCACAGAGTGTGTATGTCTTCCTCCTTCATAGATTATCAAGGTGAGACGAGACACTATTTCCACTCGTCATCTGTGATATTTAAAACATTTTATGATCAGTCCATTTACCCATTAACAATCAGAATAAGCTCAAAAGTGATTGAATGTCATACTCTTGTAAAAGAAGAAAAAACTATATAATGCAAAGAATTGTTGGAATTAATGTAAAGGGAAACTTCCTTCGCTGAAGCCAATTCGTGCGCCACTATTATTACATGATTGTCGTTTTCGAATCTCGCGGTGTAACGTTGTGCTCCGTTAAAGTCTGCGATTTGATTTCCCTCACACATCAAAGCAACCCTGCTGGTTTGTCATTACGTCACACGCGCGCGCATCTGCTGCGCACGCCCAAAGTGACCGCTATACTTCCGGTTCCAAAACTAGCATGCTCTTGTGTGTAGTTTTACCAAAAGTCACACATTTAATAGTTAAAAAGCGTTTCTTTCGACACAACCTAGTAGTTCTGAGAAAAAAATCCATTTACAAATTTGCTTACACAAATCTAGCTCAATGCAATTCCTGGGGTACTCGCAACCAAGTGGAGCCAGTTTAATACCAACGGAATAGACCCCTTGTACTTGACACCACAAGCTCAAAAAGCGTCATCACTGAGGTCAAACGGAGACCTATCATTGGTTGAGAGTCGTGCGTGGCGCGTGCGCACTCACACGTTTCCATTGTCTGACATCAACGATGTCGGCCTATCGAAAGGATCAATTCAGAATATCTGAAATGTTGGAATATGCACGAGATATGCCGGGGTCTGTGAACCCCAAATGAGTCCACCATTATTGGGGTCATTCTGACCTGAAGATAGTTCAACGGACCAACTTCCAGGTCAGCTTGTTGTGACTCCAACTTCGGGTCACCAGAGTTCAAATAGGCATATGCTATTGGATAATGCATTGAAGGGAAATCGGTTCCCTGCCTTTCACCTCTGTGGACCTCCCCCGGTTCGAATCCCGTCTCAGACTGGAGCCTTGCATATGGATTGGGTTTCCAGCCTCAACCTGATGGCATGGGTTTTTCCCCAATTTCGGGTTTTCCTCCCAGATCCAAAACTGAGCTTTTCTCTTCACGGTCTTCTCTACAAGGGTATCTTCAGGCCTACGGGTCACAGTAATCAGCTCAGTCAGCTTTGAGTAACCCTCGGTTTCATAACCAGACGCACCTTTGGTACGATGCGGGCTCAATAAGCTGTCAGTAATTGACAAGAGGGAAGGACACAAGATCTTCAGAATGATTTCATAAAAATAAGCAAATTCATCATCAAATTCAATACAAGTGCAACTAGAATATGGAACCTTGTGGTTCAAAGCCACGGGTTATTAAATTCACACACTTGAATGCGCGCATGATATGGGTGCAGTCTTTCATTACACGTAAGGGGCGCACCGAGCATAACATCTATATGCTTGTATTACACAAAGTCTAAGTCAGTTACTTCAGGGTTCCTGAACATTTCCGCGGGTTCATTTTCCATTCAGCCGATCCTTTTGTGTACGCAAACTAATGTAATTAGAGAAAATTACATGATAGATGAAGCAAGGTCGTTTTTTTTATCATTGGTAAGGGAAGATGGAATAAAGCTAAAACATCGAGTAGAATCACCCTCTCATCGGTAGTTGCTCGGTTTCAAGCAGTACTTTGGACATTCCGAACAAGCTGTAAGCATACCAACCTAATCAGTGGAGTTCAAAAACTCGTTTCTGGGTTCAACGGGGTGTTTGATCAAAGGGGGGGGGGGGGGGGGCTCGAGCAACGACTTAAGCCTTTTTTATCGGCATTCTTATTAAGGGGGAACAGAGTGAGGTAACATTTGGATTTGACACGTCAGAATTGAATGCATTCTGCGTCTAGTTGCTAATGATGACGTCACAGATAGATAGAACAAACTCAAGGTAGAAAACAATGGTAACAATGGTGGGGAAAGTTCCCACAAATCGGAAAAAAATGTTTCAATTTTTCATGATGTCCTTTTATTGCAAAACAAAACTTTGAAGAACGAATACAAAATCAACATGGCATTGGGAATAAACACAATAACCCCTTAATGTCTTGGGTTATTTCTCAATAAATATTAAGCCTATATCTTCAATTCTGTTGTCGCTCTTACCGACAGAGACACTATCTTGAAAAACTTCTTAATTGCTATTATTCGAGCAACACGTGTTGAATAAGGCAAGTCTACCTCCGTGCCCCGATCGCGATGTACCTCCCGTCCGCTATTGTAAAGTTCATCCATACCCTACAAACAAACACGTGGAAATACCTTCTTAATAGTCCGACAAAACTAGAGCATTTGAAAGAAAAATGGCGGTTTGTAATAACCTAGCAGCGCTTTATTGAATTGGATCCTGATGCCCATTTTCAAGCTCTCATTCGGATGTGGGAGCAGGAACGATGTACGGCTGGAGGGTCCCCGCGTTGCAGTTACAAACGAGCCGACGTAGGGCAGGGCGAGCCTTAATCACGGTGTCTTCATCGTGGATGAGGACTGCTCCCAGGGCAGTTCGGCCGGAGATGGTTGAGGATGAGCAAGATCCCCGCTCTAAACAGCTGGCTTGTACTATATTTTATCAGCAGGTTGTACTGCATCCAGTTTTACTCGTGTTAGTTTAATATTGACTCTATACAGCTCCGGGGTATCTGTTTGGTCCAGAGGACCAACACAAAAACACATGACGTGATGGGGGTGGGAAAGGGGCGGGGGCGTATCTGCCCCGATGGACAGCTTAATACCTCTGGGAAATCTCTCCTATCTTCATAGCCTCAGAGCAGAGAATTGTATCTTTTTTATGGATATCTACTTAGATTGAAATCTCAACATGTTGTACTCTACTCTCACACCCGACGAGTGGTGGGATAATTTGAAGAGTGTCATTCCTCAAGTTGGGACAGGGTACGTGGTAGTGCGTGTTATTTCAATATTTCGCAAGGGCGTGTTAAGCCGTATTATTCACGTGAATCTACATATTAAAGTGCAAAACCTATAAATTCAGGTTGAACTGTTAGGACTGATGTAATCTTAGATATGTAGGTTTCAATATCTCATCAGAGAGACGCGATGTGACGTCATCAGTGACGTAAAGAAAGCTCAATTCACGGAAGGGCTGACCGGGCTTATATTAAAAGCCACGTCAATGTTCGTCTTGAGGTAGACCAGTGATGGCAGTTTTCATTTCAGTTGTTTACGATGACATGACTAACCAGCAGAGGTAGATATTTTCAGTATTGTTGTCATATCCAATCACTTATTTCCAAACAAGGAACTCTAATTAAGTGATAATAAAGATTTTGAAGCTTTGCATGGTGTAGGAGTTAAGAACTGAGTAGATTAACGGGTTCCTGAAGACAAATAAGTACACAAATCGAAACGTCAAGGCTACTACTCTATCTCAACCCATGCTCTTCTAATCAGAACCAAACACTTCTCCAAAGTTCTAATTTACTGGTTTAAATAAGTCAACATAAAGACAAATGATAGATTGGGATGAAGTTTTTCGGGAAATTATTCTTCGTGTCAAAGAAACCGCTCTTGCTTGTTGGTCTCGGGATGAACTCAAAAGAGTTAAGCCTAAATTCTATATCTTAATTTTCTTTTAAGCAAGATTTTACGATGAAATAGCGACAATTTGAAAAATCCTGTATTGGTGTCCTTTGACGTCAGATCATCAAACAATACAGCCGTTTCTTGATGTCCGTAATGAATAGAATTGGATGCATCATGTGATTTCTTTCCAACAAGATAGAAAAATTTCTTTCATCTCTGTTTGGATATGATTATTAATGATTATAATTTCTCAATTTAAAGAAGGATGAGTCTTGCGAAATACCGATGTGCTTGCAATAACTATACGAGTAAATGCAAAAACCTTTTGGGTTTAGTTTTGGCTGAAAAGATTACGTGATAAGGAATAGGGAAGGATGATTAAATAACTCAATACACAACTTTACAATTAAGTTTTGCATTATCGAATCAAACCCTATGTGTTTTACTGAATGGAAACTTCGCATAGCAAGTGTATAAAATACATTCAGAAACTTGCCTTATGTGGACAGCTCGCACGGTAATTTAACAATACTGTGCATTGAGTGGCACCGGAAAAATCACCACCTATAAAATAAAAGTTGGAATTTGGGGCTTTTTATATTAATTTAAGAGGCATCTATCAACTTGTTTTGGTTCATAACTCTAATTGGTTCCTTTTTACAGATGGGCAAGTTTGATAAAACGCATGGCTGATCCGATTTGGCAATACGCTGTGAAATTACTCAGTTATAAAAACAGGACAGAGACGGTAGGGATCCTTGGAATTTACAGATCACTGCTCACTTACTTGACGATCGATGGATACCCCTAGAGAGGTACATCGAAGTTATACAAAGTCTTCATCTTGACTGTATGTTTGATCAAGGTGGGGGGAAGTATGTGGACATCTAACTGAGAATATTTCCGGTTTGACCTTGTGGGTCTGTCTTGTAAATGGATAGAAGGAAAACGTGAATCTGTAGGTAGTGGTTAAACAGCTTACTTTTTTAAATCGTTAAATATTGATACAAATTATAACTGACCCCAAAAAAGCAACCTCAAGCTAACCCTAACCATAACCGTAACCATAGCCTTAACCCTAACCTTAACCCTAATCTACAAAGATGGCACCGGCAGTGGTAAAATCAACTTCAGTATCAACATTAAGGCATTCTTGCTGCTATGCTGTATAGGAGAATCAACAATATCAGAAATTACATCCACAACATTAGCAACATCAACGGGAAATGTATTCAACTTCAATATCAACATAGCAGTAAGAGAGGCAGCAACTACAGCAACTGCACTAGCGGCAGATAGTGACTGCACCAGCAGTATAGTCACTGCACCAGCAACAAACTGCAACAGCAGCAGATAGTAACTGCACCAGCAGCAGACAGTAACTGCACCTGCAGCAGATAGTAACTGCAACAGCAGCAGACAGTAACTGCACCTGCAGCAGACAGTAACTGCACCAGCAGCAGATAGTCACTGCACCAGCAACAAACAGTAACTGCACCAGCAGCAGATAGTAACTGCACCAGCAGCAGACAGTAACTGCACCAGCAGCAGACAGTAACTGCACCTGCAGCAGATAGTCACTGCACCAGCAGCAGACAGTAATTGCACCAGCAGCAGATAGTAATTGCACCAGCAGCAGACAGTAACTGCACCTGCAGCAGATAGTCACTGCACCAGCAGCAGATAGTAATTGCACCAGCAGCAGATAGTAATTGCACCAGCAGCAGATAGTAACTTCACCAGCAGCAGATAGTAACTGCAACAGCAGCAGATAGTAACTGCACCAGCATCAGATAGTAACTGCACCAGCAGCAGATAGTAACTGCACCAGCAGCAGATAGTAATTGCACCAGCAGCAGATAGTAACTGCACGAGCAGCAGATAGTAACTGCAACAGCAGCAGATAGTCACTGCACCAGCAACAAACAGTAACTGCACCAGTAGCAGATAGTAACTGCACCAGCAGCAGATAGTAACTGCACCAGCAGCAGATAGTAACTGCACCAGCAACAAACTGCACCAGCAGCAGATAGTAACTGCACCAGCAGCAGATAGTAACTGCACCAGCAGCAGACAGTAATTGCACCAGCAACAAACTGCAGCAGCAGCAGATAATAACTGCACCAGCAACAGATAATAAAAAAGCGAAGCAGCTTTAGTTGAAAACCAGCAACAGCAACAACAGCAACAACAGCGTAGCAGCCTGAAACTGCATCAGTCATTAACCAATTTTGCATAGAATCGAGGGGGTGAGCGTTGGTAGGGAAGGTTTACAGAAAGCTTTGGATGTTAAATTAAAGGTCGAAAGGGTCGAAAAGGTCGGCAGTTATATCCGAGACAGGTGTATTTAAGTTGTGAGATGACGTTGATATGTTGAGAGAGAAAAATAGGTAATGTACTAATAAAGATAAACGACGATGTAATGCAACCGCGCGTTGTTTATGTAGCTCATGATGTGACAAACATAACAGCATGATTCATGTCATTTTCTGGATGGTCTATTCCTATCATTCCATGGCAGTTCTGGGTTAGTGATCTGAAAATCATCACACCTTACAGCTTCACACACATTGCAATAAGGCATTCTATCTAACCTCATTGAAATGTTTGTTATCCCCCAACTGCACCACGGAGTGACAATTGAACAACATAGGGTGATAACTCATAGTCATAATACGCAAGCATGGAGGAAAAAGACGCTCGAAGATCATCCTTATCAATAGCTTATCACCGTCTTAAACCTGGCCTTAGCCGTCTACGTAGACCCAAGGGGCTGTTCAAAGCCTGCCACTATGACAAATGTCACTATTTTATATTAACCGTGGTAAACGAGGCAATAAATATGTCAACAAGGGGGGATCTTATGTAGCATTGCGCGCCAAAGAACGGAAGAGCTGCGTCTTTGGCCGGTGGGGCTGCGGTAAATCTCGGCCGTGGTCTCCACGATGAAGACGAGGTATATGAATAATGAAGACTTTATTGCGCTTGATCCATAAGAATGGCCAGCAAGGTTCCAAGCCCATTTAATTCCAGACACCGCTGACCTCACCTTACGGACGATGGAAATGAGTCAAGTACCCGATTTTGAAAAATAGCTCAGACAAAAGCCAAGACGTCTTACGGGCTCTTCCTGTAAACCGCCACATAAATTAGGTAGGTAAACAACACACAGATGTCTAATGGAAAATTGTTGTTTGGTTATACCATGCTTAAAATATTCAAACTGACCTTTAGCTTAAAGTTTGTGCTGACCAAATAACAGAGGCTAACAGGGACGTACTCATAACGCCATTAAAAAAAATATTTTAGATGAAATAATGGAATTGTTGGTGAATTTCAGAAGCAAGATTTATACTTTATAAGGTCTTTATTTAATTATGCGGCAATGCTGGACGAGTATCGGTAAAAACACGTCAGGCAATGCGTACTTTCTTTGCATGTAATCCAAATAAAACTGATAGTAATTCACAAAGAGGTTATACATGTTGCAAATAATACAGTAGCTAAAGTTCCTCAGTGAGTTGGCACACACTTTGAAGTCTTAATATCAGTCCAAGCCAGTTGTCACATCGCTTTAATTAACTCCTCCCAGTACTGACAACAATTTGTACTGCTATGGGAAGAAAAAAAACAAACTGCAGGGGCGACCTACCATTGCTTCTGTTTAAATCTCGTTATTAGCTTTTGCAATCTAGGCGAGGAACCTGCAAGGTTGGGTCTGGATTGCGAGTCTCTGTAATTACCCGCTTCCTTCCTGAGCTATCCCTCTAATATTTAGAGTTGAGATGGGGAGTTTTTTCTTTCTGGACGGGGAACAAAGGCCAGCGTCGAAACCGGCCAGTCAGCGCATGGTCCCGCTGTTAATATGGCAAAGCTTTTGTACTATTCGTAATCAATAATTCCTGAAGCCAATTAGGTTTGCAACACATTGTGATATTTAATAGCGAGGTCCTCGTCAATTTGGCGATCACCGGATTATTGATATGGTATTTGATTGGGGGGGAAAGAGCTTTGTTTAAGGCTTCATCCAATCAATTGAAGAGAGGGGAATGCTCGTGAAATTAAAAGATAATTAGTCTTTTTGTTTCCAAATCACAATTGTTTGTTTTCAACTGATTCTAAGTAAGTCCCATTGATGCACAAACGTCTTGGTTCTGGCATCTTCATTAACTGAAATTATGCACATGACTGTGGTCTGAATTTGGTTTAACAATTAAAATAAAATCATACTCGGGCAAGAAATACTACTCGGCTAAATTGTGATGAATAGCACCAATTCAACCAAGTTTTGTTTGATATTGATATCATGGACTTAGGTACAACAAAGCACAGGCCTAGGCCTGCACTAAAATCTGTTTTTTTAAGACTCTAAATCAAAGGGATATTATTAATGCTGTATACATTCCTGATTGTTTTCGAGGTACCATGGAAGTTTCTCCATTTGGGAGATGAAGGTGTACCACTCGTAAGATGAACGCCTTTCATATTAGTTTGCATTTTGGTTGTCATCAATCACTTATTGATCTATTTCAGATGAATTGATTATGCATACCACGACCATCCACGCGATTCAATGTTCTTGGTATGATATCATAGAAACTACCGGATGCATAGATAAATGTCGAGGTTACCGGGACAGAAAAACAAAATCAGAATTATTTAATGGTTATTAAACATTTTTATTTCCCAGCCAATACTTCGTCTCCCTTTCATTGCACAAAATTACAGCTTTCATGATTTCCAACAAATAACTTTTATTTTTGAGAAGTGATCGCTGATGAAACGGTACTCTCTGAATTTAAAAGAGTGGAAAATCACTTGTTTTGTCCGCCATACCACTCCTCCAAAGACCCATTTGATTGGCAATTCTTTTAATAGTGAAAGACGGGTATTTTCAACTTGAGTCATTATAATGAAGTTCGCTCGAATTTCACTCTAAAAGAGTGATGCAAAGTGAGTTTCACTCTCTAAAGAGCCAAACTGACACCACTCAGGTGAGAGAGTGAAATTTTCACACGTTTACATTGCATATACGCAAAGGTAATATTCAATGAATGTTGTTCCTAGGAAGAAGAAACAATTACGAGCACGAAAAACTTACAGATTGTCAGTTACCAATTAAAATGAAATCGCTTTAGAACTGGTCACTGATTTTTTTCAATGACAAACATCGGAGCCGCTGAAACGCCAATTCCCTATAAAACAAACAAAAAAACATGACATTCACACAGTGCTGCGTTCAGCGCTAAATCCCCACCTCGTGCTGATAAAGACAGTGTGAGCATTTTTCCCCGCACGCGAGGGATGATTAAATATTGTCCAAGACAAAGTGGGCTCTTGAGGTGCGGTTGATACTGCGCTGTAACGCATTAATAATCCAAAGAATGAAGCTAAATTGACATGGCGTGTTGAAGCACTATAAATTTATCAGAGTTGCGACTCTGAGTGTGTCTGTTATTGACAATAATGGACACGTATACGGAAGAAGCAGAGATCATTTTTGCTATTAGGTTCACTGGTTCATAAATGTGTTGACTCTCACTGAAATCATTTAAACATGAATTGAATATGAGTAGGTGCTGTCGAGCGGCATACACGTCAAACGCATCATTGGGTGACAATATTATTTTATCACATTAGAGCATTCATGTGTGTGTGAAGCGACTTCTATGGATGGATGATTGACCGGCCCTGAACCACAACTTCGAAGAAATTGCAGCAATCTTCTGGAGTAGATTGAAACGCTTTTTCGAGTTTCCAATCGAATGGGCCGTGATACAATAACTTTGATTATGTAAAGTTGGAGGCAGGTTATTTACTTCCAAATATAAATAGTGCATTAAAAGAATAATAAAGCGTGTCTGTATTATTCACCGACACAAACCACTTTGTAGGAATACAGTCCGTGGCTAGATGCATGTTATGACGCTCTGTTCAAGTGCAACCGCAATTGTTTAATATAAAAATACAAACATAGCTCTTGGCTATTTTCACAGCTTAATTTCATTTAAACACGCTCCAAGTACATGACTGGAATCAGCGAGCACTCTCTCCCTAACGAGCACACCGTATTCTTGCCTCACAGGATTATTGTAAAGAGAATAAGCAATCGAACCGTCCAGCTCTACAGACACATGCCTTCACACTAACCTGTCAATAATCATTGAAGCAGGTGCTTCAGAAAGACAAAAAAACCTAACATGAAATTAAAAAAAATGACAAACTGCCAATGTTTAGTGTTTGCTTTCGGGCTGTTCAAATCTAGCTGCCAAATGAGGTACATAACTTTTCCCAGTATGTGTCTTTTCTCAGTTTCTGGCTGGTAAAATCTTCATGGACAATGATTTATTCCAGTGTAGTTTTATCATCAGTCCCGTAAAAACACACACACACAGACACATTGAATAATGCGTAGGAGGTCGCGATGAAAAAAAACTTCCCCAAAACTGCCTGAAATCACATGTCATCGTCTGTGGTGGCGTCACTCGACCTCCAGTCTGCAACGTCAGATAACACCCGATGTTTGGACCAATCAGACGGTAGGACTGGTCACTATGAACACGGGGAACGATCGAACAATCTCAACGGGCACACCGGCTCTTATACAATGGAACTCTCTCAATCATAATTCAATTCAGATTCCATTTATAGTTTTTAAAAATGGGGCTTTTTATAGAGTCTATGTTAATTTTAAAAAGAAAAGTGAGACAGCATGAAAAAAGTGAAATAGAAGGTATTGGGTTAACAACGAGTTTTTTGCATCGATGAAAAGATGGCGGTGTCTTAATTAATTGAACACAATTAATTATAAACCGAAATTATTTCCCAGTTTTCCACAAAGTGCTTTTTAAAATTTAGTTTCAATCAAACGAATGTTTCAATAGTGTTTAACTCAAGATTACTTTGATTAATGAAGGTAAATTGTTAGAAAGCCTCGGTACGGTTTAACAAAGTCAATTAGTTTTGTAATTGGTTCGAATCCAACCGTGTGAAACATCGATCTCCAATTTTAAAAAAATGTTATTTTTAAATGCAAACGTAACCAGCGATGCTAGAAATGTTGCCTAAAAGGGCATGTTTTTTTTATACTGCATGTATCTTGATAATAAACAAAAATAATTGACATAATGCGCCAAGTCTGTCAAGAATGACACTCCTGGCGCAATTTACAAGAGCTCTGCTTAAGAAGCCTGAAGACAACTAAAACGCCACAGCTATGATTTCAGAAATAAATAGGTTTTAAGAGTTGTTTTAAAACCAGAGCAAGTGTCTGCCAGTCTGAATTGGAGTATCTTGAATAAACTAGCCAAAGGATACAAGAAGAACCCTATTATAGAATCTCTCGGTTTCTCGAGACCAACATAAAAAGAGCAAAATAATGAAAATCTGTAAATCTTGTGTTATTGTTTGAGCGACTTCAACGTGTCTTGGCACACCAGCGTCATGCGTTAAATGTTGCAAAGCACACTCGACTAGGGGCGGGGAAGGCATGTGCCAATTTCAGTTCAGCAACAGCACCTTAAACATCTACCCCCTTAATAACGACAGGTGGTGATTAATATCACTTTACATCTTGTCTAGGTTAGGCTGCACAGAGAAAGGTGATCACCACATAATTACAATTATCCTGAATGTATTTACTTTAAACATGGGCTGTCGTGCTTGTGATGCGAGCTGGTGGGAGCCCGGGCTCAGGTTTGTACGGAGGGAATCGGTCAATATTTATAGACTGCAATATTACTGGGATCGAGTGGTTACTTAAACGCGGGATCTTCATTACTAGGGTTTGGGTGAGTTAAATGCCAGTCTCAATATCAGGGAGAGATGAAACGAGTTCGATTGAAGATGTAATGACATCATCTATTGGGAAACACCAAGGAAAACGGCATCAGTCACATTGTATGCAGTCATCTTATTATTCCATAACATTTTACATATAACTACGATTGAAACTCTCTGAGTGTTTGCAACAGTTCTTTTGTCTGTCGTTTATCTGATAGACCTACTTTATTTAAACTCCTCCTTTTCAATTTATTTATCAAGTCTTCAAGCCCTCTTTTCATCAGGCCCTAATGTGGCTGTAAAAATACCGGCACATCTCTTACAAGACACGGTTATTAAATAATTGCATTATTACTTCACGCAATCCTCTTAATAATTTACAGTAAAAATAAACTAGTCAAAAGTATCATTTCATGATTTCGTCTATCATTGCAAAGTCAATGTAAAAAAAACCGAGATCGCAGGAAGTCGGCCATTGCGTTTGAAGGACGTCCAGACCGACGGTCGAAACCTCGGTTAACCGTTGGTTAACTATCTCTATAGCAACTAATATGACTTCCTCTATCTTCACCCGATTTCGGTCATAACTGACACAAAAACAGACCCAATTCCCGGCAAGAATCGGAAAAAACGCGGCAGCAATCCATAAAATGCGCATTTAAAGAAGAACCACCATTGCTTTTTTTTTATGGCGATGTTTCTTTGGGGGGAAAACTGAGGCAGAGTTGAGCTACATGCACACTGGCGTAATTACACGGGTTTTGTTCGCTACATCGAATTCGATCGGCGCGGGTTGCTATCAATTATTTTGGTACCGTTCTACCGGAGTTGCACACGGGGGAGTATCGATTACTTCATGTTGAACATGTCACGACTGATTGATCAAACTAAACGAACAGCAGTTTATTGCGTTTAGCCCCAGTTAGGATAGACTTTTTGGAGGCAAAGTGAACAACCCTGAAAGTTAGAAATCCAGTAATAAGCGACATCATTCTGGTAGTTTTACAAGTGATAACGGGTAACTTAAATCAATACGTAATAAATGCGTCAGATTGAGCGACAAGTTATCAAAAGAAAATAAGTCGTTGGAGTTTTACTCTTCAAGATTAATTGAAACATTCGGTTTTTACTGGTAGTTTCAAAATGACCTTACAAATAGCCTGGTACCCCCTGTATAAAATGAGAATCCGAGCAGTCCTTACCACTGTGTAACCAGGAAACCCGACAATGACTGTCACTCCGTGGTGAAGGTATATATTACTCATATGCAGTGAATGACGAACGTTACTTCAACGTATCTTTGGCGTAATTTTACCGGATTAGCTTTCACTGCCGTGAATCGTAAAATGTGTGTGATTCACCGACCAGTGATTAATTTCAACTTTAAAATGACGTCACCACACAACCTAATGACGACACAATGACGTCCCTGAACGAACCAATGACGACCCACAAAGATGCTGTCCACGCTTGAAAACCCATCTTCACTGTTTGATAAAAAGATCAGATATAGTGTTAAGACTTCCCATGTATCTAGAAAACTCAGAATGAATTCTTAGTCACCAGTGAAATCAAGTCCTTTAATCTCCCAAACATCGAGACTTTCGACCTCTATTTCACGTCTAAAATCACCGAACTACGTCACCTTCCGAATCGGATCCACTCCTTCAAACTTTCTCCTCATTCGATTTTTCTGTCATTGCTTCCGCCCCATGCACCTCTTATTTTCCTCAGACGTTTTGGGTGGAAAAAAGAAACCCACAATCGACTAATTATAATGGCTTGGGTTCGAATGATTAAAAGCTGGCATGTATATAGTTAACTCTCAGCAGCCTCTCACACGTACTGTTGAAGGAGTGACAGCAAAATCGAAGGAATTCACACTGTAGAAGTCTTTGACATAGATATGACACCTTGTCCTATATGGGATGTTCATGACATGGGTAGTTATACTCGTGAACTATAGATAGAATAAACTAAGCTGTCAGAGAGACTAGTCTTCCGTCGAGGTTAATATCATTTTTTTCATTCTCTTTTAGAAGGTTGACAAGAATAATGGCAAGATTTTTCTTTCTTTTTTTTTACGTCGGTAAATTTCCAAGAATACACTAAGCTATCAGATGTGAACATATGATTAAAATTGACGGTCATGTTTTTGAGAGATCAAAATGAGTTTGTGGCTCATCTTCTACCGAGGTCGGTTAATGTATTTGAATGTTGTTGTTTTTTAGTGAGATTGAGACTATATTCATATCAATCCAGTTATGACACCTTAACCGTAAAAAAAAAATCATCAAATATAGATCTATCCCCTGAGTAAATTTATCGACAAAATGCCCCCAAGGTATGGGAGAATGAAGCTGTCATTGATACGGCTACTTATCGTAATAGTAATAATGGCATTACAGACAGCAAGGGCAAACCGCCAGTAAAGTCTCGCTTCTTACAATGTGAAGCACGGAGAGTTATCGTGTTTCATTTCATGAGGTATGACACGTATATCTACATGTTTGTAATAATGGACTAGGTGATCTGGTAATTAATTACCAATTGATTCAGTGTTTCAGTGGATGACAAAGAGTCCGTGACGGGAATATTGGTTAAAGGGGGTCCCGTTTATTACGATTACTGATAAAGACTCAATCTTAAAGCTCTGATGATCGGGTGATACAGGATAATACTTAGGAAGAAGACATTGCAATAAAATATTCAGATTCAAAAGGCGAGTCATTCAGCTACATTGAGAAATATTTGTAAAAGAAAAAAATGTGCGAGATGGAACTGCATCGAGTTGTTTCATTGAGCGACAATCACGCAAAACAGAACTGAAATTCTTTGTTGATTAATTCTTGTGGGTTCGGAAGACAAAAATCAGAGAATTATTTTAATACCAAGTCGTAGAAATCGTTTTCCAATTTTGTGATATTTATGACCTCACCGATTTAACAGATACATTTTTGTTTCTTTGGATTACAAACTGTGTAAATATTTTCTTTGTAAAGGCAGTCCACTGGATGCGTGTTATTATTCCGACTTGAGTTTTGGGCATCTTGATGTTGGATCAATGCAACGATGAAGTGAACAAAGACTCATATGAAAAGTCTTATCTAAGACAACCCACTTGACTCAGCTCATCTTACCTTGCGTTCAAGATGAGAAATAAGATCTACTAAGAGGAAGTTAGGACTGTAACGGCTTGGCTGAAAGACGGAGAGATAAAGCCCAAGGGGCTGGGGGCCAGCTGTTGGCACTTAGGCATTCAACCAAATATTGGACCAATAAAAATAACTAGATGCACTTTCGGTAATACAGTTACAAAAATGTCGGTTGGACAGTTTTTTGCTTATAGTCAGATCGATATAGAGAGATTACAGTTAGGCAAGCGACAAAAACGAAACATTAGAACATGCGTAAAGTAGCTGAAATATTAGGTATAAACAGATTGATTCCGGTGAAAATGAGACCATTAGATGAAACTTTGGGGTAATTTTGGTTGGAAATTTGGACAGATACGATTTTGTGAAATTGATATCCTTATTAAGATATTCACTGAATGCTTGGATTCTTTGATGAAAGTACAAGACACGGTGTCTTGAGGGAAGGCTTTGATGTATTACATGCCTGAATAACACGAAGAGAAATGCGATTTTCTTGTTTTCTTACGGAATCAACGTCAAGATAGATAGATACCGGTAGAGACCGAGAGGCCTTGAGTTCCTACAGAGTCAACAGGAAGGAAGACTGGGGAGTCACTGTAGCGTAAATACACCCATGACATTGCCCAGGTAGTCCTGGTCAGCAGATTGCGCAGTTACTGAACCAAGACACAAGATTAAATTTCTAAGAATTAAACGATGCCATATAATTATACTAATGGAGTTTTGATCTTAATTCATATGTGAGGATGTTTTTATTATTGCGGGCATCATTTTTTTTTTAATATAGCCGGTGAAGTCAATGTTTTCAAAGGGGTTAGGAATTACGGAATAAACCTACAATGTACTGCTATTTGATCAGTTATCACAATTTAAAACAGGTCTCGTTTCTCAATCTTTAAGGTAAAACCGCGTCTGACTTACACCCATAGGGAGTCAGGATACCACACAAGTCAATGATAATACAGAAAAACTGGTTTCCCTACGAGGGGTCCGTTACTTGATACGCGTTATGAAGCTTCAACCCACTTTACATTAAACCATCAAACGTCAGCTAGCACTATTTATTTTTCCTCTTTACATAAATTACCAAGCCTTCTGTTTTGGGAAGACTCCCGACGGGTGAAAAACGGTAAGATTTTTATTCGTCACCTGACACCGAATCGAATGCAAAATATACAATAAAATGATAGCGGGAACATCTTAATTGCGCGCGGCCGCAACGCGACAATGAAGTAATTATGACATGGTTCTCTTGTTACTTAGTCATCTAATGTGGAAAACGTGTAATGGGCCGGTAGGTGCTCACGTGTTGGGGATATAAACTATCTACTAGCGGTGTTCCTTTCACAGTTATTGCCTAAGCTACCATCTTGGTGTCTTACTTCTACAGTGAGTTTTTCAAAAATACATGCATTAAAGGTTATTGCTCATACGGTAGATCTCGTTTGTTTTATAATAAAAGAACCACAAAATGGCTGCAGTGAGTGACGCGTGTGAGGTCACTGAATTAGGTTGGCGCCCATGAGCTCTGCAGTCAATTTGATGCATCAGAGAGCCTAGGTACCGATTGCTTTGGGGTGAAAAGGTCATCCTGCCATACATGTACGTCATAATTTATGTAGATCTTCATGCAGCCTAGATACGGTTTCCAATGAATTAGCTTTACATGATTTAGATACCATCAAACCTGTACAATAGTGGCTCAGTATACATAAGTCATTCTTAAAAAGTTCACAACATTGCGTCGCTTAAACATTTATGCGACTTTTAATTCGAAATGACTTCGTTAAAAAGGTCTCTGGAAGGTCTACTCAGTCGCAAAAGTACTGTTAAAAAGAGGAGACAACCGGTTGAACACGAATGTCAGCAAATCAAAGCGTTCTTTCCACAAGGCTAGAGGCCTTTTTTGTTTTGTTTTTCTCAGCAAATGACGACACTTATCCATTCTGAGAAGGGCCATCTAAGATGCAATATCCAACATACCGTCTGTGACTGGTTTTTCTGTTAAGTTTTGCTGCGCAGAAAACTCAGCAATATTTTCTGCGTAAAGCCCCGGCTCAACATTGGTAAACTGACTGTAAATGCTTCCATTCTTAGCACAAATCAAGATATTTGTAATAAAACCAACCTGTGAAAATGTCAGCTCATTTCGTTGTTTCATTTGTGAGAAACCGGTAAAAATGCATTCAGCATTTTTGTAGGTAAATATTCCTATAGGCAGAGTTTTCGTCTCACTGAGACGAAAACTAATTTTGGATCAGTCTTATTTCATTTATTATTTAAACAAAGATAACACTTAAGGCAGAACAATTTCAAGTGAAGTTTTCTACCATCATTATCTTCATACCATGTTAGGTATAGACCTTATGCATTGACGTCATCACGCCGCCATCTTAGAGGTAAATCGATGACGTAACAATGAAAACGCAGAGATTTGTACGCGCGGCGCACAGGATTGGCCAATGAACAACCTCATTTTGACCTTTAGACGAGGGCGCCCTACTCAAATGACGTCATGTGCATAAGGTCTATATGTAAATCTGTGAACATTAATGTTTTTCTTCGTACCAATGTTGAGCTGGGGGCGGTTCCATGAAATAGGTCACAGAGGTTGCGTTGCAATAGCGTACAGATTGGCAATGACACATGAACTAAACACAATTCACAAAAACTATTCAAATAACAAATAGCCACCCAGATATTTTGAAAAGAAAAGACATCTCTTTTTTTTTTTTTTTACACACAATGGCACTTTTATAAAGTGTCACATTTTCAAAGATTTAGAGTAAACTATGGGTTTAATTTCTAATCCAATACTAGAAATGAATAGACTTATTCAAAACATTTGTTATGTACAAATCTATTTCTCATTATAATGTAGTAACTGTGTGAATTCAGTCATTATGCTAATGCAAAATGTGAGAAATTTCTTCCAGAGGTTTAACTCAATTTATTGAGTTAAAATTGTCCGTCGCATCTGACATCCCTTTTATGAACGAAGCCAACTGAGGCATGTCATTATGAAAGATACAGAGGGGGATAGCATATTATCAAGAGCTTTTACTTGAAGACCGTGAAATTGCAGTTTCGTGAGGACAGTGCGAATTCTCCATTACAAACAATGTGAAATGTCAATTTGTTGGCCTCACCGTTTCGTTCAAATCTCGTTTGAATTGAAATTCACCCCTGATCTTGTGTGGAAATTGACAATAGCATTATCGCAGAAATTTCGACTTGTTTTAGAGAGTGTATTGTAAATGTCAGCCTTTGACGGACCCCCCTCGTAGATGTTTACATCGAGTGGACCCCCCCCCCCAGGTAACCATCTTGTTTCTAGCAATTACCCATGATGCTTCATCCTGTCAGGCTACCTTAATTCTGGTGTAACTCGAACACTGATCGGCTTGTTAACGTGTCCCAAGGGACACCTGCATTAAAATGGCTAACGATGATGTTTGCCCTTAAGTTCCTATTCTGTGGGAAAATAGAAAGAATCAATCGCAATGTTCGTCTTGGGGGTGTTAGGTGTATCGACCTGATGGGCCTAATGCCACGGCGTAATGGCCCTCCTAATGCATTTTAACTTTAATTGAAACATCTATTATAATAACATTAACACGAAATGTAACTGACAAATTGTCACAGGGGCTCAAAGACGCAACGGCTATTCTATGGCTGGTGCAGTGCGAGGAAGAGGGAGGCTTGTGTGTTGTAAGTTGTGTGCACAGTAAACAGTTGTAGGATTTCACACTCCCAAGGGTTGGAGGTATTCTTTGTGACAACCCTCCTCCCTCTGGTGATGTCAGCTCTTTCTGTTAAGCAGGTGAACCACTTAAGTGCAACTCGTGTTAATGGTTGTTACTTCATACTAAACTACCCTACAGGCCCAACACGGATAACTGTGAAAATAGAAACTACCAGGTGTCACGGCTTTATTTATTTATTAGCTATTTGTAATCAGATACAGTGAGACTATACCAGCCTCTCTTCGTATTCAGTATCCAACGAGAACAACGGCGTAGCCGGGGGCACTGGAAATTTGTGGGGGCACGTGCTTCCCCAGGCCCCGCCCCCTTGGCAACGCCGCTGCACAAGACCCACATTTTGTATTAACTACCCGAAGAGAAATACATGGGCTGCATTCACCCGCAACAAAAACAAATCAAAAACAAAACAAAACAAAACAAAAAACAATTTAAAGAAAACCACAGACCTACAAAACAGCATTTTGAATGCTCTGACAAACATATTCAAATGACAATCCAAAATTAAGTTATTTTCAAACGGCAGGTTGATGAATAGACCGAAGATACTTCCGACTGCGGATTGACGTCTAAATAATTCTCATGATGGGGAAGGCAATTCCGCTTGAGTCTCTTTTGTCCAAAATATCAATTCCGGACGCAGATTGTTTGTAGTTAAAATACTTGCCTGCTACCCAAAACTGACCCAGGTTGGAAACACAATATTGAAACTAATAAGAAACAAGTCCAGCCGTGTTGCAGTCACTTATTATCCTAAATAAATACAAGGTCGGACTGTCAATAAGTACTAAGATGTTTAAATACGTTTAAGAAAACCACACAAATCACGATCTGTTGTGTTTGCATACTGAAAACAAAATGGACGGCGGTGGTTAGTGAACCAAGTTGAAACACATCTTTCCAGATATCTTGAAGATATTTAAAATGATTCCTTCTTCTCCTGAAAGTTATATTGGCGATTGGTGACAAGTGTAATCGCTGGAGTAAATTATAAGACAAGATCGAGTCTGATATGAGATTAATTGGTGTACGAGAGAGGAACAAACAAGTAGGAAAAAGTTGTGATATTTTTTTTTACATCTGCTGACTTGACACCTTCACTTTAAAATTCTCAAACAGTTAAAACAGATGTGGGTTTCTGTTACAACTATCTTGATTTATAGAAAATAAAAGTGAATTTTTTGACTAAAAATGTGCAAACTGCCTCCGGGTTGTGAATTGTCCATCATGTAAAGCATCTTAAGTATCGAGAATGCATCTCCAGACGCAGGGAGGGGGAGGGTAGTGCGGACATGCTTTTTGTTTTCGAGTGCAATGCAATACTCTCATGATTTACACCATTTACTGATTATTCAATCGGAACAAATATAAAATGGCATTCGGAAATGAGATATTGAGAGTTGCTCTTTTCGGCTGCATAAAAGCTTCAGTTCGCTGTGTTTTGATTTGTGACTTTTGATGTTGAAAGATAATGATATCGTCTGTTTCTGTAATATAGTGTTTGAGGAAAACTGCACAATGCTATTGATCCAAATATAGATCACTCGTTGATTCTTAATCAAAACAATGACAATACTTTAAAAGGTTTCCTTTTACTATTTCTGCCATGGGTCGGTAAAAGTCGACAGTGGAAGGTAAGATGGAAACTATATGACATTGTTTACACTAGTATGTAGTGGAACAACTCAAACGATACTTATTTTATTTTGCAAAATTTACTGCTCTATTTTCCAGGAAGCCAACAACTTAAAAGACAAAAAAGAAGATATACATAATTATTTTGCTCGAATTACCTCCATCCTGAAAAAATTAGCTGCAGATTTTTATTTGTTTATTTTTGTTGTTGATCTTGATAGTTGCTGCTAAGTTTCAGATTCTTGTGTAAGTATGATGATAAGTACACTAATGTACACATTGTTTTGTTTTTATTTCAACTCATACATTCTTGTTCAATGGTCGGATTCTCAAACAACAAGATAATTATTGAACATGAAATTCACATGTATAAAGACCGATTTCGTATGACAGATACATTTCTCTAACAAACTTACCCTGCCAGCTGTAATAAGACTTATAGTTGAAATAGTTAATTAAAATACTTAATCTGCCCATTATTTTTGACGGGTTCATTTAAATTGGTCGAACATTTTTCTCAACGCATTTTAATTACTTTCACTCCTTTGAAATCACCGTTACATCATTCGATAACTTGATTGATCAGCAAAGGTTTCTTGTTACTGTAGACACAACATATTTTCTCGAGGCAAACCCGGGGGTCTTTTTTTTTCTTTGCACAGTGTCCAAACCTCCAGAGAAAATCGCCAATGTTAGTTTCAACTCCATGGCTACAATTTACACAAACTCTATACGAAGCCCGAACAATGATGGAAACATAAAACCAGAAAACCGTTCAGTTCAACCTGCCGCTCAGTCCTTCTACACCCTCCGATGGATTAATTCAAATCTCGGAAATGACTTATGGTGTAAAATATTCTTAAATCGTTTTTCTTTCCAAAAGGCTCATGACCGAGGTAAATTCGGAAGACCGAAGCTTGAGAATCTTGCAGCTTGAGTGAAGGGCTTTTGACCGTCTGACCTGATTCGGAAGACCTATATACGAGGCATGTCTGTTTATTCTATTAATTTATCCTGTTGCAGCAATTTTATTTCTGCCATATAATTTCACAAATCTGGATTGAAGCCGTCACGGAACAATTAATCAAGCTGTCTTCTTCCTCGAGTTTAATGGATGTTGTCATGATGAAGAAAGATAAACACAAATGAGAATTTGTGGATACATTATGGACAAAATCTAGCCATGAAAAGTTCTGAGAGGAAAAAAGTAAAAAATAAACAAATAAACAATCCAACAAACAAACAAACAAACAAATAAAAAACAAACAAACAAACAAACAAGCTAGCAAGTAAACAAGCAAACAAGCAAACAAGCAAAAAAACAACAACAAACAAACAAAGCATACAAACAAACAAACAAACAAAGCATACCAACAAACAAACAAAAGAAACAAAAACAAAAAGTTAATTATTTTGAAACAAAAACAGTTGTGACAGCTACCAATATCACATGGAGATAATTATTTCTGGTTGAAATATTGTCATTTTCATGTTGATGGTAGTATTTATAGCATATTTTATTGACAAGTTTTAAGAATTAAATAAACCCTCAGAGCAATGTTGCGTTAAGACCCCCATTTGGAGTCATATGGCTCCATTTTTGTATTTAAACAAATCGTAAAACCAAAGATGGAAAATCAACGTTTTTGCCCGACACTCCACCGATTGTTCTTTTAATGTTTTGTTTCTGTGTAGTTTTTTAAGCGCCCTGTGCGTCTTTCTGCGGATTCTGTCTTTATACAAATGTCTCGTATTATTATTATTATTTTGTCTTGATGATAACATCCCAACTTGACAAAATGTCATTATTCTTTCAGACTAGTTCTTTCCATTAAAATGCTAATATAATTGACCACGTACAACATGCCTTTCATCGGTTAGCACTAACTGCTCTAAGTGAAGCAACGCATCACAATGAACTCTATTCATATTACAAACAAAAAGAAACGGTCAGTCAAATATAGTTTGAAAACGGTTTCAATCTTGGTTTAAAAACCGTTGGGTGAGATGGCATTTTTTTTTCAGTCAAGGAGAAATACAACGTAAAACTTTCAAAGTCAATCATTTTGCCTGCGGGATCCGGTTTTTAAGCCCTTTTTGTTATTGTCAAATCGCCACCTTACCACCACTTCGACCGTTGGTGAGTTTGCCGTCTACTCATTGATAAAGAGATGTCAAATTGTAGGGCTTCATCCAAAACGAAAAAAAGACAAAGAGATCATTTTACAGAATATCTTGAATAAAACTAACTTATGGCGTCGCGTCTTTTAAATCCATATTATTCACGGGTTGTGCTAACCTACATTGCAGCACTACACACACATGCCACTTGCTGATCTAATTTTATAGATAGTGTTCGACTGTATCATATCCTTCCTTATTCAGAATCTAAAAGCAGTCAGGAAAGAACAAAATTATTGTCAGGTGAGACTTGATATAATATGTTGAAACAAATCAAACCTCATGAGAACGTCATCAAGGTTTAGAGGATGGTGTTTGAAGTGATAGTGAGGTTGGACAATAAAATCTTGAAACACACTTGCATCACTTTAACCATAGGGAGGGAGGGAGTGCGCGCCAACGTCAATTAATTTATCTGGCGTTAATTTTAAAAATGTCGTTCTTTTAAGACAATTTGGACGAACGAAAATCACCTTGAAGGTAATGTTATTCTTAGGAAGTGCGTGCGACGAACATGCCTTACATTTTGGGGTGGGGCTGGGTACGATGACGACTTTACGGGTTATAAATGCAGCAATGCTCCCAAAACAGATAAGACAAATATGACTTAAAACTAAATATTGGTCAATATTTGGTTCACCAAATTATGCGAGCATCACAGTTTAATTATTCATGTCAATTGAAACTTACACTCTTACCCTGCATATCACCTAATAAATCAAGGTTACGCATAAAAATAAAGATCATTATTAATCTACTGACTAGCCTGGCAGTTTTGGATTAACATACACACCTTAAGTGTCAAGGTTGTAAATAAATCAGCAGAAAACTCCATAAGCTTGCTTTTTTCTCTGACCTCTTTCACTCAGCTATAGCCTTCATTCAATATTGTTAGTATTAAGAACTTGTTTCATTATTACTTTTACCCTCTAGAAGGGCACTCATGCACAAAGAAAAATCATATCATCTGTCAAGAATTACGCAAAACGTGTAAGTCCTACAGCTCACCTGCAAACCAGTTGTTATAAGGGTGATGTAAAATACTAACAATCTGACATTAATCAAGGCGTTCTCTTCACAATAGGCGCACGAATACAACATCCCAACACAACTCAATCTGTGCAGAGAAATTCCTAAATTACTTGGAACCGTGAGCAATCTTTGAGGATGGAGGAGTTCGAAGCACCTTCAAGAAAGTCACAAGTCCCTCGAATCTTTTTAATCCACGTCAATGAAACCAATAGATGTCAGACGAGCACACCAGGGGATAGTTTGGTTCACAAACAAGCTTGCCCCCTCAAAGAACGGTTAGGGAACAAATGCTATTCTGACAACCCAGGCTGGTGATTAGAAGTGATTTGGTTGCCCTACCGGCCAGAGCCTTTGGGGAGAACTATGGCAGGAAGGCTGGACAGAGGATAACGCACTTCGGAAAAGTATGTCACTATACTTCGGAAGATATCATCTTAGGTTGTGAGTATCAAGTTATAGCTCGCCGTGAAGACTCTATAGATTCTCAGAGGTTGGTTCCCCAATGGAGAGATCGAGGGGTAACAATATTCTTCTTTTTACGGAGTCAAAGCTTCTGTCTACTACTATATCCAGATATGTTTTATTATTTTTTAAAAATAAGTATTTTATATGTTGAATTAAAAATATGTTATATTCTGAAATGTATGAACAAATTGTTTAAATTTATACAAAATTAACAACGGTTTGTGGTTCTACATGTTATATATGTATACTTTAAAAAAAATAATAAACATATTTATTTGACCTGGCCTTTTGCTTACTTTTCATTGTGATTTTTCTTCGTGTTTTCGTAGTTACTATAATCACATTTCCCGTTTCAATGCGTATTGTTTAATGTTATTCCCTGGCAACTTGGAAAAAGTGCTTCATTGTGAGTTTGCCCATCAAGGAAAAATACAATACCATTATGGCTCGGACAGTTCTGATGTTGGATTGTTGTACTTCCGTGAACAAGCCGGAATGGAAATGAGAAACTCAGAAAGGGGGATTACAAACTTAAAAAAAATATCAGCATGGGCAGAGGACGCTAAAGTGCACGAGTTATGGATTCTGTCTTCAAAGCTTACTGTGGCACGCTACGGTGGATATAATCTTTCCACAATTCAATTCCAGCTATCTCCGTGTGTGGTTTGCAAAGCAATACTTTAAACAAGACACTAGACCACTACGTCTGACTGTAGTGTGGCTGTGATAAACCGATGTTATTTATGACAGAGGTTTGGAGTAGATGAACATCATTTAAGATATCATACGGTCTTTGATCACCAAAGTTAACCGAAAAGATTAACGTGGAGATTTGCAGATTAGAAAAGTGCAGTCATAATAATGAGCATTTGATGGGAAACGAAGAGCACAGAAAAAGACTGTAGTATAAGACCGTATTAGATTTCATGAGGAGATAATGTGATACTATTCTACAGGTATTCACGCACTCAAGAATTGTTTTGGGCGTACAGGAGAAAAAAAGTTATTGCTAGCTACTGCGTAATCGTGTATAAATCTTAATCGGGAATTATGCAAAGGTAAAAACCCATATCACTGGAAATTTGTCAGACATTCAAGCTGGGAAACGGACGCATCCACATCTCATTCTTTCTTTGGTATTATTTCCCTATACCAATTTTACATTGAACACATTTTTACTAAAGATAAGACAAGAACAAACACTGACCAGCTTTTTGTGACCCAAACCTTTGAAAAACTGGTGATGCACACGACTTCGTTTCATCGGGAGATACTAAAGTGCACTCAAGACCAAAAAAAGACCCTCAAATTATTTTAAAACCTACAGTCAACAAAAGAAAGCCGATGAGAATTGTAACAAAAAAATGGATCATCAACGGGGAGGTAACAAATATAATAAATCGAATACAAATTCATTCTCTGTTCTCTGTTCACTTGTCTGTCGACCAATGGTGGGGCTAAACTATTGTAATTCTGATTTTAAGCCTATAAACCACGTTTTGTTGGAGTTTAACAAAATATTCGTATAAATAGAAGAAAAACAAACTTATGAAATCTTACCTTGTTGATGTTTCCAACTGAGCGATATTCCACTTGTAATTGATTGTGTAACAACGGACTGTCTCGATGATAGAGTGAATCCCCACCTGAGCGTCAGGTAAAGTAACTCGAGCTCGCCTTCTGGTCCTCCTCTAAGCCTGTAGCTCTCCTTTGCTTGTCCGTTGTCGCCAGTCTACAAAATACCGCGTGTTGGAAACAATAACAGCCCCAGCCTGGTGCGCTAGTCCGTCCGCAATGGGTGAAGTTACCGCCTCTTCTGAGCTACGTCACGCTGCATTAGCGTGCAATCACTGCGTGTAGTTCTATCGGTATGTTGTGGGATGGCAATTTTAAATACAGGTGTGCGTGGCAAACTCACCATTGATTACGCGTACATTATGATAATTAGTGAGGAAATAATTATTTGAGACTACAGAACAAAAGTTACTACGTATTCGGTAGTGCCGACTTAAGCATGTAGGCGTATTATTGTTTACCCCGCTTGGAATAACATTGTTATTTGCGAACAAACTATAAAATGGTAACATCAAATCGGAAATTTCGAAACAGAACGGAGGCCGTGACGTAACTCTGCAAACGCAAGTCCCGTAAAGTACGACCAATTATCTCCGTAAGTCTCAAGTGTCTGCAGTTTCTTCTCAAAAACAACGAACCGATTTGTATAGAGCGAATTAATAATCCTAAGACATAAACCATTATGACGTTTTTCCGGATGACATCAAAGTGTGTTTGGTTTTGCAGGGAAATTGAAACACGTACGCCACATTTCAGCGTTATGATTACGCATTAACCCCTTTAGAGTAAAAAAAAAACAAAAAAACCCCCAAAAAACAGTTGCCTTTTATTTCTCAGATTTTCTCTCTACAAGTCTTCATCGCCATCATCAACATGAAGAGTTATGTCTAACTTTTCTTGTTGTGATTTATGCCTTTGCCAATTTTTTTCATTCTTCTCGGTCATTTTCTATTTTGTTATAACATTGTAAACAATTTTCACTATATCCGTCCGCAAGTCATATATTAGACTACGATTAAAGTTGAACTGGACGTATTTTGAATTTTTGACACTTCATTCTTTCAAACATGTTTGTTAGTTAATGTAGAACTCGTTCTCTTTTAGTCTCTCGTTTGCATCCGGCGACTTCCTCTTTCGTCTTTTATTTTGAAACATTTGACAAATATTAATGAACGTTTTTCTAAATTGAAAAATAAAACTGAAATTGGTTCCCCAACAACGGTACCGTGCTACACTCTGGGGTATGTTAATTTAATCCAAACTCGACATTGCGAATATGAGCACACGTCACACGGGTGGGACGTTACTACGTCTCTATCCAGCAAGTATTGACAATATTTGACAATTATGTATTTCTACAGAATGTGTTCGTTTGTGGAAGAATAGAATTATACAACTTGGTACGTTGACACAGTTTGTTATATCCATGTATACAAACAATGACAATGAACAAGTAAATGTCATCATCAAGGATCTGAATAATATAGGTAGTATTTTGTAAGGAATTTTATTGGAATAATATTTATATGTAATGTCGTCATTGAAAACATTTCGTTTGTGTTTTCACGAAGCGACGGGCATATACCCGTAGCTTCGTGAAAACACAAAAAGCGTAATTTCGGGATGCCCGTCCTTTTCATAATTTCTCGAATAAATCATAAATAAATTGTGAGTTGATCGTAAAAATAACATTTGATGAAAGTTTATCTCATAATAAATCACAGGAGGAAAGTAAAGACTTAAAAGAATAAGCATTGTGCTTTTGTTTTGCAGTTTTGAAATGTGATGATGCTCTTGTGTGATTATCTCCAAACACGATTTTTTGCCAATTTGAAATGCCCGTCCCTTCGTGAAAACATTGACGAGTTAATATATTTGCTTCAATTAACAATGTATTACACAATGACTGATTTGTCTGTTGTCTTGTATCTTCGCTAAAATAACCACGTTGAACAAGTCTCCTTTGACTATCTCAGTCAGTGAATTTAGCCTACATATAAAAGAATATGTAGACATAAACTTGAAGCGGTTTATTTTTATCGTGATTATTTGGAAAAAATGTAAACATGTCAAAAAGATCCACATGGCAAGTCAAGATTGCACATAATGCTACAAATATTGAAAAGGTCAATCCACAATTTGTATACAAATGAAGTTCTCATTTCCAGTTGATTAACTTTAGTGGATGATTTTTAGCCCCCCCCCCCCCCATCCCCCATGCATGAAATTGCTATTTTTTACACTTCTCCTCAGATGAAAAAAAAAACCCAATGTGGTTTACATTTATCCCAACTCCCTCTAAATGCAATAGATGGCATTATTAAGACCGTGTAACTAGTATTCTCCTGAGGTGCTTTGCATAAGAATGGCATGGTCTACACCTGTTATTATGAGAGCGAGTGAATGGAGGGGGGGTGAGAGTGGTTTCATTATGCCCCGCCCCCTTTGGCAGTGTTCAATACTTCCGTTTAGTTCGGAAGAAAACGGAAGTGTGAGAGTTCGGAAGTGTAAGAGTTGTACTTAATGAAACTACGATGTCATTATAATTATGAAGATTTTAATGTTTTCTGAGGGCCAGGTTAGTAATGAAACAAGTTGCACTCTTCAGTTACTGAGGCTTGGGTTGCTATTACCAACGATGAAAGCATAGTTTCCATCTTTTCTTACATAAATCGTTCCTCTGACTCGGTCAGTTCGGAATCCTAATGTCAGTCTTTATAACCATAGTGTCAACTTTTCTTGAGAGTTGCTTGGGGTATTTTGCTTGCCCTCAGTGTGTTAAAAAATGTAGAATTTTTATCAAAACCCATCCATTTACGAAGTTCAGACATTGTTTCTACTTTGACTCCAAATCGTGACCCAGTTCCTGGTCCGTATGGGGTTAGATTCCCTTATTTAAATCATTTTGACGTCTGATCGACCCAGTTCATTGGTATAAATGACTCATAATCTGAGTAAAAAAAGCACATTACGGAGCCGACTCGAATTCCGGGTCATTTTTGCTCCTATAGGTAAGGCTCTTAGGGGCGAGATTTGGGTGAATATATACCGGTGGGGGCGCTATAGAGTAATCCATCCGGTTTGTTTATCATGTATTTGGTGACACCGTAAATCGACAAATCATGTTTTAACACCATTTGCTGGTTTGATCCCACAATGCAACAGACCCTTCCACGGAGCGTCATTAACGTATTCTAGCAGCGTGTACAAGGCAACGAGGCAACAAGGCGAAGGAAACCAAACTTGATATATTAGTTCCGTGTGCTACATTACAAAGCACCCGTCTAAATAATTCATCGAAATGTTTGCGATTGTAAATGGTTGTTGATATGACAACAAATCCGAGAACAAATCGATTCTAATGAAACAATATTAATTGTAATCAAAATGGTGGAGACAGACAAAACGCTAGAGCAATCCGCGAGTCGCAGCTTGTCCTTAGTCTAACAGTACAACGGACATTATTGAACTCATTGTTTTCTTTAAAAACATGTCCTCCATAATCAAAGTTGAAGTATTAATGTGCCTGGCATTCCTTGCTGTCAGCCGGTTGTCTGCCAAAGCTTTGTCGAGCGGTCAGTGGGGAAATAAAGCTAAAGGTTTACCAATAAAGCTTCGAGCGGCTGCTTGCTGTCTTACGGCATATTTCTACCTGACCCCTGATTCATATTTTGCTGAATACTTTCCGACTTTGTGTCCCACAAGTAGGAAATCAACTATTAATATAAAATGGAATGGAATGATCGAGACTAACTTACCACGGTCTTGACGTGGTGCCGTGATTGTACTACGAAACGGTTTTTTTGCGTTAACTTCGAAGTACCTCAATGGCAGTTTCTTGTATTGCCAGCTGATCCTCCATGGTCATCATTTCGTTTGACTGACGTTCGCACCTGCAAAAATAATTGAAAAAACAAATCTTTAATATCAAGGAGTTTTCCTTTTTAAATTTGCGAACAACACCCATGAAATTAAATCGAAACTTATTCTTTTTCAAGCGATTGTTCTGACGAATCAAGACACAGGATTAATTGTTTTAAAAAGGAAGAAGACAAAAAAACAACCCTAAATGTTGAATGATCTGGGATCGATCACCCATAACGTCTCTTTAATACATGAAATGAGTCAAGACTTTCTAAATTTCAAGTAAGACATTGTGACGGTTGTCAAATCATTTTCAGAATTCACTGAGTATAGCACACAGACTTAAAGATACGTCGAGTGAATAGCAAAATTGTGCATAAACATGACTTAGTAACAAGTTTGTATAGGCACACCATGCAAGAAAAAAAAAGTATTTTATAAGACGGCTCTGAATGACCAGCATTGCTGGATTGAATACTCTCCACAAAGATGGTTCTAAATAAAACAAATAAACAAAAAAACTCTGCAGGAAGTTGTAGCTTTGTGAAAGACATATATTTGTCTCATTCCAAATATACCTCCTATTACAATATTGAAACATTAAACATAATCAAACCATTTCATAAAACATGTAAACTACAAAATTGATGTTGAATGATGCTTTAAAATAACAAACTATTAGTTCGTTCGCAGCGTTGTTGAAGAAAATTAGTTTGGGGAAAAGGGGGAAAAAAATCCGTTTTCATAATTTGTTTTTGACTGCATTGGGGGAGTTTATAATGTAGGGAAGTAAATATAGGGTGTCTATCCAATAATCAACGAACATTTTGTAAAATATATGCCTTCATTTAATGACGCTATAGAGTGTTCCTCTTTATCACTAAGTGAATTGTCTATAAAAACAGTTTGCCATTTCGGAATTATTCTTAGGGGGTTTCTGAACTGATTAAATATTATTTGATTCTGTTTATGTAGCTTGGGGAATCCAATATCAGCTAGGGATTATTTTAATATTGGATACTAATTTGTTGGACGTGTGTCCCCAGGCAAGCGTAATAAGAATGCGATTTGGTTTTGTACCTACAAGCGAGCAATGCTATTTACTTTATTTAGTCAAGTTTTTGAGTTAGTTGTTTTGACCGCAGGAAGGAGCTAGCCTCTTTTAAGATTAAATTTCACCCCTATCCAGTAAGCCAATGCATCTTCCAATGTCTTAATGTCTCGTGGAGTCTTTCCCTGCTGCATCTTTCCGTGTCACCTCCGTGCAGAACGATTTTTTAGTCCGAGTGGTAAATTAAAACTGGTGCGTGAACTGATCAATGACGACGTTGTGCCTAAACAACGCGTATTCGTTAGAGCTGGATGGGGTGCAGTCATTAGTCCTAACCCACAAAATGACATTTGCGCATTTATCAAAACGCGGGGCTTTAATAAACTACATAATGGCCGCGGTTCTGTAGCGGAAGAGACAAATTATTAGCCTGTATTTGCCCAACGAGCGCAATAAATGATTTCTTTCGTGCTGACTGTAACCGTGAGAGCAGAACTGGCGGGTTTTTAATGAAATAATCCATACTCACCGCCTACAAATATTGCTTCATTGGCAATGGATTTCTTCGTCATCATACAACATGGTGCATAATGAGTCTGGCTAGAAGCCTTTTGATACACGGTGGATTTGTGGATTCTTTAAAAATGCCCTTCAACGTGGACAGATTGTAGATAAAAAAAAATGTGACAGTTGGAGAAACTGAAGAGATAGCTGTTGATGTCGGAAGAGTTTGAGACTGTTTTATGGGCACAGCAATAAGGTTGATATGTTGTCGTCCTTGTTTATTTAGATTGACACTAGTCGGTTGACATATTTACAACATGAATTAGCCACGTGGCTCTATCTAGATTGCAATTCAACGGCTGTTAGCTGGTCGAGTTTGAAGACGGTTATATCCCCAGACAAAACATTCATTTCAACCTCAAATGAACGATGCATCATAGCTGCATTTACATCTCTGAATGGTTAACACCCAGTTCCTATTCACCCACGAGATGTTTTACACATCGCAACAAATGCAGACAAGAATAAGTAAATGAGTTTGTTTCTGTACCTCAAATTCCCAAGTGGCTGGAATTTGTCTCCAAAGTCACCAAATCTAAATTACAGCGGTACCGGTTTGCGATCGAACAATAACATGAATGACAAGGTGCTTTCACAAGAAAGGCCATCAATAACATTAAAAAAAAAACATGAAACATTGTTTTCGTTTGTAGGCGTAAGTTTAGAGCCAGAAGTAATAATTACATTTGATGAAATGTATTCTTTTCAACGAGGTAATTTATAGACATCCTGTAATACCCTGAACTCTAGTCAGTCAACAAGGGGAAAACACAACTTATCTGACACATACATTTCTTGCAAGTAAGTTAAAGCTGCTTGGATAAATATTTATAGGAAGTGATCTTGTTTGGTCACCGAATACCGACCACGTGACCGACACGGATCATTTTAAAGGGGCTGTATGCTTGCCATTCACAAATTAATTAAATTACGAATCCGTACATTAAACTGAATGTATTCCGATATTCCTCGAGTTTACGACTATGTATACAACATGTTGAGTTAACGGATCAGGAAAAGATGTATTTAGATCGACAGGAAGCCGTTATAGATTCTTCAGAACCACGAAGAATCTGAATCCAGCGTGATGCAAGTTTGATCTGGATCTCTTGATGAAACAAAACTACCGGTACATAACGGTTGAGATTGACTCCACTGACCTCTACTGGACTGGTCAATATTGAATCTTGGCCAGGTATCCCAAATGAGAAACTTAAACGGAGCTCGCTGTTTGAATTGTGGTAATCAAATAAGCACGTACCAGCGTTACAGGGCCTAGTTTGTCCATGAGTTCACGGCGACCAAAAAAAATACCCGATCTTTATTGAGCGTTCCGCGGTGAATATTTGTCTATTTTTTTTAACCGTCTAAAATACAATGTGATTTTGAACACACCTTGAATGATACAGGGAATAAGCTGATCACAAAAGAAAACCTACCGATGTTTTAAAGAGAAAGCGGTTAATATTAACACTGTAAAAATAATACTGGAATTCCCAATTGCAGAAAACTAAGTATCAAATATTTGACAATCGCAGAAAAGTTTGGCTTCTCCCTCGTCCCCAAATGGGAGACTTTTGAACGTTCTTTTTTTTTAAAAACAGTTTTCACCAGTAGTATGCATGCTCAGAACTACTCGCATACTACTGAGCGTGTGCGCGCATGCTCAGAACTATCAAAAAGGACCTTGTGTCTGCTGCCGCCAGCGTCTCAAAAGTCTCCTATTACTGGTAACTGGTTTCCTGTATTTTTCTGTTTATCCACAATGGTTTTTTTTATCCCACACATGTTGATGGTGGGGAAAGTCAGAGGGGGACCAAGTCTTCAAAAGATTCATTCTTTACACCAGTACAACAAACTTGACGGACACTATAGCAATGCAGGATGGTCTATCAATTACAAAATAAGTATAGCTTTTTATGAGGAGATTTAGAGAGGTACATTTAGGACTCTGTACGTGCCAGAGTTTGACAGTCTTGCAGAAGTTGCTTGTCCTTTTAATCCATCTCCTCAATCTTCTTATAAATGATGAGGTGCTTCATTTCCTCACATCTCAAGAGGAGAGAATCCTTTAGAGGTAGCTCCCGTATAGTACAACAAGTAACCATCCATCACTCTGCAAAGTGACTGCTTACATCTTCTACTTATTAATTTTCTGGTTGTGTTTACTCGCGTAAAAGATCATTGCATTACCGATATGAGTTCGACAGTGAGGGTTAGCTCGGCGAAGCACGTGCCACCCTCAGTGTTTGAATGTAAACCGTCCTTTTCGGTTTAGCCTAATGGATGGCCGTCGTGAATGGGTTGGTGAGATATTGCCAAGGGCTGCCGTAGTCGGGTTCCGCCTCGTGGCCGCTTAACGATACCTTGACTAATTACGGAGTTGGAATTGAATAAACGTTAATGTGACACTGGGGAATTAGTCTCAACTAAATGCCCGTGCTTCAAGTTAGTTTATAACCCTTTCATGGGATGATTGCCATCCATAAGTTACCTATTCTAATAGGATTTATGGGTGGTTATTAAATTAACAATGTTAGATATAGTCCAAAGTTATCAAAAAGGCACAATAAGGGAGTCTATTAAACGCTAATTTCATTTAATGGTAATGAAGTCAAAGGCACATGTGGAAAATTAGTGAGAGCTAAATGCAAAAGGGGGAGATTAATAATACACATATTTTTCAAACAAGTTTCGTACAACATCCCCCGCATGATCTACACATTGTTTTATTTTATTATCATACCAAAACGTTTCATTGTGAACTGAACAATCAAAAACATTAACAGTGTCCAATAACGAATAACAATTATCAACGTTTAAATAAAGACGACAAATTATTTTCACAGAAATACAAAACCAGCTGCTTTATTTGAGTCATTGATTTTGAAAGAAAATAGGACATGGAATTGTTTTTAAAAGTCCCCGATACTAAAGAAACATGAAACAAAAAAACAGACACGGCCAATTCTAGAAAATGCTTTTTAATTTTGTAAGCGAGAGGTACCGCTTGGTGTTTTTTCTTTGTTCACATTATTAAAAAAACCCAGAGAGGATTCAACATCCGTACCCAATCTGCATCTCCAAACACTGGTCGACTTAGCTGTATACGCGTAAAAATATGGTAGGCTAATAAAAAATCATATCAATAACTGTATACCCAAGGTGACTGTTGTGCATATATATAGATATATGTTTTGTTCAGTGGCCTAGTTGACTCTCAAAACACAAAAGTATTTCATTGTTCAACCAGGCGTTCCATACTCTGTCACACATTGGTGACGATACCTTTATTTACTACAACCTATTATTTAGTGTGATATTATGAGTATATCTGGCAGGTGTAATGTTGTATTAACCCCGAAGCAACCACGGTTGTAGACAAACACCAACGTGTCTGTCAGAACATTGCAACTATAGCCCCCCGGGGATTATTTACATTAGAAATGGTCGGCAAGCCTTTTTTGCAGGTTGCATTTAGTTTAATGAGCAGGGCCTGGAGGTGATGCGGGGCCGAACCAATTCAATGTAATTTCCGACTATCAACAAGTCTGTCCACCGGTGAGGTTTGAGTTGTGACAGTCAGAACAGATGGCAATCAAGTGAGAAAAGTCTCCAAAAAGGAAATTGTCAATTATTCAACAAACACGCCTATTAAATTACTAACTTGGCAACAAAACAAATACATTATTTATATTAAAGGATACGGTTTGAACGTGGCTCGTCTAGTAGCAAAGCAACTGTGTTTGAATTTGGATATTTGTGTGAAACAAAATAACTGCTCAATCAATTTTGTTTACAGAAGGCGTAAATATTTCATTTATTTTAGATAGTTTGAGCTTCTTTTCATTTCTGAAAAATGTTTTCTTACAAAAAATAAAATCAAAACTAAGTATATTCCATCAAAAAGGAGCTTTTCTCATTATTTCTTAATCAGTTTATTTCGCTTTGAAATGCAGAATAATTAAAACTAGATTTTGAACCAATCTATTTTTAATAGTTGAAATTAATTGTTCACTTTTGTCAAAGTCACAATTCGTAAATTCGAATGCGTGGGCTACTCCTTCAAAGATTTGAGTTATTGGAGACGTTGTCAGAGCTGATAAATGTCTTTTGAGTCGCACAGAGCGTAGATATTATTTCTCTGGAGATGAGTTTGTTGACGGCGGAGCCTCATCAAAGAAACTTAAGCCAGATGAGGTAGGACAACAACGATCGATCACGGATATTACCACCACTGTCTCTAGACTCGATTCGACGTTTACCAAATAATCAGTTCGTTTAGAGAACACACGCACCGAGCCCTCCAAATCGATTTGAATCTAGGTGCTGGAAATCGAAATGTCAAAACCGAAAACGTCATTTGCAACCGTTGGACGCCATCATGCCGATATAAATGGTGACATATTTTTTTACTGGGCGATTGGTCGTTATATTTGACTCTACATTGAGTCTGGCATTGACTAATCTATATTTACCACCAAAAAAGAAGAAGAAGAAGATGCATTTCAGAGGAAACCTCATTGACAATGATATCATGAAATAAATATATATTAACAAAAGACAGTTATTGCTGGCCGTTGACTGTCAGTTGTTTTGTTAGTCTACTTTATCATATGCTGCAAATCCAATTAAACAATTTAATTCTAAAAAATTTCTTTGGATAAGTAGACAAAATTTCGCAGTGAGATTTTACCAAGTGAGTGAAGCAATAGATTGAACTGTATTGGAGTTGACATAAGACATACAAATATATGTGGCCAGTTATACTTTTCTTGAAGGGGACGGAGGGGGGTACATTTTGGGAGCTCAGTTTTTGACAGAAGGGTTGCATACGTCACAGCAGAGTCAATGCAAAGTAATGTACTATTATACATCATCGTTTCAGACTGGAAGAGGAAACCATCCGTGGGGTTGAGGGCGCTCTTCCTAATTACAAGTCATCCTAACTATTTTCCACGCAGTAGAGGGCAGCATAACACACTGCGACAGACACACAACTCTTCCCATTACTGATTACGGTTTATGAATGGCGCCAAAACTGACATAAAGTGGACATCCAAAGCCATTTTTTGGCCTCCTTATAACAAATGGATTCTAGACAACATGACACCCATCAAAATGATTTATGGGAAATGGAATAATAGAAAGTAACTCTGAATTCAACGATTAAGTCATTTATTTTGTAAACTATGAGGCATTTTCCCTGCTGTTGCGATGACATTACACGCACTTTATATTTATATTCTGTACAACGTGTTCAAAGCTTTGTCATTATTTTAATAACAGTTTGAATGTTTATACGCCGTGCGGTAATTAACGGCAGCAACGTTCATAAACCCACTCATACGGTGAGGGCGTGATCGTGAGTCCCCCCCCCCCGCCCAAATGAGATCAAATTAATGCACAATGAATGGTTCGATGCATTAACTAGTAACCCCCAGTGTAATTATGTCTTTGCCCGACTGATCTCTAATATACTGTCAGTACAATAGAGATCAGCGCTTTGCCCCGTTAAACGATGAGCTAGGACAAGCCACGGCACGACGTCAGGGTCCAATTCCTTATAGCTGGTACACGCTTAGCACATACCATCTTGGTTGGCAGAAGCAGGTTACCAGCAGAAGTGCAATACAATGAACACTGTTGTGAATAGTGCACCGTTGTTGTTTTGCTAGGTAACATTTTGTGCTAAACATTTTACGAAACTAACTAATGATTCTACGGGCTACGTGACACACTCCATATTATAATTATTTGATAGTAGTATTTTATATTTGGGTGAGGTATTTTTACTGGACCACTGGTGCGTGATCATGAATTGACGCCATTATATAAGATGAAAAACAAGTCAATTATTTAAAAGTCTGTGCTCTATTGTCGTGCCACATGTAAAATGTTGCGTGCTTGATGAAAGCGTGTTAATTTTAATGCCATGTTAGGCTTATTAATTATGACTGAGCATAATAGGTCCGTAATAGATCCATCGTTAATAAAACATAACCTTCAAACCCACGACCAACACGTCAACATTGTTGGTTCGTTGAGTGTAATTTTACATCGAATGTTAAAGTCAAAGAATATTGTAATCTCATTTACAATTTCCAGTTAGAAAACTACTCACAATGTAGATTGGGATCGGTCGTTTTCAACTTGCAAAACCCTCAAAGCATTATTGATATTTTCTTCTGTACACTGTCAAAAAATTTTGCTGATACACTATAGCACTATATGGAAGGGAAATATGGATTCCAAAGCACATTATGTTATACGGTATTATGAAAAAAAGCAGTTTAGTAAGTCATCGGAATATTCAATGGTGTAGACTTAAGAAACAGTCTCGTGTCTTTACAAATAAACGCAAACAAACGAAACCTTGAACCTACTGTCGCATATACTGGGTCAACAACTGATAAGAGAAGTTGGATGAATTGTCAATGGATGTGACGTGACTGGGTCTAAATGTAGAGAAAGGTGGAAGAAGGAGTAATGCCACGGAGTAAAAAATAATCAACGTTACTTTAAACAGCTATTTATGACTTGACGATAAAGCCAAATTGTAATCAACTTGGCGAAAACGTTTCTAATTCTGATCCAGAGAGAGCGGGCTTCAGTCTAACGGACACTCGTCTGAAAATCTAACCAAGTCTATGTCATAGCCGAGGCCGGTAAGTTTGACGCAAAACTTTATTCCGCCCTCTTTTGACAACAGTTCCGATCCACCGGCCTGACGACATCTGAGGGTGTGTTACTAACACGAGGGGTCAAAGTTTAATGTTCCATAAATTGTTGGGGCGGTGTTGGGATGTCCCGTTGCATGACGTCAGATACTGACCTAACCGTGTCTATGGCAGCCATTACAATCAATACATAATAACGATTTATTAATTTGCAGCCGAGACCCTTCCTTCATTGTGTAACTCCCCCCCCCCCCCCCCCAACTCGCCTAAAGACCACGACGGGCTACCAAAACGAACGTAAATGCATCATTTTTTTAAAGAGATCTTTCATGTCAATCTTGTTTTCTACAGACTCACCAACCTGTTAAACGGTCATAAAACTAGATGGTCACAGTGTCGATAAAACTCAAAGTAACGTTTACGCTATTTTCATTTAAAATTTGACAGATTGCGATCGAGTTTTGGCTTCAGACAGAAAAGAAAAGGGAAAAAAACCTGACATTAAAAATTTTCTGGATCATGCAAATAGGTTTCATAATCGTTGACGTAATAAACACAATAGTTTATGCAACCGGTTTGCGCACAAACATGTAATTAAAATGAGAATCTCAGATCCTCTTCGATTGAAAGTTGGGTTAATTACTAGAGTGAAACTGCTGATTCACAAGAGACTGTCTTAAAGGTGACTGTACCTTCATGCAAGAGGCAAAGCCTAACGTCAAAAGGAAATTATATTAATGTTTGGTCAACGACCTGCCATAGTTACTACGATGGGAGCTCAGCGAAATCCCCAAAGTGGGCTGAATACATACTGTCCTTCGATCGGCCTTTTGTTCACAAATCACCAAAATACATTTGCCTCGGCGCTCCATAAAACAATTATTATATCAAATCTCTTCTTCTAATTCCCGGGGGATTTCATTCCTTTCGATAAAAGGATCTACCAATTAAAGCCAACGGTAAAAGGTTTATTGTCAGCGAGTGTGACAATGACTCTGTCTACTTGATAGCTCCAAACTTGCGAAGGGGGTTTTCTTTCAAATAAAACAGAAAATTAACATTCTCAGCCGAAATCCGTAAGGAAATATTAAAATGGACACAATAATTTTGAGTGACAGAAAGCTGAGTCGTTATTTCCAATATCTGCCAGAAGCCTATGTCAAAGCATATTTCGCATACAGGACGACGTTTTTTTTTTCTTGATTAATTCAAAGGATTATTGATCCTGGTTATTTGATATTTCTTCCCCATGGAGGATTTTGTCCTTACCCTACTGGTTGTCTGTTTGTCTGACAAGCACGTGTCATTCAGAGCTATGCTCTGTTTCGCCTACACTGCAGACGGCGATCTTTGCTGTTTCAGCGCACAGCGATGTTAACACACACAAAAATGATTTGAACAATCGAGGTGGTGTGGACGAGCGGAGAGGAGATTATATAAACATGCATAATTCAGACGTGACCTTGATAAAAGAGATTGAACGGATCAGCAATGATGGAGTTTCCTACAAGATAGATATTGTAGTTTTTTAATATGGCGTTACTCACGCATCAATTGGCGTAGTCTTTAGAATTAGGTTGTCAGTTTATGTGCTCACGGAGTTAGAAACTAGACTTAATTTAGCGAGGGGAAGCTAATCAAAAATATTTTTCATAAGAGACACGAGAGAGAATTAAATATGCTTTTTTTTAACAGTTAAGTTATTGTAAAACCTGTTGCAATAGTCGAAATTAATTAATATATAAATTATATGAGAGATTCAATTTATGTTTATCGTTTAGATTAGGGCCCAAGAAATGTTTTTTTTTAATGTAGTCCTTGGAAATTCCCTTTGTGTTCCATTTAACCTTATTTTCAATTTTCATGTTGCTATTTTCAAGGATGTTTTGGTGCCTGTTTTTGGTTTTCATGCTAATGCAAATTTCAATATTCATGAGCACAAGTGTGTTGTCATATCAGGCAGAAATCGCAGTGTTTTTTTTAGTGATTCGTTATTGCACAGAAAATGCATTCAGCCAATGAGCAAAATTTGGGGGCTCACAATTTCATGAATTTCAACAGAAAACCACAGTGTCTCCCTGAAATGACGTCACGGTACAAGCCCTCGGTTATCCGGAAAAGCATGGTCAATTTCAAATGTTTAAAATTTTAGAATTGCACTTCCAATAAAAAATAACCAAAAAAGGGATATCACTTAGTTTTAATACACTCAAAGCCTATATTCACTTTTGGGAACACCAACAAACAAAATGTTCACAGATTTGCACATAACTTACACGGTATAGAGACGATGATGGTAGAAAACTTCCTGTGAAATATTTTTGTCTGATGTGTTATCGTTTTTGAATAATTAGTGAAATAAGATCCACAAATGATTTTTCGTCTCATGAGACGAAAACTCCGGCCGTTAGAATGAATACAAAAACGCTGAATGACTTTGTATTGTTTTCTCGTAAAGAAAACAATGAAATGAGCTGAAACTTTCGCAGGTTGATTTTATTAAATAACTCTTGATGCTCATAAGGTATGGAAGTATTCCCAGACACTTTACCAATAGTGTATAATGGTTTTAAGGGGGTTAGAAAGTAGCACAAAATATGTTCACATGCGATTTGAACGTACTAACCATGTCATGACCAATTTAAAATAAAACACCCATTCAATATTTATTTTTGCGTAAAGTTATATTAATGTTTCTTTAAAAGTAATTGCACATAATAGTACTCAATCTTTCTATCTAATTACGCATTTTCATTGAACTTTAGCCATTGTTTCAGATAATTTTGATGTAATTTTTGTGAACTCTTTTCAAAACACAGATTTTCTTTTCGAAATGTAAGCTTTATCAAACTGCAACTTCTTTTCTTGGAGTTTGTTCTGCAGTTAGAGAGTATCAGCCACATTTTATGAACGTGTATCTGACAATTTGGAATTAAGTTACAATCGACAGAAGTTTTCGATTACAAGTAAAGCTTTTTAATCAGTCAGATTATGTTTTTTTTCTGATTGGTCTCTTAATAGGGAGTGACCTTCTTACATCTTTATACCTCTCCGTGTTCGTATAGATTCTTAAAGTCGAGAATTTCAAAACTACATTATTTAGAAAGCTATAGTTGTCAATGTCACAAAGAAAAGAGACTATTTAAAGAATTCCGCAACGCAAACGAACGTTGTTTTATTTTCCACTGAAGGTGAAATGAATCAAGATAAATTACAATTCTTATAAATGTCAAAATTCTACTGATAAAGTAAACTGTAATTTAAAAGAAATGTATCAAGCCTTTTTTCTGAATATTAGATGAAAGATTTGAAGCTATAAGAGGAAATGTTTGGGCATCAACTAAATTGACCAAAAATAGTTCTTATCACTTTGGCTTATTAATAATAACAAAAAGAGCAGTATCGCTCATATATCAACTTCCAATAAGAACCCTCAAGAATAACGAAGATTAAATATTGGTATGTGGCTAAACTTTAACAATATTGGCTGGAAAATTTGATAATGAAATTAAAGGGATGGTGTTTTTAATTATTTCAAACCTGTCTGGATGTCATTTTGTGACACGACTCAATCCTCTCGATACTGCGTTATACCTACTTCACAATGATGATTTATTTTAGATAAAACAACTCAATGGGATTCTACGAACATTGTGTTTGTTCTGTTTACGCAATGTACGCAGTTCAATCCATACGGTACACTCATTAGAATAATTTCATAGTGTTTTCATATAAGTACTTTTGACCTCAACTACACTCTATAAACTCAGAATTGATCCAGATTCCGCGTCCAGGCAAGCCTGTTCCGTGTCTGAGTCAAGCTGACCCGGAACATTGTTAAAACTGGGATTTTGACTCGGCTTCTGCGTCAGTTCGACTCATTTCTTGGCCATGTGAACACAGATTCCGGGTCATACTGATCCGGAAATGGTTCAGGCCCCACGGAATCTAGAAATCGGGTCTGTTCTGACCCACCAGTTTGCAGCGTGTAACAGCTGGTATATACATGGCACGTACTTTGGGGTTAGACAATCTCTGCACTACTACCGGTCTATAACACCTAGACTTCTTAATCCTAACAAAGAAATCAGGTTTTCTAAATAGATGGTTGGGTTAGTTGAATCTAGTTTGTTTTAAAGGCATGATTGGTTAACCTTTTAAATTTACACTTATAGGACAGAGACTATCCTTTGACTCAGTCGAGTCAATCAATCACTCCATTTGACTCGGTTTGATTCAGGCTAAATCTAGCTTTGACCAATCAAATGATCAGTAGAATGATCAGTAATTTTTGTTGTGACTTGTTTTTTTTAATCAATAACATTAATTAAAAACCAATTATTTGGGTTAAGACGGCATGCATAAATTATACGGACATGTCTACAAAAGACGAAGATAGATACGTTTAAAATATATATATTTCCCTTGGCGTTGTATACATTTAATTAATTAATTTTATTTTATTTATTCAATTATTTATTAATTATTATTATTAATGTTATTATTATCATCATTATTATTTAATTTTATATGTATTTATATACACACATTTATTGGGGGTTAATATTGCCTTAAATTGCAAGGTTTCAGGAAATGAAAGGGAAACGGAGGGACAATAACTAACTTAATTAATTTCGTATCACGATTCCGTTCCGATTTGCCAGTTTCATTGTTTATTTCAGACTGCAGTGTATTTCCATTCACTTGATGCTTTCCTTTAATGATGATTAATTATGCATTTTTTAGTCCAACATACATCTACATCTGTATAAGTCGATTCTCATTTTGTCTAGTTTATTTTGTCAAGTCTGTATATACACTCTAACGAACAAATTTCGTAAATTCATCGAAAAAAATGTTTCAGTCGATTAAGTTATCCGAAATAAATCTTTCAAAAATGAAAAAAATATAAGCTCGTTTTTAAATATTCAAATAAAAATAATGTGTGTACAGATACTAGCACATAAGACTTCAAACTTAAAAAATGATGACAGATGACAAGTTACAATATTTTGGTTTGTGTCGACTGTTGAAATTTTTTTGTGGTGTGTTTTTAAACTTGTGTGAAGGCTAATGGGGGCTATTGACATTTACATTTTTTTGTGTTTGGGAATCAAGTGCCTGAAAGCAAACATCACATTTTGGTTTTTGTAACCAAAACCTCGTGAAAATACAAGCCCTTTACGGAAAAATTGTGTCATCCCGGGAAATCAATTTGGCTAAAGTTTCAAAACAACAGCCAAATGTTATTTATCGGGGATACTATTCTGCGTCGTGAATACACACTTTTATCTAACACGCTTTCGGGTAAAACGGTATTGTCGTAAAAGTGGACAGAGTCGTTGATAGCAAGTTCTGATAGCGACTGATGTGAAGTTCAACGCTACAAGTGTTTTAATGGATCAACACTGATAAGCTTTAAATATAAGTTATGAGATGGTAGCAAGGTGAATGCACGATGTGTCATCCGCTAGCGTTCCGAGTGTTATCTCAAAAATGGACAGAAGGATACAGGGAGAGAGAGGAGTCTTCGACAGATTGAATTTGTCCGATGATAAATTCATTTACTGTGTTTGCTCGACCGGAGGTTTGCGGAAAAAGTGAGCCGTTGTAAGATATCTTTGAACATGATACCTATTATGATATCATTGAACTATTGCAAATTGTACTGGTTATGATTAATGGCAGACGGATATGATAGATTTATGATATGTTTACAACATTCTCTTGATGGTGAGGCTAAGCTTATTTTCCTGCGTTTAATCTTCCACATTGTCCACAAGGTGATTCGTCGAAACGTTGACACGGAACAAGCGAACGTCCATAAAGTGGTCAATGTACTTCGAATGTCAAAACGTATCTAATTTATGTGTTTAAAAACACCGAAAGGCGGGCGAGTAGTAGGTGGGTCCGGGGAGAGGGCTTAGAACGCGGGCTATATGGAAGTGGGCTAGAGGGTTGGGTTTTGGTAGTGGATCTAGAGTCGTGGGCTTGGGGACTGGGCTTTGGGAGTGGGCTTGGGGACTGGGCTAGAGTAGTGGGCTTGAGGAGTGGGCTTTGGTGGGCTTGACGAGTGGGCTTGACGAGTGAGCTTGGGGACTGGGCTAGAGGAGTGGGCTTGAGGAGTGGGCTTTGGTGGGCTTGACGAGTGGGCTTGACGAGTGAGCTTGGGGACTGGGCTAGAGGAGTGGGCTTTGGGAGTGGGCTAGAGGACTGGGCTTTGGAAGTGGGCTTGAGGACTGGGCTAGAGTAATGGGCTTGGCAACTGGGCTAGAGTGTAGGCTTGAGGAGTGGGCTTTGGTGGGCTTGACGAGTGGGCTTGACGAGTGAGCTTGGGGACTGGGCTAGAGGACTGGGCTTTGGGAGTGGGCTAGAGGACTGGGCTTTGGAAGTGGGCTTGAGGACTGGGCTAGAGTAATGGGCTTGGCAACTGGGCTAGAGTGTAGGCTTGAGGAGTGGGCTTTGGTGGGCTTGACGAGTGGGCTTGACGAGTGAGCTTGGGGAGTGGGCTAGAGGACTGGGCTTTGGGAGTGGGCTAGAGGACTGGGCTTTGGGAGTGGGCTTGAGGACTGGGCTAGAGTAGTGGGCTTGGCGACTGGGCTAGAGTGTAGGCTTGAGGAGTGGGCTTTGGTGGGCTTGACGAGTGAGCTTGGGGACTGGGCTAGAAGAGTGGGCTAGAGGACTGGGCTTGACGAGTGGGCTTGGGGACATGGCTAGAGGACTGGGCTTGACGAGTGGGCTTGGCGACTGGGCTAGAGGACTGGGCTTGAGGAGTGGAGTAGGGAAATTGGGTTTGGGAGTGGGCTGGGTGGTGAGCTAAACGGGAGTGGACCAGAGGAGTAGGCAATGTGAGTAGGCTTTAAGGGAGTGGGCTTGAGGAATGGGGGAGGGGAATTGGGTTTGGGGAGTGGGCCAGCTGAGTAGGCTTTGAGAGTGGACTATATATAGAGGAGTGGGCGTTGGGAGTGGGCTAGGGAATACTGACTCCATTTCAAACTAGTTTCAATATTAGATACAAAGAATTAATTTATATTAGTTCTGTTCCAGAACTGTAAGTGTGACAGTAAATCCGGATAGTTACTGCAGAGAGAGACAAATGAAGATCAGGTTCCCTTTTCACAGACAATGCATACATAAATAATTCCTGGAACGCTGTACTTGTTTAAAAATTGAGTTTCTTCAAATGTCGATGATTATAGGCCTAATGAAAAAAAGATGACAGCGAAAGATAAACTCACCAAAGAAGGTTAACTTTTTTTTGTTATAAATGTATTATTTATTAAAACACTAAGCCGGGGAGCCAAGGATACAATTTCAAGAAAGGGTGAAACATGATTCCATCAAATCACACCCATGGAGACTTTCTTCGATTTGTGTTCAAGTTTACGATAACGATGAAATAATATTTGTCCTGCAGGAGACGAAATGTGGAGAGGAAACATTTTAATTTGAGTACCGTAGCTTTTGGATCACGGTGGTAAGAAGATGGCAAAAGAAATTGTTCCTCTGGGAATTGTTGTTTTTGCTTAATAAATACTGAGTATTGTTGTTAGAGCTTCTGCATTGACTTCAGACGCACAATCCATCCTCCCCGAAGACTGCCAAGAGTATTCTAGTTTTTTTTTTTTTTTTTAGGGCCGTCTCGGATTGTAATTATAATACTCGGCAAAGGTAATTGTAATGCTTGTTTTCATGCGTCTAGATATTCGGGTTTAACCGATTAAGTCACATTAGAGATTTTTGATGAGTCATCATTGCCGATTCATCATGAACTACTCCGTCAGTGTCAATAGTTGTTTGTGGGTTTTGGGCTTGGGTCTTTGTTGAGAAGATAGACAATTAAACATGTTTTTTTTATTTAATAAAACACGGTACATACTTTTGAAAATGTTCTTCTATAAGTCAAGGGGAGCCAAATATTGATCAATTGTCGTTTAGATTAATTGTCATAGTTTAAGATTTAATTGGGCAATTGGGCTGAAATAACGCTTTTCAAATATTAATTACCTTTGTTCTATTATTATCATCGTTATTTACTGTTATTTTTAAATTCGGATTCATCATTATTCCGTATTTGATACTTGTTACTTTTATAACTAGTTATACGTGTCAATAAATGTGTACACTTGATATGACGATATTTATTTCATGGTATTCGGATATTCAAGAAACCCATTAAATTAACAGTTAGAATTTTTTTTTTTAATATTGTCATCTTTCAGGTCAAAAGCCGCGTCTTAAAATGAGAATTAGACAGATGTTAGTATCAAATCTCTTATTAACCACGTCAGGGCGCTGTCTAGTCAGAATTCTTCTTAAAATTTAGTTAATTTTGTTTAGTTTAGATTCTACATCTACATGAATAATTATTGGACGTGCTGAAACGCTACAGAACTACAACAGAGTATCTCTACTTCGGTATTTACGTTTTCGTAATGGTACCTCGATTTATTTAAAAGAATTCTACACGAAAAGAAAGACTTCAGATCATAACTAACAAGCTTGCAGTATTATTCTTATTGTTATTATTCTTATTATTACTATTATTATTATTATCACGACAATGGTTAAATCAGTTGATGGGCCCGGTACCGGCCGGGTAAACTGTACGGCAGAGAAAACTACCATTAGAGCCCCAGAATTTGAGAATCAAAATACATTCTTCAGTCTTTACATTCCGAAACAGAAATACGTTACCTTTTGTATATGGGAAGGCTTATATTACCCAATACTGCGTAATCAAGCGTGTGTTTTGCCTTCATAAGGAGGCCAGTCAGAATTATGTATTACCAAATTACTCACACAAATCTTCGATTTCAAAAACTGTCCTTTGTATGTTTTCATTGTTGTTGTTGTTTTTATTTATTTCTTTTATTGAAAATTTAAAATCAAATTTTGATTGTCAAATTTTGTCTTTGACCCACCCACTCACATTTTGGATTGTTCTTTTTAAAACATTGATAATTCTGACTGGCCTCTATAAGTTCATGTAAAATGAAGTAAAACGTCAAATGCACTAAAAAACTACAAAATCAAAGTTAATTACATATTACACCGGCAATAAATGAACAACCGATGTTTAAAACTGCGCACTTTCATTGCCAATCAAGACCTTTAAAACTCTCCTTAACCCACCATTAGCGGTCCACAGCGATATTTAACAGGTTGAGAGATATTTGCTGAGCAATTTCAAAAAGTTTTTTTTAGCTAACTGTGTTGCTTTCATACCAAGTGTTACCTGGAATTATTTTAAGCTTATTCGTTAGTATATTTTTAATTAATTTGCCCTTAATTAGTTCAAAATAAAGAAAAACCAAAAGAAATAAAGAATAGGCCACACACTGTTTGCATTCAATACCCAATTATTATTTTTTGAAAACGAAGCTAGAAGTATGCAATACAAGAGTTTATAAAGGTGAATGTTGTTTATACGGGCTTAAAAAATATTAAATAAGTTGTGTGTAAACAAATTTGAAAAACAAAATGGAAAAAAGTCAAAAATCAGAAGTAAACAAGAACATATCAAAGTTGACGATTATATGGTTTTTCTACATTACTGAAAAGGTTGGTGGTAGTGAAAAATAAATAAAGATAAAATAGCTACTTTCTAAGAAGCCCCTGGCACACTTTTTACAAGCACTTCTCTCAAGCCCCCCTGATAAATCTTAGAAAGCGGATACATTTGTTTACAATCTTTTGTCTTGTTGCCAGCTTGTCTGGAGAGAGAGAGAGAGAGAGAGAGAGAGAGAGAGAGGGGGGGGGGGAGAGAGAGAGAGAGAGAGAGGGGGCGGGGGGGGGGGGTGGGGGCTAACCACAGAAACTGTCAGCCAGAGATCAAGACCCAATCCTCCACTACCATCCCATTGACTGGTAGGATGGATCTCTGTGTGGGCATCACACTTGCATTGACTTGCACACAACAGATGCTGATAAGATTTTGTGCACAAAGACATGAGAGCAATGGTAGCAAGCAGATTGTGCCAGCCCCTCCTGACAAAGTCTGCAGCCCCTGTTGATTGACACCCCTTCTAGGATGTGTGGAATGGTCTAGCTTAGGATATCATAAAGTATGGCGTGCCTGGTATTTTTTTCACTAGGGTTCTGTTATGTTTTTCTCTGTTTTACAACGCGCTGTGGACTGCATAATCTCTAAAATCAATGTTCAAGTTATTATTTTTTTTAAGGAATAAAATTAAGGTCTCAACAAACTTTCAACTGAGAGTTTTTCATGTTCATATATTTGTTACAACATAATTCCGCAACACCCCAATATTTAAAGAAAATGAAAGAAAGAAAATCGAATCCAAACAGATCCGTACCTATAGTCCCTTCAAAATGTTTATTTCTTCCTGACTCTTAAGTGATTGTTTGTCAGGGTGCAGATCATTGCCCGCCTAATTCCAACCATTGGCATCGGCCTCGTCCTCTTCCTGCCGCCGTTGGTTGAATGTTAACTGGTCCCGCATTGTGCCATCATCACCCAACGTTGGTACTACCATTTTCTTTGCCTGTTGGGTATACACAGAAATAAGAAGTCAGTTTATGTTTGCAGTCGTGATGGCGCATTATCTGAGGGTACATATACCTCTACCATTATTTTATCTGGTTTTCTTTGCCTTAACACGGTCATGATAAAAATTATCGTGAAAATCGGAGTTATTGCATCCTAAAAGACGAGAGAATGGTAATTGATTTATGAAGTCCCTTTTCGTCAAATGAATACATTCAGTCGTTATATTACACAGTGCTTTTGTAAAACAAGCTACGTAAGTTTCATATCTTGGAATGAATAAGTCCCACCTATAACAAACATTGATCACAATTTTGTGCCCTTTTTTTGAACAATTGTGTATAACAAAAAGTTTTCTGATAAATTATGTTAATTGAATTCTAGCAATATTTAGTTCTTCATAAATCGGTGATAAATCTTGACGTAATTCAAATCTTAGAAGTCGTGTTTGCAATTACGTTGCATCTTGATATCGATTATTTTGTATTTGTTGGTGTTTTATGTTCACAGCTTAACTTCAAATAAGTTGAAATACTAGTACCCTAGGGGGCCGTGTATTAACAGCCTAAGAGTTCTATGCTCGATTATGCAAATAGAAAGGTTTTAACCAACATAATTGCTCCAGGTTGCTGACATCAGCCGTTTACAAAAAGGATAGTGATAGACCAACAAAAATGTTTCAGCAATTAGTTTTAATTTTTGAAGTAGGTTTCGAAGAAGTAAAAACCAACTCACCAAAGATTTTGCAATTTCTTGAAGCATGATCAAGTTTCGTTCTTTCTGCATGTCGTCTGTACCCATCTGATCAGAATCCATAGGCCAAAGCTCTCTCTGAAGAAGAAAAAAACCCAATACTAATAGTAATAAATGAAGAAGACCGCAATGTATGTGAGATGTATCTATCCCATTTGGGATAGAGGTTGGTGATTTAGGTTTGCCCCTGTGTAAATTATGATAAACACTGAATATTCAATACAATGAGATAACATTGAAGTTATATAGGTCAGGTGTCTGGGCAGACAGGAATATGGATAGATAAGGGTTGCGAAGATGTTTCCCAATGGTTTCAGGAATGTTACCGTGTGTGCAATAAGTTCATTTTCATTCTGTTGCATATCGGCCTGGCTGATTATTTCACACAACAGCCACTAGCTCAAACATTTCGTTGGCAATTTCACGAGCTGAAATGTCAAATGGAACCCTTTTCACGCCGATGGCCGATCTTGATGTTTGAAAGTGGGAACATTAAATTGAAAATGGATTCATATTCAAACTCCTCTGTTGAGATTCGTGTTTTCTAATTCTGAAATTTCATGTTTCATAATGAATCCATTTCTATACTGACGTATCAGCGAGGACTAAATGACTAAAGGTTTATGATTCTAATGACATACATTTACATGTTTACTAAGAGCTCTGCAGTGGATGTTTGATGGTGAGATATTTTCCGGACTGAGGCGCCGGGGAAAGTCAAGACCGAGCCGGTACTGCGGCAGGTGTAGACGGTCTATTAAGCAACAAACACGCCACTCGGGTACGGATACGAACACCGGTACCGCGGCATAACACCTGCTTTTAACGAACACAGTCCCCAGATCAGTTACAGTTTATGGCTAGGTGATAGGGTAGTAAAAAAAGGGGGGGTTGTGGGATGAAGGGTAGACTTTTGAAAATGACACAATCTGTTCCGGATCGACTGTCCCCTTACGGCAAGCCATGATCCAGTTCTCTATCACACCATTGATTTCATGTCAGTTAATTGAATACTGTCAATGGAAGTCCACCCTAAAGCAGGGAACGTGTTGTCAGAATTGTAAATTGTAACAAGATCAGAATGATTAGGAGTTATGCTCTGGTGATATGGCGAGGCACTATCCTTGCAGGCTGTTCAGTATTGTTACTATGGTAACATTGCTGGAAGAATCAAGAGGGTGTATAACATCAAGGCATGTGTAGTGATTGCATTACGTCTGGGATTAGCGACTGCAATAATAAGCACACTGCTCTCAAAAGACAACACAGAAAGGCCACCGATCCTGGATGCACTACCGACAAGAAACAAAAGTTGTACAGTACCCGTAAAATGACATTCTACGTTTATCTCAAATTGGTTATGGACGCATCCTCCCAAATCACCCAAACCATTTTTTTCAAGACGGAGCTACGACATTGAAAAGACTGCTGTCACACCAAAAACTCACAGTCAAAATGACAGCTGGAGAAATAACTCTACATTGCTTATAATAGAAATCCTCTATCAATAGTTGATAAGTAAACATTATATTTGAAGTAAACCTGTATGTTTGATCAAATTACTGTAGCTTACTTCATCATTCACTTCTCGGGCCAATATTTATGGAATAAGGATGGATGAGTAGAGAAGGTTGATTGTCAAATAGTAATAAACTCAGAATGCACCAAAATGCACCCGGACCGTATACCTATTCATTGTTATGAGATTATTGTCTGTTATACCTAAAGCAAATGTCTTGACTGATGCAGTTCACCTGGTGGTATTTCAACATATGTGGAGTTTAAATCAACCCAAACATCGCTCTCTCTCTCTTTCAACGTAGATCGTGTCATTTGATTTCCCCAGATAGAAGTTGTTGACGGCCAATTGATAATTTTGAGATCTTGGTCTCCAAGGGTTGGGTACTCAACGGGAAAGGTTATTTCAGAGCGGGATGTATAAAATCAACCTACAAGGTTTTTTTTCTCTTCTTTCCTTTTTGGTAAAAACAAAAAACACTTCTTAGAAAACCATTTTTGGTCGACCATAACAAAAATACGTTTTCATCTTTTGCTTCTACCCTTGCCATACTTGGAACCCGCTTTCTAATTGACTAACGAGACAAAAATGGAAAGACACTGGAGTGGGAGGAAAACGCACCAGAAATATTATTATTTGTTTATGTGTCAGAAATATCCTCTCCGATCATGGGCTGCAATAGGGAATAGAATGTTATACGACTGTTAAATAAGAAATCCAATTGAATAAGATTCCTACGCACTTGGCCTCAGGGTAAAGACACATAATCGACTGTGTCAAAGCACAAGTGATACGTCACAATGACGTCATAATGACGTCATAATGACGTCACATGTTTACGAGAGTCTTTATAATCAACATCTGATTGTCACGGCATTAACTCAGTGTATTGATTCAAACATTCTTGTAGAAGACGAATTCGTGTGTGGAACCCTGGTCCTTCCTCCGTTGTCAACCACCTGAATTATATTAACATAATTGGGTTTTTTTCTAATTTCAAATATTTCCTTGAATTGACCCAGAAAATGTAAAGCTCGTTACAAGACAGATTGTGATTTGTGTAGTGCGTGGTCGACTTGCGGAGACCTTGACTTCTAAAATGAAATCTTCGTGGTCTTAAAAATAATACAATTGTCCCTTCAATGGAAGTGGGTCCTTAATAGTTAATGCTGACTTCTGTCTCCCACAAATGAAGTCAATGATCGTTAAATTTAAATAATTCAAAACATGGGCAAGTACGATCGCACAAGAACAGTCTCATTCATAATATGTTGATCAACTCAAATTTTCTGGAGGAATTATTGATTGTTCCACGTTGATACGTGGTCTGAAAGGTTCTGATGGTTAAAAAATACGTTTTCAACTGTTATGATTAATTAAAGTTTATTCTTAGTGAAAATCAATTGATATGAATAAAATAAACCGTGAACAATTATGAAGGGTAAAAGTCTACAGTCAATCTCTGAGGTCAACAAAAAAAAGGAATAAACTGTACGCGGATGGTACCATTAGGGGTAGGCCTAGTTCTAATTCGAAGGGAATAAATTTCATAGCTTTTCCACAATACCGCCTCGATGCAAATAGCAATATCATTTTTTACTTTAATAATTATCTGTGTATGGGCAAACGATAATATTCTTTATCCCCGATGCAAATTTTAAACACCTATTGGAAACCGGGCAATCTCGGTAGTCTAGTTGGTAAGACATCTGCTCGAGCATGGCAACGGTCGTGGGTTTGAATCCCACCCGAAGAATATGCCTGTAGATTTGTTCACAGGACTTGGGAAAGTACTGAGTACACAATGCTTAACACACATCGGTGTATGGGTAAAATATAACTGCTATTCTTTATCCCCCAATTTAATATCTATTCAATATTATTGCGTCAGTCCTCCATATTTTTAACGTGACGTTTGTTGATCATACTGCCTTTTTCTAATTTTTTTATATTTTCCACTGGTCATTTGATGCTATTTTATTGCCAACTTTAGATAAATTAAAAAATATGTTTACGGCAGGAAACGGTAAGTACCAACAATGCTTATTCTTTGCATCGGCGTAGTGCACGGAAAACAAACGCACAATTTTATCTTCCAAACGCATGAATTACAACACTCAAATTCAATGAAGTGAAAATCAAATTTGCGTGGAAGCGAGCATCAACGGGAAGACGCTTCGTAAGACACACACCCTAACCACTCCTCCTGTGAATACAAGAGCTTTGCTTCCTTTCGAACACTTCGCTCTCACTGTCAAAATCCCGGCACAAGATATCCCAAACTATTGGGTTTCAGTTCATTCAGAAACAGAGCGTGTAGGAAAGGGTTCGAAACAGGTTGTTCTTTATCTCGGAGGGTTGTCGCACGGGGCAGTTTTTTTTACACGACACATTAAAGACAAGCAACTGTACTTCTCAGAGATGGTGTGGAACTGGTTGTCTGGGAGTTTGTCACGTGCGACATGTCCCAATAAAACAGTTGGGTTTCCTGACTTACCCTTAATACATTGCTGCCTGTCATGTGTGAACTCCTTTTACCACCAGGCCCCCATCCAGGATTTTTGTAATGTACCTGCCCGTGGCATCTCTGAATTTCTGCCATGAAGAGAAGAGTGACTAAGACGCTAGTGAGTATTAACATCCTCATATCGGCCATCTGTACAAAATTACCTGTCATGGAAAATTACAAACAACAGGCGGGGTTAGATTCTCAACAAAACTTCTCGATAGCTTCAAGAAAACGCAAAGCGTTTTTGTCGACTCTTCTTTCTCAATCTGATGAAGGATCTATATTCACTGCCTCCTCTTTGGATGTATGAAAATGTTTCAAGCTTCTCATTGTTACCGAATTATGAACAGTTCCGAAACAAAACATAAACTGACAGTGCAGTCGAATCAAAGATACCTTTTTGAAGGTCCATCATTCTATTCATATTCGGAAAAAGGCTTAATGAAATTGACAGTTGTCATAACACACTCTAGGCCTACACACATCTACAATTCCAAAGACTGACAATAATTAGAAATTGGTGTTACTTAGTACTTTATCATTAATTCGAAATCCATTCCACAAGAAAAATGTTGACCCTCAAAAAAAAAAAAAAATTATAGTAAAACAAAAATCATAAAGTTATGAATAATATCGGCAAAATAATTAAGTAAATAAAACATTAAAGGTATAAACGATATAAAATAATGCAACTTAATATTGGTTTCTGTTTTTGAAATCAAGTTTAAGATGATCCACCTGTACACAGGAAGTAAATCCGATGTCAAGATAAGATCCAACTAAGATAATTAATAGACTCTAAATTGAGAAATAAAGCGTACATGCACGTTAGAGTGATATCACAACCGGTATGTACTAAAAGCGTCCTTCAGTCTAAACAAACCGGTCAAGCAAGTCAAGAAATTAAGGTAATGTATACTAAAATATTCATCCTAATGATTAGAGCTACAAAACAAAAGCGGTTCAAGGCTTTTTCTTCTTCTTCTTCTTCTTCTTCTTCTGTGTTTTACTCCGGCAAATGCTTTTAGACCTGCCGCATTAAGTGATCCACAATCAAGCTGACAAATATTTAAAGATGCAAACATGTCGAGTGGAATTAACAACTAACATATTACGCATCTTTCCAAACTCAACTCAAGAGGGCTAAATCAAAGACACGTCAACATATATCCAGCCAGCTTGGATCCAAGTATTCTCTTATTATTCTGGCGTCGAAAACCCAGAATATTAGCATGAACACGTGTTCGTGATTTAAGAGTTTCTACATAAGGGACTACCGTACTTCTATAGTAGATTTCTAAGAATGACTTCAAGAAATGCGCAGTCTGTTTGGACTCTCTTTGTCTGATTGAATCATTTATGATTCGATTACAAAAACCGAATCTCAAAAGCGGTTATAGAGAGTGAAACTTGATTACCACACTTTACATGACAATCTCACATCGATAGGAATAATATTTGCGTGAATGAAGCAAACATTTTAGAGTGGGGAGTATTTGTATTATTTATGCCTGCCTGAAGATTCCCAATTAACAATGATCCAAGATTAGTGGTTATAGACTTGAAGCATTGGGCGAACTGAAGCAAATGACCGAACAGCAATCAGAAAAGAAAGGAAATAAGAAAAGGGAAAAAAAGAAGAAAAAAAGAATCAGATTAAGAAGCAGATTCAGCGTGACAAACACATTCTGAGACCAAAATGTATTTGTTTCCAAATTCAACAACACAAAATTTTACAAAGAAAAGTTCAGGCTGATTAAGGATACAGTATTGAGTACTGTCTTGTCTTTTCCCCCAAATAAAATAAAATAAAGATGATGTTTTTGGAATGAAATATGCTGACCAGTGTATAACGGCGTCATAGTTTTGATAACTTTCAACTTTGACCCGAAGTATTGTGAACACGGGCGGACAGACTTTATTCGATTCTAATTGGCGCGTAAGCGACCTCGCGGAACCAATGAAACCCGGCACGAGTCCCAACCGGAGCTTGCTCCGAATGTTAAAAATAGTACGGGTCTACAGCGCACTAAAAACAACAACACTTTACTAATTTAGAGATACCTGCTCTAAGCGATGGTCATCGGAAGTTGTAATTATCGTATAAAGTATGTCATTCTATCTAGCTCTTAATAGATGCCGACAGCGGAACAAGTCCACTTTGCCGGTATTTCACACAAACAGACAGTTTCGAAAACTTTGCGATTGAAGTTTACTTCGCTTGTGAAGAATGGATGTTAAAAACACCCACTCGCGACCGTAACAACCTAAAAACTCTTACCAAGTGATAGCAAGATGCCGTACTTCTGATTTAGAGTATATCCTTAAGTCAATAATCTGGTCGTTTTCAACTTTTGACTGGTCCGGAATGAAGACTAATGAATATATACCAAATATCCGAATATTTTAAGTCAATACATCTCCCATATTATGTAAAGGGTTGGTACATCTTACTCTGACTCAAATAGTTTGGGCTTAATTAAAAGCACATAAGTTTGGAAGTTTCCAGTGCTTCCAGATAACTCCTTAGAAACAAAAAATGTGTAGCTTTAATCGACAGCAGACTACCAGCTCATCATAGTGGTGTGTACTGTTCATGACTGGTTTTCGTCAATCTTGCTAAGAGACTATCAAAGCATCAACTTCTGCTTAGCATAACCATGTTGTTTACGTGTACCTTAGCAAATGGTTTAATTTCCTTAATGCATTATCGTACGATATCGGCCACCGCACCATGCCTCCATCTCGATGGACCCGAGTTTGAATCCCAATTCGAATCCGAGCATGACAAGTGGATCGAATTGGATTCCCCTATCCAATTACGTGGGTTTACCACAGTATTGAAATGATCTTTACGTGTTCCATTTCATCTTTCTTGGACATGACGGACCCAAGTGCAATAATAAGCACTTTTGAAGATTACAGAGTTTTATAACCGAAAATCTTAACTTGATAAATAAAACAACATGTACTTTGTGGATTTCTCATGTTATTACATGGATTGAGTACATGCCACACTTTGGTGTAATCAAACGGGCAAACAAGAGGGGTGGGTTCAAAATGATGTCAGTGTAACCATTAACACATATGAGCTCTCCAGTCAAGAAGCCCCCCCCCCCCCCCCTAGGATGTCGCTGACTATTTCATCGGTGATTGGCCGACTGTGAGTAACTAGGTCTGAAACCTAGACTCGGCCGAGATAATATATAATTGTTTGATGAGCAACTGCGATCCAAAAGTTCAGCCTGAGATTGCTAACTACCTGATTGGTTTCAACAGCCAACCATGCAGTAAAATGTCAATGAAAAGCCCATTCACTCATTACCAAACCTCTACGACTGACTGCAATCTGTCTTGGCCAATTAGACACTTGCAGGAGTCTTTCCGGCAAGTGTTTTAAGTGAAACCTTTACCTCGTAGTCCCGTGTTCTTTAAGACCCGACTACGAGTACTTTCTTTACATATCCAAGGTGTCATAATTGACTTCATCTCTTTAGCAACTGAAATATTTGCGCGTTTAAACGTGTGTTTGTTGTGCACTCTTGTGTGTTTCTCAGAGCACTTAATGGCCACGTCTTAGAGGAACTAGATTGCTAGCTTAAAGGAGTTATCTGGTCGCACTTCCAGTCAGTATTCCGTTAAGTAGAATTCTTATGTTGTACCCGCATTGAAATCAAAGCTTGTATAAGGAAATTGGGCATTCTTCTTTAGTCAGTACGCGAGGCCCACAGTCACACTACCAATACACTCGCAGAATAATAATTTATGTAAGGACTACAATCATTGTCACAAAAGCCCGAAGTGACAGCGATATTGACAAGGTGACACTAGCTACAAGCGACAAGTTATGGGGTCTGTTTGTTGACACACAATAAGGTGTGCGCGATGCACCTGCAGACACGTCGACGTATTGTTTTAAGACATGGTCGTGTTGTATGTGATGTTTCTTGAGGTTATGAGAAAAAACGACGACATGATAGAATGAGGCCAGGTTGAGTATATCTATAAAGGAAACTAAATTAATAAACTATTGTGGAACTACAAAAAAAATTGTTTTATGTTGGATGCATTTTGTTTAATTTAAAGAACAGTTGATTGTTCGGTGTCTCCACATTGTTGTTTATAGGTAATGTGGTTATACAATTATATAATTTTAACTTTCGATATTGTCAGGTTTATATTTCCTGTTTTATATTATTTGTTAGTCTAGTGTTTGTTACTTGTGATCTTCTGTAAGTGTGTTAAGAATGCAATAATTTGTTTGTTTATTTATTCATTTATTTATTTATTCATTTATTATCCTTGGGATAACATTTTAGAATGCATGAAATGGATCATATAAATACACAAGAATTGACAAAAATAAATAAATAAAAGCAATTATAACGCGCCATATTTTTTAATTGTATAATTAACTGAATAATGGGTTTACTTAATTCCTTGTTTAATTCTATATTAATTGTTATTATTATTATCCTGCTATCCGCAAGTATTTTTTTCCCGGAGGAGCTTCGGTAATTGGCTATTTGAACCAGGTCACCCGTCAGGAGACTTTGGAGCAGTTCAAAGGCATGTCAGATATAACATATCCAGATATCTGCAGGACATGATCGGTAAACATGTTACCTGACCCACGGGTATAAAGTCCCATCGACACTAATCGATATCAATCGATCGCTTGAGATTAATCCAAAGCTATAGACAATATTGAATTTCAGGCTTCTTTATTCTTACACTGTGTCTTTTTTTCTCTCTTCATCTCATGGTGGGAGATTTGACACAGCTATGCACAGAGCCCTGGAATCTGTAAATCACACAGTCTTTATTTGCTTATATTTTCGTACAAATGACATTGATATCCCCCATAATAACAACACGGGCCCTATTGCGCAGAGCGACATACACATAACGAAACACGATATCAGCATATCATCTCCACCCATTATAAGGCAAGTGCAATATCTTCAAACAATTGTCAGATGCTCAACAACGCCGCCTAGAGTCCATTGTCAACTCATATTGTCCTAAATATATTAAAAGTCAGTAACTTCTGATGAAGGGGTCGATGTATTATTTGATCTTTTCAGACCAGACTATGGTCCGTTCGTGTAAGCCTTGGCTACGGACCTATTAGATTTCTCATAGGAATCTTGTAGCATCAAACTGAGAAAGAAGGTTAAGGATCTCGATTGAAAGACATTACCTTTCCTTCAAGCAGTGAAGATTAAAATGACATTTTGCTCATTTGGTGCGGGGGAACATGTTTTGCAAGTGGAAACTTCTTTTTATCTCACCGGTGTAATTCAATCTTCGTTCCGATGTAGGGGAGTGAGATCCAAACATTAAAATGTTAAATAGAAAACACGTCAAATTATACGAGTGATGTTGAAAAATATCCACCCTAGAACTTGTCGCATACTCTGATACTATATAAAACTCATCGATTATTATACATTTTGTAGTCACTTTAATCAACATTTTAAATCTAACGAATGTTTTCACATATAAAAAGTGTCACATTTAAAATGCATGTCGACCCCCCTCCAAAGGGTATAAACGAAATGTGTCCATCTAGTGAGCATTATGTCGTTCAAGGTAGACAGTGTGCAGTTAGATTTATACAAACAGCAACCAAAAGATATGGGTTTCCGGTCAAACATTTCTGCTGGAATAAGATATTGGGGGAGGAATACATAATGCTTGTAGATCAGGGACAATAATTTGATCACAAAGCAACTTTACTTACAGTGACGTAGCAATAGTCACTATGGAAAACAACTTTTTTTATTTCTTTATCTGTGTTTATTATTTCATTGAGATGTTAATTTTCACCTGTGACTCAGTTCTTCAATTCACATACACTGACAAACCGTGTCAATATACTTCGCAGTGTGGAATTATTTAATTTTCGTACAAACTGCTACCATAAGGCATTCAGAAACGAAAAAGAAAAACTGAGCATTGTTAGTGATTGTAAGAAGACTGCATCATCCAAGTTTGTGCACTTAAAGTCGATATTGCCGTAAGTGTTGACGAGGCGGATGGTTGGAACAGACTAGGCCGTGATAATGATTGTAAGTCCGGCAGGTATTTTACGAGCGAACTGTCTGATCGAGTTAGTGTTAACTTCTGTAACGATACCCAAGACACTAGTGATGAATGTCATGGTGGCTACAAAATGAGGCTAAAGTCACGGGCTCAGAAACAGAATCCTTAAACCATTAATTATGTTTATTGTTATATAAGGAAGATCGTTCTGGACATCTCGATGGTAAAATTTACTTCGGTCAGAAATACAAATTGCATCTCAATAATCTAACGAGAAATCCATATTCTGGAATTATTTGGACATCAGGAATTATTTGGAATTCATAAACTATTTGGAATTCGGGAACTATTTGCAATTCGGGAATTATTTGGAATTCAGGTATTATTTGGAATTCAGAAATTATTTGGAATTCGGGAATTATTTGGAGTTCTGGAATTATTTGGACATCAGGAATTATTTGGAATTCAGAAAGTATTTGGAATTTGGGAATTATGTAGAATTCAGAAATTATTTGTAATTATGGAATTGTTTTGTATTCAGAAATAATTTGGAATTCAGGAATTAAGGAAAGTACAAAGTCAAGATGACGTCAGAAATACAAATAAATCAATGTTTTGTAGCTTTTCCGTTTTTCAGTTTTGTTTAATCTACTTTCTACTTAACATCACAAAGAAAAAAAATGTGCCGTAAAGGCAACTATAAATATTGTTAACTGAAGTGTAATTTTCTTCTTTAAATTCTGGTACATTATTCCTGAACCTTTGTGGCAACAAATCAACAATGAACTGGCATGTCAAGCCACGGCTCTTCCATACACCCCCACGAAATCGACCTTTGAATTGTTAATTTTAATGATGAATGTTTGGGGAGCATGAATTATGTAACTTCTCAAAGACATTCATGTTCACTCGCAGCAAGTATAATGTTATTAGACATCATTAAATTTAAATGATTTGATTCGGTTTGTATTTGCCTTGCTATAAATCGATATAATGAGATACACTTTGCGTTATTGCGTCTTTCAAAGCATGCTAAGGGCTCTTTTTTTTTTAAGTACTTTGAATTTATAGATCCATTTGCTTTCCTTGAAACGAAATATTCTATTGTTTTTATCCAAAATAAAGATGCCATTAGATGCTGTATTATTATTTTACTATTATTAGATTTGAATCCGGTGTGGCAGTCTTGGGTTTCCGGCGTGCTCAGTTTTCCGAATGACCAAATATGGTACAATGACGTCATGCCATGTCTGCGCACAGCAGAAAAAAGTCGTCCGTTTCAGTGCCGTGCTGAGTCGTATGTGTCAGGATCGCATGCATGGGATCGGATCAGGTGGTGAAGGATCACGCTGAAGCTGTCATGGCGGCCTCCTCGATCAAAGGACGTGCGGATCGTTTTAACGAATTTCGTGTGAAGAATGCCAAAATTATCCGCTACTTAGACTGCGGTCTGTATTCAGACGGGTCGACGGATGGACAGAAGAGGTTGGTTCGTTACCAAGCCAAAAATTATTTATATGATGAGGCCAGTAAGTACGCATGTTTCATGACCACACTGACAAAGTACTTAGTAATAGTTTTTAGTAGTATAATATTATTATACTAGCTAGCTGTATTGAGTGTGACAAGTTCCCATCCACTGCACTGCTGCACAAGTGGTCCTATTTTTAGTACAGTTAGACTTGGCTTTTAATGCAATAGAATAGTCGTCTATATGTGTCTATTAAAGCATTGAGGAATGGTAGAACGTTAGAAATGTTCCTTTTTCCATACATAGAAAAAGCATGCGAGAGTGGTAGAACTGTGTGATGTACTCTTACTGCCTGGTCATGCTGGTAGGCTACTCCTGCTAGTTAGTGGTACTACGCACGACCCCTAGAACTATGAGGTTCATTCCGCTATCGTCTCATAGCGGAACGAACCTCGTAGTTCTAGGAGTACTACGCATGTACGTAGTGGCATTAGCCAGGATTTTTTCCCTGGGGTGGGGGGTGGGGGGTGGTTGCAATGCTTTTTAGTGATGGGATGGGGGGGATCTGTCAGGGGCATGTTCCCCCAGCTCCCCACCCCCCAAGCTGGATGTGTCATATTTGAAAGACGTTATACCACCCAAACTGCTGGATATACTATAGCCTAAAATCGTCATATGTCCAATTTCATACTTATTTATATTATTTTAATAATACTTTTTAGTTGTGATACTTGATAATATTACTTAAGAATTAAAATCTAAATTTTTAACCTTATGTTCATGCTCTCTCAGTGACTGTCAAAGGCTACGATTATTGCAATAAAGAGTTGTTTTTTTTTTTGTTTTTTTATTTTATTTTAGAGGCCATTGGTTTGAATTTTTTTCAATTCTTTCTTGTGTTACATTTAATACATCAATATTTTCACGGATTTCAGGCTTGTTTTTAAAGATTACTCATAAGAAATTTTATAAGGGCCCAAGATGATTAGAAACTATCTGTTCTTTTCCTTAGGAAATGAGTTGTACTACACAGGAAACAGGCCAGGTATCAAGAAGAAGGTTGTCATGCAAGAGGATGAAGCCTTAGATCTGATGAAGCACTACCATTCTTCAGTGACGGGACGACATAGTGGCATAAATGCAACACTGTCCAAAATTTAAGTAATTCAAAAAATTCATATCTCAAGAACGGCAACTGCTACATTCACAATCTTTGGTGCATTATGAAAGGTCTTGTAATGTTGGACAAATTGTATGCACACCCTGACCTCATTTGACCTTTACCTCCGGTCGGAACAGGAAGTTAAAGTAACAAATGATGTTATTTGGGGCTCTAGAGCCTAAGTGAGTGAAAATATGAACAAACCTTCAATGAATTATATTTTCTTTTGCGCACACGAGCATTCCAGAAATGTAATATGTGACTTTAGAGCTACGTCACAACGAATTTGGTACACAAGTCAAAATAAAAACTTAATTTATTTGCTATCAAAAGTTTAACCTTGTAGGGACTTGAAACTTACTATATACCTGGACCATAGTGTGTACATGACAAAGAAATTCTTTTTGAATAATGACGTCAATGATGACGTCATTCATTACATTAAATTGAAGTTTTATATTAAAAAAGTCATATACATACATGATCTTTACACAATATGAAAGGTCATGAAGTATTAAATAAATCTTACACATGGGTGTGCCCCCATTTGAACTTCAATTTCGGTCGAAACCAACATTGTTAAAGGGCCTATGAAGAGCAATTTTTATCAAATGCCCATGCTTAAGGACAGTTTAAGGAAAATTAAAAATACTTTTTTGTACTGAAATTAAGGGTTAATGAACTAATTGAATTTTCAAAAATGACATGTCTCAAACTGATTACCTGAGGGCTCTATTGTGTGACTCATAATATGAACAAAGTCTCACAGTAGCATTCAAAATGTGCAAATCCAAATCCCAAATTTTGCAAAAGAAAACAGCGGTCACCCCAAAATATGTACATGTACTGGCAAGTTTAAACACTCAGCAATAAGACCAAATATTAGTGGAGTTGCCATTTGCAAAACAACAAAAATCTGCAATTTTGTGTGCGCAAACCAACCATGATGTTGCAACTTTGCCTTCGATGACATCACAACACAAAATCTAGAAAAAAGTGTAAAAATGCCCCAAATTTGGCAATCAAAATGTGATATTATTTTATCAGAATGAATGTAGAGTTGTTTCAAGTAATAAAAAATCCTTGTTCATTGGCCCTTTAAACTCAAACGGAATATTTTTGGTTTGTTATTTTTTTTTACGTTACAAGACTCTAACCTCAAATTAATCCTCTCCCCTCCTTGTATACCCCCCCCCCCACTTTGTGAAATCGAATTCTGAAAAGATTAGGAATTTTATAATCTTTGCCTTATAGAGCCAGTGCATTCTGTTGCTGGGATTTTTTATATTGCTTCTAAAATAAAACTTTATTGTTTTATTTTATTTCATTTTGTTTTATTATATTTTTATTTTATTTTTATTGTTTTATTTTATTTCATGTTTTTATTATATTTTTATTTATTTTGATTTTATTTTTGTAGATTTTTTGTTTTTATTTTTTTATGCAGATATGTACTTGGTATGAAATAAAACTTGTGATTTTCAATTTGATACAATGGCTTCTGTTTATTTGTACTGTGTATTTTCAAGTGTACTGCAACATCTGATATTTTAAGTATTACTCAATGTGTTGTAATGGGCACTTTACATTTTATGTATGAAATCTGCCACGAAAAAATGTGTCAATATTACTATTATGAAGAAAAAAACCAACAATCAACAATGAGTCACGTCGGGTTGGACATTGAGCGTTTTATTTTTTTATCACATGAAAAAAATACTGTCTTGATATGATACACCTGATACAACCAGAAAAGGGGGTTCGTTTTTAATACGAGGAATAAGTTTTGTTTTCACATTTTGCACACAAAGTTTAAGAAAGGACTGACTGCGAAGAAGTGTAACCTGGGTAAACTTGCACCCATGGACACGTACAAATACGGGCTAAGAGAATGTGGTGGTGCGGAGACTAATCGTACGATTAGTGCCATGTTGTCACCCGGAAATCCAAGCACGCCGGAATACTGAGACCATGATGCCCACGTGCTGAAATGCCCGGCTACGTCATCCGGAAAAATGAGCACGCCGGAAACCTGAGACCGCGACACCGGAACGGTATTTACCTGCCATAAAAAGGTCGTTGCCTCCAAAGAAATCCGCAAAGCCACAGCCTAGCCGATAACTATTACATTAGAAATCTCTTCATCTCCTTCATGTCAAAAAGTTTAATTGAAATTGAATAAAATAGATATGTGGCTTTAAATATTATAGTGTTTTTAATACTGTTTACCGTGAAGCAGATACTTATAATAAAGCAACAAATACCTCTGAGATTCTGGTCTTTGTGTCAAATACGTTCATTTTCAGGAAACGTATTTTGTATATCTGGTCAGACGTGCTTGTTTCTAGATATGTAAATTTGAACTATTATTGTTTTTATTTAGTTTAATCAAATTCTTTTTTTTTTCCTCTGTGTGTGCTGACCACGGGTATCATCCATTTTGTAATAGAAACCATGGAAGTAAAATAACGTTGACTGTTTGTGTAGAAACCCTTGGCTCGGATTCGGAATAACATCTTGACTGGATATACACCTCAACGAACATGAATGTTTAATGAATTAGTTTGTTTGATGATGTTGTCTTACAACTGCGAATTTATCAAAACAGTTTTGTGGATTTCCGTAAAGGAATGTTGTTGTTGCTTAGAGATGAATCGTTCACAAGAGAGAAAGCAAGATAGGAAAAAGAGGAATTGAAGTAGCAGTGGAAATGAATATATCGCAATCTGCTTATATCTCATGGGTATCATAGCAGTGGTGTCATTGTGACTCAGTGAAACTGCCCGGACAATCCTGCTGTTCACGGTACACAAAATGCGACCGAACCCCCTTGTTTTGAAGTACGGCTGGGTATAATGATTCAGTTATCGCGTAGTTCATCAGCAGACCGAGGACGTCAATCTGGTAGGAGTGAATTCATCGGGGATGTTAGAGTATATAAGATGCGAGTCTGTGCCCCAGGGTTGGTTCCTTTCGCCTACATAGTATTGTTCTTAGCCCGGAGAATCCCCGCGGCTGAGTGAACCAACGTAATCCCCGGGGTTTTATTGTACGGGATTATACACAATCAGATCGCTTTAATACAAACCCTGGTCTGGCTGTCCGTGTTCTCTGAATGAGCATACTCATAGACACTGACTACTTTTAGCAAGTAAAAGTCGGATTAATTATCTTTTAGTATGGCTAGCAGCTATGCTGTTTTCTTTAATACATACAAATAGTTTACGGTCTGAACGAAAATAATATGTATGAGAGTACATCAAACGCAAGCACCCCTGAACGACAGAGCCCTCTAGTCGTATAGGGAGAGCTCCTCTTTATTTATAAGATTCGAAGCAAAAGGACACTTAAGATGTTATCGAAATCTTTGAGAGGATGTCGTCATCTTTCAAGGAGTTTTAAGGCATTGAGACGATGATGAGGCGACAAACAAGTCTACCCACATGCGTGTAAGGTTGAGACGCCCTAAATTAGAAGAACCTAGAGGGACTTGCTGTTCAGGTAGGGTGGGGTTAAGGTTGGGTAAGATCGTTAAATCGGCAGGCATGACTGCCCGTCCGTATGTCTATTGACCTCATTTTGTATGTTAACTGCATGGGTTTGTGTCTGTTTGCTAGGTCACAGACTAAAATAGTTGGGGGTGATAGTGGCCCAATAAAACCGGTCACTTCTGGCATATGAGATCAACGACTTGATATTGTCAGATGATTTAATGACTGGTCCGCGTTGTACATTGTCATAAAAACAGCGGTCACGGCAATACACGGGTTAATATCTACGGTACCAAAGCATCATGGCATCTCCACGTTTAAGCACCAGTCTACTAAGCGCTCCAATTTACAACAGCCAATTTATACTAGAAACCTGGGGCCGGTTTCAAAAAGCACTAGGATTCATCTTAAAATGAGTTGTTAATATCGCCATAGGGATTTGTATTGTGACACGACACTTTGCTTAGCAATTAAGACACAGCTAAAATCAGTCTTGGCTCTTTGTGAAATCGGCTCTCAGGAGCACATTTTGTGTAGGAAATTCAGCCAAGCTATGAATTGCTGCGTAACATTTTATGCTTAAGTTCTCATCAAATAATATGTCCGACAAGAAATCATAACCATAGAGTACAGCTATATCTGGACTCTATTTAGTCTCTGAACATTTGGAATGATCCGTTAGTGCAACCATCCAGTTAGGCAAAGGGTCAACTATATGCCATGTTGCCATGGGCTACGAGCGAAACATTGGTCTTGCGCATATACATCCGGGAAAGTTGACAATGCTAAATGACCTGGTACACAATTGATACAAGTTACAACCAACCCTAGCTATAACATAAGGTGATATTTCAGTCACGCGTCGAATTTCACGTAATTGAATTCAATCCTGTTGGTTTATGTATGTATCTTAATATTGTTATAACACGAGTGCAGAACTTCAAACGAATAACCGCTTTAAGCCTATTGTATCGACCCGTTTCACATCATTTGTAGGCTAATGTGTTACAGCCATTGATCCTGAAACTTGCACCCTGGAAACGAGGTTGTGTCAGTGCAAGGCTAGACTGGTTCCCGGTCCCTACATCTGAAGAACAGCCTAACTAGCGTAATTCCTACCTCCATGGTCTGCACAATGGGAGTTTCTGTGTCCATCACGTTTTGTGTAAGACCGCATTGCATTATGGGATTATGTACACACACATATATGCTAATTCCAATTAGCATATACCTGGCAGAAATTTATCAGGTATATGCTAATTTTCATTACCCGCTACCGGTCCCTACATTCAGTCAGAACGAAAACGATGTAGGGACCGGGAACCAGTCTAGTGCGAGGCAAGTTTATCCAAAGTATCGACTCTGGTAAAGTCGACGTAATGGCGTGATTAAGTATCGACTCTGCTAAAATTCGTCACAATGGCGTGATTAATTAAGTATCGACTCTGCTAAAATTCGTCACAATGGCGTGATTAAATAAGTATCAACTGTGCTTAAATTCGTCACAATGGCGTGATTAATTAAGCATAGACTCAGGCAAATTCTCCGCACTGAAAAGACAGCAAGGGAGCAATGCAAGACAATAAGCTGATATAATGGTATCAAAAACAAGTGAATAAATTACGGTACGAGACAGAAAAAGAGAGAAAAAATAGGCATGGAGATTTTAAAAATGACTGTGTTATGCGTGTTGGCTTAGTAAATTAATTGATAACAAGATATATACTCAAACACAAGTTCTGGTGGTCAAGTCATCGGGGTGTGGATTCGAATCCCGGTCATGACACTTGTTTCTCTTCACCCCGGGGTATAAATAGGTACCTGCGAGGGTAGAGGTTGATATTATGTTTGAAAAAGCCTTCGGCTTGGGTTCTGTGTACTCCCCAGGGAGCTGAGAAAGATTACAGGAATGTTATCGGCCCAATGACCAGGGCAGTAATGTAAAGCGCGTTGAGACGTTATTGTGAATTGCGCTATATAATAACTAGTTATTATTACTATTGTTATTATTATTATCATTATTATTATTATCATTAAACAGTCGTGGTGTTATCTGCACATACTTATTGATTGTAATAAAGAGAGCGGACATAAAGAAGCAGTTAACGCTAATAGAGCAGTTAAACTAATAAACAAATGTCAACTGTCTTAAGAAGAAGAAGACATTAAGATGGAAACCAAATTCTGGTCAAGACCTTGCAATGTGTTACTGGATGCAATTGATGCGGAAGTACACGACGTATAAAACAAACACCTGTTTGACCGCAGGATGACGGGATAGTCACCATCATCCCATCTCGCTGTTGCTTTCATAAATATGAATAACACAGTGTCGGGTTAAACTGCCCTCAACCCAATTAGGCAGATGTGAATGCCGGATATTTAACGCCTCCTCTCGAGTCACATCCCCGTTTAACTATCAGTCATTGTCAAAATAAAGCAACGGTTCAAAACGGGGTTGATGGTAACATTTTACTAAATTAAATTGCGAGAGGGTTAAGATTGCTGTCATCACCTTGAGAGTACAGTGATGTAGGGGTGTTATGCAAGCCATCCATCGGGGTTACGTCAGGATGGCAAAGTTATCGTATTCGAAATGTTTTACACCTCCAAGACAATCATTTTCACTAGTAGGAAAGACAAAGATAAGTGAATCCCAAATAACTCATCTCAGTCTGCGAGCAATTTAAAATGTGTTGTTAACTCAATTCACCCAAAAGCAAAACAACAAGGCGTTCAAGAGTTATTCATGAGCAGTGACGTATGCCTTCGAAACATTCAAGTTGCAAGACGTCACCTCCTCATGAATAATAATATTTTGAGAGTACTTTGTTTTAGTCATTCCTCAGTTAATATGAAATTCATCGATGCCTCTTAAACATTTAGACCAGTAGTCGTCACGTGAACTGAATCAGCTTCAGATATGTTAACCATAGACCATCCTGTTTACCAAAGACACGGTCATGAACAACAAACACCAAATCCACTCTCTGCCGTGTCTGCGTGGGATTCGAACCCAGGTACACCCAGGGGAAAGACATGACATGTACCACCGCAAGAATCAACTGGATAACCTCGTTGCTCCGCTTTGCAATATAAAGTGCATCGATAAGGTCATTAATTTTGCCACCAATCCTGATTTCGTTTTCATCTCACTCTCCTGACCTCATTTTTGTTCTTCAAGTGAACAATGTCTACAGTATTTCCCCCAAAAGGACCGTCTAAGATCTTCAAAGCTGACATGATTGGTTGCTTGCGATTGCTGGATCGATTTCCCATGCGACTGCAGGTAGTTTTGTGATGAGAACTGTCTCTTACCAAGCCTATCAAATCAGATTGGAGTACAGTCGTGTAATGAGCGGCATAGGGTGAAGTGTTTCTATGGATTTATATTACTATTTAAATCTCAAGTGGTGAGATCAAAAACAAGGTGCTAGTGTTGTAATGGCTAGATCATACACGTTATCAACAGATCCTTAAGTCTGATACAATTTTAAGCACACGGTGGAAAACTGACAGAATGAAACCTTGAGAAGTCCAGCCCGTGATTTGAAAAATCCGTCAATTCACGCTGAGGTTGTGTATTCAGAGCTTTTTACACTTATTGATCAGTGCCACTCTAACCTTCTCAGGGAGTGATATTTGAAATAAGACGCAGCTAAACTTGACACAATTCTTTTTGCAGTCACCAATCATGTATTTCAGTTTTAGAATAAATACTTGTGTAAGTTCTGCGGGGCTTATCTCTGTAGTCTATATAATCAAGATCAGTCTATGCTACACTCCCCGTGCTTGTCAGTCTCTTTGCAGTCCCATTTCCTCCGCCTCTTGTTCTATAAGACACGAGTAGAAAATGCCAAACACTGTGTGCAGCCAGTATCAATAGAACAACCTGAGGCACAAATTTCCGTTCCAAAACATGAAATAGCCTCATGTTTGTTCTCTCTGGCTTCCCGTGGGTTGGGCAAAGTGGTTACGGCGGGATTCAATGGATTTCACTCAATGTACACAACTAGAATTAAGAGGGTTTTCAATTTCAAGCCGTCTACAGCTGCTTACAAGCAATCTAAAAGTGCATTGGTTCTTGATTTTATTTCTTGAAAGGTGGTGCGAGCTTATTTTTATGACTTGAACAAATATGAAAGTGGTTATTTTATCCAAGCTGGTCTGGAGTCCCAACTATGCAACTTGCAACCATAGCAAGAATGTACCAACAACGACCCAAATGGCTACGATCGTTTTACACAAAGGGGAGTATTCAGCACCATGATTGACATCTCTTAATTACATCCAAGGTGGTATTGTTCAAGACTATCGGCAACAATATTCCCCACTGACCTCAAACCGGAAGTTTAGGGTCGGATATCCGGTGACACGAAGTCATTATTAAAACGGCCTTTCAATTATTAAGTGTTTATACGACGAGCTATTCATAAATTCCCAGAAAAATGGTTGGTAATTTGTCCCCAAGAATCCCCATTTTTAGGAATGTGTCATCGGTGGAGAATTTCCAACATCTTACTTGTTTTCTTGTTCATAAAATTCGAGAAGCACTAAAATGCAGACTCTAATAACGAAGATGTTATGGAATTACTTGAATATTATAGAAGATGACAATATTTAGAGGCTTAGTCCTGAATTCTATCTTGTTGTTGTTGTTGTTTTGTTTTTACTTTTTTTTTTATGTACTTTGAAAGTTACCACTGACATATTACTGTAAAGCTATAAAAGTATTACGTAGTTTAAAAAACACCGTTACTTGCATATCAGTTAGGTTAACCCGTTATCAACTGACTTCATATAACTTCAGTTCAAATTTCTTTTCAAATAATTTTACTCTATTTGTCTGTCTTCTACTCACCAGCAGTTACACACACCGTACATTTACAAGTATATAAATATATGCTTACAGAATTTTGCAGACAGACAGTTTAGGGAATTAATTTATCCTCCGAAAGGATCCGTCTAGAGGACAGATTCATATCTTTCGTTTCTTGTCCATTTTGGACGAATTATTATTGGGTTTTTTTTTGTTTCTTTTAGCGAGCTTGAGTGCGTTTCTTTATTGAGATAAAAGTACACGTCGTGTATTTTAACCCTGGACGCCTCTGCTATTCGTTTTTGTATGATCTGTTCCTGTTTTTTTATGTGCTCTATTTTACTTTGTGTGCATTGTTAATTTGGGTGTGGCCGGTCCATTACTTTTTTATTACCTTCGTGTTTAGATTTTAACTGTTTTGTATTTTTAATATTTTTATTGTAACATTCATGTTAGTTTGGCCCCGGGCCACGAGAGGAATGCTAATAAACCAATACCAATATTATTTATGAAACGTAGTACATTTATGTAAAAGCCCCAGCTCAACATTGGTAAGAAAGAAAAACATAAATGTTCACAGATTTACACATACCTTACATGGTATAAAGAATGATGGTATAGAAAATTTTCCTTCAAATATTTATGCCTAAAGTGTTATCGTTTTTGAACAATAAATGAAATAAGATCCGAAATTACTTTTCATCTCATAGACCAAAACTCTGCCTAAGAACACCTAAAAAACGCTGAATGCATTTTTTCTGTTTTCTGGTAAATGAAACAACGAAATGGGCTGAAATTTTCACAGGTTGGTTTTTATTAAATACATCTTTATTTTTTGCAAAAAATGGAAGCATTATCAATGTTTAGCCTCAATAAGTGTACACATTTAGAGCCGTTTCTGACTTTCTTGACTGAAACGTTCTCAGAGTGCGTTTCTTTATTGAGATAAAAGTACACGTCGTGTATTTTAACCCTGGGCGCCTCTGCTATTCGTTTTTGTATGATCTGTTCCTGTTTTTTTATGTGCTCTATTTTACTTTGTGTGCATTGTTAATTTTGGTGTGGCTGGTCCATTACTTTTTTATTACCTTCGTGTTTAGATTTTAACTGTTTTGTATTTTTAATATTTTTATTGTAACATTCATGTTAGTTTGGCCCCGGGCCACGAGAGGAATGCTAATAAACCAATACCAATATTATTTATGAAACGTAGTACATTTATGTAAAAGCCCCAGCTCAACATTGGTAAGAAAGAAAAACATAAATGTTCACAGATTTACACATACCTTACATGGTATAAAGAATGATGGTATAGAAAATTTTCCTTCAAATATTTATGCCTGAAGTGTTATCGTTTTTGAACAATAAATGAAATAAGATCCGAAATTACTTTTCGTCTCACAGACCAAAACTCTGCCTAAGAACACGTAAAAAAAACGCTGAATGCATTTTTACTGTTTTCTGGTAAATGAAACAACGAAATGGGCTGAAATTTTCACAGGTTGGTTTTTATTAAATACATCTTTATTTTGTGCAAAAAATGGAAGCATTATCAATGTTGAGCCTCAATATGTGTACACATTTTAGAGCCGTTTCTGACTTTCTTGACTGAAACGTTCTCAGAGTGTGTTTCTTAAATGAGACGTTGAATCCTGTACAACACAAGTTTTTTTTTACCACAATCCATATTCTTGTTTTCAGACATGTTTTGTCTTGTTTCTCATTGGGAAACCTTTAAGTGAAACACTGTTTTTCAAAGGTGCCCAGCAGACAAACATTCCATAAATATACAAATTGAAAATTGCATAAACCTAACGAAGACATTACATACAAAATGAATAAAAAAAAAAGTGAGGCAAGGTTCGATGAAAATGGAGCAAAAAGTCTGGACTTCTTTCTTGCATTCATGAATTGCAATGAAGACATTGCAGTAAGAAAAAGTGCCTGAACAGAAGATGGTGTTATAAACAGACAATACCTCTGAAGCCATTTATTTCCTCGTTTAGAAATAAACTTAACACCAGAAGTGTCTGTTTTCTACATGGAAAACGGAAAGATGCCCTGGGTCATTCAGCTTACTTCGAGACCCGCATTTTATAATAACTTTTCTAAAAGCATAAATTCCTTTACTTTTACATGAGTAATAGTGCAAGTATTAAATTCTTCAAGGAGAAATAGGGCGAAGTACTCAGTAAACGGAGTCAAATAGAAGTCTTTTGAATTTTACAAGTTGACCTTGTTTAGTTTTTCTTTGCCAGACTCAAAACTAGGGGAGGGTGATACGCAGAGTTTATTTGTATCAAAACTGCTGCGGATTAAAACACTTTTTCGTACCGTGAAAATGTTTGACAAATATGTAATCGTTGGCAATAGAATACTGAACAACAAAATGGAAATGTACTTTTCGGTCACTCATTGAGTTTAAAAAAAATTATTAGCGAAATTGTAAGAAACAAATGCGTACCTGTTGCCAGACTAGTTCTACCTTTCAGCCTCGATTTCGAAGAAGTACGTGTTTATTGATTAACGTGGAACATTCATTTCGATCAATTACATTATATCCGAAGGGATTTTTTCAGAGTTCACTAATGCTCCGTCTTGCTGATCATCTCCGTGTGTCCAACAATACTTAAGAGTACTCATTATCATAACAGCAAAGCGGGGCCAGACTAGTTTTACCTTTCAGCCTCGATTTCGAAGAAGTACATGTTTAGTGATTAACATGGAACATTCATCTCGATCGTTGGAAGAGTGGGAAAGGATAACATCTTAAACAGTTTCTACATATTCCCGGGTACAGCACTTCCATCCAGAGTAAAACATTCTTTTAAGAACAGTTTCGGAATTCTTTTCAAGAATAAGTAAAAAATGCAGAACCACATTTTTCATTGAAACTTTATAATAAAAAAAAACAACTGATAATCTTATCAGTTGAAGTATTAACATGTTGTACCTAGGAATATAGTGACTTCGATATTACTACGATGTAAAACAGCCGATTGTGATTGTGATGTTGATCCTTGCAAAGTGTACTTTGTTGTCAAACAGATCGTCACCAAAAATCCATGACTGATCAGTCTTTTTAAACGCAAAATTAATCAAACAGACAACGCGCCCTTCGTAAAATGCTGTAATTTTTGGTACAGAAATCGTTGCCCAAGAGTCCTAAAAAGCAATGTAATATTATTGGTGTTTAATTCGATTCAATATTTCTGAGCAGTTGTCTTGGAAACGAACGGGAGCTACTCAAGTTCAAGCAACATAGGCGGGAGTCGAACCAAAGACAAGTGCCCCAAACAGATACACGCTTTGACTACTTAAACATTGATTACTATAGCATTGATATCGAAGTGGTTTATTTCGTTTCCAATTTCTTCCTGAAATTCTGTGTTTGCCAATAATGCACAGTGCACTTTTATAGATTTGAACCAGCCTCTCCGTACACCACACAAACAAGGTGCGTAGAATGCATTTCTACATCGCCGTTGGACAATACAAAATCTAATTTCACTTCTATTGTGAAATTGTAACCACGCGACAGCAATTATAAATGCAAATTGCATTGTCAGTCTGTTATAATAACATATACAATGCCTCACTGTGTTGCAAGCAACCACAGAATACGATTTGTACAATAAGAGGCAAAATGAAAATGTAACCAAGAGGTAAATATTTAAACATCTGCAAAAACGGATCTGTTATTTTGGGGCTACCTTCATTTTATATCAACACTGAGCTAGTTCTGTATCTTAAAGTACAATTAGTTGATTAGGAGTATAAGGAAGGGGTAATCATCTTACCTTAGAAGGTGACTTGGGTTTCTTAACTCCAGTGGTTCTCCTGCTTTCTTCTCGTCGAGTTCCCGTATGATGCGCTTTACTATTTCTTGATCACTTACTAGAGACGAACTGAGAGTATTCGTTGCACGCTGTGTCGCGTGCGCATAAGTCTATGGCAGGCAATCTCCTTCTGTGGTATCGGTGTAACAAATCGCTGGGCTTGGAGTGTTACACAGATCTTACTTAGAGTTAAAGTAGCCCTTGCAGTCGATGATGTGAACGGTTAACAATGGTTCTAACGGTGAGTAGAGTGAAATCACTCCGAGCGTCTATATCTACCGAGATAATGAGTCGACGCTGTCCCGATAAAGCTCTTTTGTTCAATCTCGAGAGGTCACTTCCAGTGCTTTAAAACAAGGAACTGAGATGAGTGAAAAAGGAACAGGTGACGGTGTCGTCACGTGAGCTAAGCAACAGCGCGCCATTGGCTGAAAAAGTGCACGAACTAATCGGCGCGCACACGCATTTCGGGACTCTGTGACATCAGTTGACGTCTCGTCCTTTTTCTCGTCTTTTTAACCTTCATCGCACGTGGATTGGTCATAAGGCAAAGTAATGTCTTAACAGAATGAACTGGAACAGGTTCACACTATAGACACTATAGACAATCGATCAATATTCTGTTGCTTCCAGCTTAAGCAACTTAGTTTTTGTATCTGACAGAGTTTTCATCTACGTCTGAATTGAGGCAGGGCGTAAGCGATACCTTTGACGATGTGGGGAACAATGCGGTCTTTTTTCTGCCAGCGCACGTCTAATCCTGTCCACTCAGATTTCAGTTGCGATGAATTTCTCAAAGTGCTCATATCAAATTTTTTGAAAGAATTATTGAATTACATTGGACGCATTGTGTCCATCATAAAAAACAACCGAATTGCAAAACATTCTTGTGAATGACTTCCTGTCCTTTGGGTTTGATTAAAAGGCGGTTGGAAGTTGTTATTTCGAGAAATATTCTTCAAATGCCAAATTTCGTCTTCTAACATCTTTCAAATGTTCCGATCTGTATTCAAGTTGTTGTGATGATTTCATACAAATCAACGGAACACGTAACCTTTTTTCCCCCTTAGAAACAATGTTTGACTTTTAAAATCCCGCCTCAGCTTCAGAAATTGACCCATCTGCCAAAATAAAAAGGTTCACAAAACAGGCGGGTGGGTGTATAGCTTCTGCTCAATCCCACAGAATGTTTCAATACTTGGAAATATGCAGAGGGCTATTTTAGGAAAAGATTGTCCTTTTTTTTTACAAGAACTTGTGGGATGATTTCGAAGAAACCAACAACCTCCCTGAACTTAAAGTTAACCTTTTGCCATCTTGAAATTGTTAAACTAACACATTCGCTGCCAAAGATTGAAACCCTAAAAATAAACCCAAACGATCCCAGTTTAATTTCATTGTACGGCCCGAGGTAAAACAAAACTCATTCGTTTTACCTATACTACGCCATATGAAAAACAAATAAACGCAATCCAATACTTTCTTGCAACGGCAACAGGATGATTAATATTTAGACAAACAATTTCTAGCTTTTCAAAAGATTTATCAGGTTAACACATTCATCGAAGATCAAGAAAAAAATAATTCGAGTGTTCTTGCCTTATTCCGATTGTTGTATCTTGATTTATCTGATACGTTATAAATATGTCTTTTCCGCAAAACTAATTTATCAAATTGAATCCAAGTGGAAACCGAAGATTTCCTTTGAGTTTATTTGCTTCCTTTATGTTGAGATACCGTAAGCTTTTAGTTACTGAATAAGAAAACTGCAAATAAGTTAACATTTTTTTCCTTTTCTTTTTGCCTTTTGTTGTTGTTGTTGTTGTTGTTGTTGTTGTTGTTGTTGTTGTTGTTGTTGTTGTTGTTGTTGTTGTTGTTGTTGTTGTTGTTGTTGTTGTTGTTGTTGTTGTTGTTGTTGTTGTTGTTGTTGTTGTTGTTGTTGTTGTTATTGTTATTGTTGTTGTTGTTGTTGTCGTTACTAACATGGAGATACTACATCGGCCTTTATGGAATGCTGTGACTAAAATATTTACAAGTTCAGTGTGCTTAATCCATCAATCGTTGACGTAATCTGATACTGGAATAAAAATAAAATTCTATTTACTAGATGATTTTTTTTTTATCAAAAGCAAAGACTCTGTCGATCTTTCTAACTCTCTTTATCACCCTGAATAAAGACTGCTAGATTCTCTTTGGTAACACATGCAGCATAAACCTCTCAGTTGAGGCAATCTTCATGGCAACCTTTATAGAAACCATCTTTACAATCAAACCGTTTATTCTGTTTGCCTAACCTGACAGTGGTATAGCCGCAATACTCTAGTCTGCTTGACCTATCACGCTGGGACCATGTCGCAGTTAATTATAATTAGTGTCAAGTCATCTTCTCTAAGTGTTATGAGACACTTGACTTTGTGATAAATTTGGAACATTATGAATTAAAACAATGTACATCCCTTGATAGTGATACTGACAATATAAAGATGTTTTGATATTACAATTAGGAGGTTTAAACTCCTGTCCTCCAGTGGAGGGAACGATTTGAATTCCAGTTGCATGTTACGACTGTTTTTTGAGCTAACAACATCTTATAGATGCTAGATATTATTACTCGCGATTTGACAAACATTCCACGTGACGGTAATTAATTCATTAAAGAGGAATGACCGTTTTAAATTTGCCTTCCTGATATTTTTTTTTTTTTTTTTTTAAATTAAACTTCCTTTGGATAATTTTGATAATCAACCCACGTGAAGCCTTAATCTTGTGTTCCAGTCGGGGTTTAGTTTTTACAAATCAACCGTCAATCATCGTGGCCCACTCGCTAAGCTTTTATCCAAACTGGGCTAGCAGCACTCTCCACACACTACAATTCCTAGATATTGGGTGTCTTTGCTTTCACAAATGACGTCTTGTGACCTTTCTGGGGTAGGCTACTATTCAGCCATCAATTAGGGACACCTTTCAGTAAAATCGTCACATATCATGGTAAAGGTCAAGTGACGTCATAGTTTCTTAACCAATGGGTTATTTGCATGCTTCTTCGGTTTCAAATCTATTCAGTTTATCTTTGTTTTCCTGATATTGCAACAAAATGCATCTATTAATTGTTTGACATTTGAGAGAGCTGGTTTGAGATATCAAACTGGTAAAAGAAAACACCCCATGACAAGTCTTAAGTAGCCTGAAGGGCTTTGACTCTTCCGACGGCGCCTTAAGTCTATACCTAGTAACTTGATGAATGTAACATTTCAAAAAGGGGTTGTTTCTGGTGCCACAGGTAACTTAGTAATGAATAAAACACGGTTTAAACATTAGATACATCATAATAAGCCAAACGATTTGGGACAATAACATTCAGCAAGATCGATTGATTTGACCTCTATTTAACAGTAAACTAATCATGTTCTTGGGTTAGGTTTAGTGGCACATGCCTGTGCGTAAAACCGTACAGCATGACTAATTTATGCTAATGTTATGTTCGAATAACGCATAAAATCGACTTACCGGTAAATTGGACTTTTTGTGCAAGAAATCCTCTCTCAGTCCAACCTTGATAAATGTCTTTGATCATTACGTGTGTTTCGCAATCTCGGGCATTTCACATTTCCTCATCGATACACTTCAATGACTCCTTCAGTTCTAAAAACATTATGAATAAGAAACAACGAATTTTAGTTTGCTTTTTTGAAAACGGAACATTTATTTGTTTCCAGAGACCCCCAGGTTAGCCATTGTTAAGACATTAATCAGAGTGCTGTGCGGAGTACCTTTATCATGTGTTTCTGAAACATACTTGTTCATGTACCAAGCGGTGATACTCTGGCTGGATTCGAACCAGAAATCTCAGGATGTATGACATTTCGTACAGGGTCTACCAGAAGATGGGTTTCTGTAAACAATATGTATATATATATTTTTTAATAGACCTTTTGCATCACGCTTTTCCTACAGTAAACTTACGCCCGCCGTGACCTCAGCTGAGGCCCTTTTGCATGTCGCTTTATGGCAGTGATGACATCGCATGCATAAGGTCTATTTATTTATTCTATACCGTGAAGGAAGACCAAAATAGCCTTTCTCAAACTAGAAAACCAGACTTAGTGAGCAACGGGTTATGAAATCATCTCGCTGCATATTAACTGGTACCCCTGTATGTTGAACATTCCCTCTTGTGACAGGCAACCATCCACACAGGGCCTCCTGTAGTACTTTGTGATCATACATAAAGAACTGATCTAGAACTATTTTCCATAAAAAAGACAGACAGTGGTCAGGAAGATCACATTTGGGTGTAAGAAAGTTGACGGGCTCCACGGTTATTTAAAATTGTTTGATTTCATTACACATCCAACAGCGCAAGCGCCAATAACAGTTAGGTGATTTGGAAAACAAGAAGAAATGTTCAGTTTTAGATGTGGGAGGAAACCCCCATATTGGAAAAACCCACACAATTAGGTAGGGACTGGAAACCCAATCCACATGCAAGGCTCTGGTCTGAGGTGGGATTCGAACCGGAGTCTACAGAGGTGAAAGGCATGCGGGAAGGTCTGAAACGTGACAGACACTATAGGTTAGGAACACAAACTGTTGTTATTGAAATACAACTGGCAAAAAATACAGCACCATTACATGTAGTTGCAAATTGAAGCAACTTGCAATTTTCAAGCTTAGTTAACGCAGTGGAAGTGTCAATAAGTTGAGGTTAGAAACGATTCACAGCAACTGGTCGTTGTGTGAACGCAGCGGATTTCATTTAAACAAAGACGATTTATCGATGAAATGGTCAGATTCATCAAAAAAGAAAAAAAAGAAAAAGAAATCCACACGTTCTCATCAAAATAGAATTCATTTCTTTTTGTCTCGATGAAAAGCTTTCTTTGAATTGGTCACGGGGGAACTAGAGTGAATACAGAAATTCTCAGTCGTAAGACATCTCGCTTTACTTCTTGTCTTGTGTCGTGTCTTGAATGGATCTACTCGGTGACATTGTGGTCCCTACTGATTAAAAGACGGCACTGGAGTGTCCAGAGAGAATAACCACTTCACACAAAAGGAAAACAAGTACATCTTTAAAACCTGTGGCCCAACAAATACAGGAGAACAAGCAGGACCTTCCATTCGAAAATTAGGGTTGCGGCGTGGTTTCTTTTTACACGACAGTGTGTGAAATAATAGCCAATGCCAAACAATTAAATCTTTCTCAATAGACTTTTAAAAATATGGTTTTGGAGGAGGTTGAATTCTTCTGCTGATGGATGATGAATGCGGATCTAAAAAAATCTTAATGAGTAAATCCGGAGTAAATAATGCACACACCCCGAACTACAGCTATGAAAGCCATCCTTTTTTTATATTTTGTCCATTGTTGTCTGCAAGGCGATTTGGGTCGAAACTGTTTACCCAGACACGCCATGAAAAGCTTAGATTTACAAAATACAGAAATGAGAAGTCTTCTCTATAGCTATGTCAATAATTTGAGTCGGTGATGAAGATGAAGAAGATGAAGATACAGATGAAGATGCAGAGGAATTATCATAAGACGGATACAGGAGGCGGGTTTTATTCTTGCAGTTGTTCCAATTTCTCATAAACGTTTCTTGAAATTAAATCCAAGTTTCCAAGTATCTACGAACGAAATTTATGAGTTGTCCTTTAACCACAACTGAAGAATACATTTTATTTACTTTACAATAAATCGGTCGCACGCTTTGTCGGATAAACATGCCAATTTATTGCTGTAAAACAGAAATGCATGACCAAAAATAAGTACAGAGTAAATACAATTTCGACCTTGGTTTTGTTATAGAAAATGAATTCTTAATTTCAAAGCATATGGGCGGACTGCTTGGTATTTATTGAAACGCTTTTTCTTGTCATCAAAGACATTTTTGTGATTTATTTTCTGTATAGCAGGATGGGATCAATTTTATGCTTGTTGTAATATCAATCGTTACCATTTTAAACGTTCATTTTTGTGTGAACTTAAGGCTGACAAAACTGAATTGATCTTGTCAACAGTATGAAACTAACAGTACTTTTGAGAATGTGTGACTCTACAGAGATAAGTTTAAAAAACAATGACAAACAATGTTTATAAAACAATGTAAGACGTTATCAAGCTTTAAATAGTTGTAATTCCACGCACAGCGGATTTTTTGTTTACTTTTATTATCTTTATTTTATTTATTTATTTGTTGTTATTTATTTATTTATTATGTTGTTTTCTTTTATTTATTTATTTATTTTTATATTATATATGTTTTTAAGATGTTTGACAGTCGATTAAGTCTAGTTGATTTAATAAAATCACTTTAAGTCAAACATGAAATAACTGAATTTGCAGTATACTTCAGGCTAAAATAATTACTATCATTTGACAATGATCTTGCCTTACATAACACGCTGTTCTTTATTTGAATGTGTGGTTCTGAATACAGCATTATCGTATATCGCGTTGTACAATACATGATATGACATCAGCCAAAACGTTTGTCACGCAGTGCACTTATAAATGATTATAAACCAAATTCAGAAAGGAAGATTGACTCAGAACAGACTGCTTAATATTGTCTGCATGATATTGTGCCAGACATTCTCAAGTTGATTCTGTCATTCATCCGTACCATCGAGTCAACACACACAAAACAAACAGTCAGGTTTCTGACTTGTCTCTATTGTTAAACGCGGACTCTAACGGGGGCGTATTGATGGCGTGACTGATGGATGGGTCCGGAACGCGTCGGAGGAGACATTGCTGAGTAGCTGCCGAAAAACGGTTCCAAACAACCAAAAGAAATCTACTTCCTACTCTAGCCTTGCATACGGCATAATAATATAAACGCGGATAACTAACATGTTATGTTTGCGATCAACAGCACATGTTTTTCAAGCTACAAAGAAGTTGCCAACGGCATGAAGAAAACCATAATAGTACCGGCCGGAGAGGGGGGGCTGTCAAATATCTAATGAAAAAATACCACAAAGTAATCTTATAGTATTCGCTGGAAAAATTTGAAGTTTCTAGATGTGGAAGGGAAACCATAGAAACTATATATACTTGACCATGAGGACTAGCAAACACAGTTCATGTGCGGTTCGGCATCAGTTGGGGTTCGAACCACAACCCCAGGAGAGGAAAACATGACGCAAACATGTTTTTTTTTCTCAAACTTTAAAAATGACCTGGACGATGAAAGCTAGTTGTAAGTGAATATATTCTCATCAAAAAAAGAAAACGAAAAACACCCAACAAACAACGGAACACTGGAGAGACAGACAGAAAGTAAGCTTCCCGACGGATCATTTTGTTGACAGTTGCTTGCATGAGGAAATTGTTTCCTCTAATTGGTTTGATGAGAAGTCAAGACGTTTATCGTGGTGGTGGCCTTTTGCATCAATTTAGCACCAACACCCACACTGTCGTCACACCAGGCATCACAAACACGCACTTCACGGGAATCAAACTCGCAGGTTCCGAAGCTGGCTTGCATAAATGCAAAATTGAAACCATCGAAAAACAAATCTCTCACCATATACCCTGCGTGTAAAGGTATACCATTGCTCCATACTGTGGGGAAAACACGCCAAATATCACCACTATTTTACACTCAACATCTTTGGGGACGCGTTTTATCCATGTTACGTACACCTTGAGTCGACCAAACACGTTTTGATCTCAACATCGGGGCAATCTTTCTGCCTTTCGATGCAAAAAAAAAAAAGCCTGGACAGAATCCCCTGCAGATTTTGATCAGGTAAATCCACACACACACACACATATTGTTAACGTTATAACAGCAAGCTCCTCCCACGGTAAAGCACGTTTTTGTATATACGCTTCGAAATCTGCTTGTATAACATGATCTTGTATAGGTGAATTAGAAGAATTTTGAAAAGCTAATTCAATGGCACTCTTTCTACAGGGTGTTTGCTGAACTTGGGTGGATTTTTAGAATTGATGTAAAAGAGGGTAATTATGGCATTATGCAGTCCACCGTAGGCAACGCAGTCATATCAAGGTTTCCTGTTTCAGATTGGAATAAAACGCCAGACACGAAGCCAATTTCAAGTAAAATAAAATGCCTTCATTTCCAGGTTATTGATTTACAATTGAAGAATACAAATAAGACCATGTTTCAGCACAGCCTTCAGACGAATATCCCGAATCCTGAGATGAAATTATTTGCGAACAAAACGCGTTCAAAGTGGGTTCAATTTTTAAGACTATTTTGAAATGACCTATTTTTTCACAACATAAGGCCACCAAAATGCATGACACTACCATACATCGGTGCCGAGTGAAACAGAGTCATATTGTTCCATGTCTCCGAGGATATATTCACGTCAGAATTAGAACTAAAGTAACTATTCAAGTCAGCATTGCTAATACTCTCTGTACGTGGTTGCTTTCGTGGAGGATAGAAAATATTTCAAGACTTACTCTTTAAGCATAATGGGTTCGATTCCCATCCGGTGTGCCTGCTGGTTGATTTATTTCCCGCTTTACTCGAATGGTACCACGTGTATTGCACTTCATACCAACTATCTAGAAAAGGTAAAACAAAACAAAACAAAACAAAAAACATTAATATTTAGATGCTAAAATAAATGTAAAGAGCGCAGAGCAAGCGATTTTTCCCTTCTGCATGCGCTTAGTACTTTTTGACAGGAATAATTATGACAACATAATTGACTGATGCGACTTATGGTAAGCTGAAGTGGCGATTCTTTGAAGAAAAGCTGACCAAATTCCCTTTAATTGAGTTTCTGAAGTGTGCTGGAAAAAAAGTTTGATGTTGTTGGCGTCTTAAAATTAGATGAGGCATATTTAAGATGGAGTGTTATATTTCGCGATGCATATTATGAACTAGGCCTACATACAATGTTTGAAAACGGCTTCACAACAAAGGAAACAGTAATATCCAAAATGTAATCTAACGTTAAAGAAGGTATTGTGTCAAACAGCTTGTAAAATGGCTAAACAGCCAATTACTTATCGTCGGGTTAGTGCTGTGAAGGTCCTCATAATAATTGACAATGGTTTCATAAAAGGGTCGTGTAGCATTACATTAATTTGAAGCGCTTGTTTAATTGAGTTTATTGGTGACTGTCTTCCCCACAGAGTATAAATTTGTACGCAAAACAAAAAACAAAAACAAAAAAAACATGTATTTATTGGAGTGGAATTATCTTGAGTTTTTTCCCTCTAATTTATAGTCATTTTAGATTGAAGCTCCTTTTGATTATGACCAGTTTGAAAATGAAAATAAGTCGACGATATGATAATTTAACAAACTCAAGGCCATCACCGTGTCTCCTTTTGAACGCCCAAGGGAAGTGCCACCTGTTGAAATCACCAGGCACGAATCGATGCATGTAATCAATACATTATTGCCACTGGTCTCTCTATTTTCGGCATTGCTATGAAATCGAGTTATTGCTTCATGCTGCGTTTTCGTTGCACAGTAGCCTTCCAGAAACGTAAAAAAAAAAATGTTCAAAATAAGAATACACAAATTTGTGCCCCCGTTTGGAGAATCCACCAAACTGTTAATAATATTTCACTGCGCTTTCAGGGCCTTTTAAGGAAAAAATTAAAATCTAAAAGATTCAGACGAACAATTTCAGGGAGAATACATTTTCTGCGACACAATTTTGTCACGTACCAACTTTATTTGTTGTTTTTGTAAAAAAAAAAAAAAAAAATCTGATAACTAGTGCACTTTTTCAACAAGGAGAAATGTTGCTGTAGGAAAAGGAGAAGTGTTGGTGTCACAAGACGAACTCCTCTATTATTGCTAGTAGAATAACAACCGTCAGCTCCCGAAGGATATTTTCTTAGTTTCATCTGAAATGTTACTTCCTGATGCATGATGAAAGACACAAGGACAATCGTATTGCCTTACAGATCTTTTTCATAAAACCAAGGCATCAGAAATGACAACAATAATAAATTTATTGCCACAGCCTTTCAAGGCCAGCCCACACTACGTGATTATATGACGGTCAAATCGCCTGTAAAAATGGAGCGCTGAATTTGAACCTTCCAAACGTGCCAAAAATCGAGTAGATTTATTGTGACTAAATTCGCCGCTGAGTTTGCCGTGCGATCAAATTCACTTTATTAATAATGCGATAACATTGTCAGACCGAGGCGTTGAAAACATCTAGTTATACAAATTCATCAATAATGACGTCATTAAGTATATTTTCGATTGATTTATATCTAACGGGGGTGACGGAATTTGGTCTATTAGAACCAAATATACCATCACCTCAAGGGTTGTGTTGGGTGACTTCGGTGATCGGCATTAATAAAAAAACAAGTGCATCAAATTTAACAGCTGGATCACACTTTTGAAACTTGTCCATATGGAATAATTATGTCACCCCTACTAAATTAAATTTCACCATGAAATCTGGTGAAATTTAACCCAGTGGTCTGTTGCATACAGAATATTCTGTGAAAGGATCAGGTATTTGCTCTTCACTTTTTGAAAGGGAAAAGCTTTTCGTATCAAGTAACGTTTCCACTAATCAAAATGAGCCATCCATTCCTCTATTATTATGTTACAGCATTCCATGTGTACTTATAATACTGTCATATCTCAGAAATACCACATTCAGAAGAAGGTTTAAAAATAGTTTGACATTGTCAGAGAATTATTCAACATCCTGAAATCAAAGTTACGCAGTCAATTCGAAATAAGTTTTAAGAAAATCAAAACTAATTTGTTGATTTTTTTTTTTTTTTTTTTTTTTTTTTACATCGAACTATCAAAAACGAAAGATAGATTTGTTCAAACTGACCAATGATAACATTAAACAGTGATTTTGATTCGTGGTTATTTGCTTGAGGATAAGAATTATTCTGTGTAAATCCTAAGACGTTGTCTGTGGATATACGTCGTCATGTACGCGGTTGAAGGAGAAACTGAAAACATAGTGGAAACAAAGCCATTAACTTTAATGCAACAACATAATCTTGAGTCCAAGCTGACACGGAATTGTTGTAGCGCCCTAGCTGTCTCGATGATATGATGTCGAACCAGGTTAGTTTTCCAAAAACAGGAGGAAAACACTCTTACAAGAGCCAGACGGTAAGGGGCCAGCCCAATGTCTGGATCACACAAGAAGACAAAAACTCTTATAAACAGGGAGAAAAAAAACACAGCTTCACTCTAGTCTCTCTTCTTCTTTTTTAGTGTACCCATCGTGTGATAAGGGTAATGAGATAATAAGATCGACGTGTGTGTAAATTAGCCTGCCGTCCTACCAATATCACTCTAGCAGACAGCACAAATTACCAACAGCATTAAGGGGGTCTTAATATACGTAGAATTTGATACCGGCTAAATGAACAAAATCCGGTAAGAGTGGTTTCAAAATATCCAGGGCAAGATCCGTAATTATTCCGGTTGTTGAGATTAGACGGAATGGATCTTCAACTTGGAAATTCTTGTCTCATTAAGGCAGGTTATGAATGGAAGAAAGAAATATACGGAGACAATTAATGCTATGACGCTCGCCTGTTACGCGTGTGAGAAAAAGCAAATGATTGATATACAAATTATGTTTAGTAAAATGTGTACTGTCACATCATTAAACTCCTCGTAAATGCTACACAGAAATACGAACCGTTTTTTAAAAGCTATTCTTATCCAATTATAATCACTGCTAAGAACAGTTACAATTTTATATTTAATATAAAATTGTAACTGTTCTTAGCAGTGATTATAATTGGATAAGAATAGCTTTTAAAAAACGGTTCGTATTTCTGTGTAGCATTTACGAGGAGTTTAATGATGTGACAGTTGATTTATACTTCCACCTGTACGATCAAGTTGTGACGATCGAGTGGAACAGAAAGCTTCTTTATTTTAATTTCAAGTATTTATTGTGAGTCGATCTTTTCTGATATGTATCTTGTAGTTTATTTTAAAAACTTTAATGACAAAATTAGAGGATAAACAAATGTTTCAGCAACAACTTGCTATCAAGGAAGTTGAGGTAGGACTATCATACAATGTCCCTCGATATTTAAATCGAGGTGACAAGTTTTTCATAATTTAAATTGTGAAGAACGAAATTTCACACCTCACCACTGTCACAGTCATCAAGTATATAGAAGTAAATTGGACGATAAGTGGGCACGCGTTATTAGATAGATTGTGATATGAATATTTTACAAAGCAGGAATAATTTCTGTACTGCCGTCTCAACTCGGGCATACAGAAATAGTTAGCGTCACGCTCTACACAAATACGTTGTGCAAATTACTGCACACAATGTTTCATTCAGACGCACAATGAAGGTACCGTTTTACTTCATTAATGACAAGAAATTTGAAGAAAAACATACAAATAACTTAAACAAACAGCAACAAACGAACGATAACACCAAAAAACAAACGAATAACCAATGAATCAAAGTAAAAAACTTCAACCGTCTTGTCATTGATATTAACATAATCAAATATGTTTTATGAAATCTAACAATTAACGAACTCCATTCTTCACTTCTTTACAATTATTTTGACTTCAATCCACGTCGTCTTCTTTCCAAATAATTTCCGTTGAAAGGAAACAAATGCACAGACTTCTTACTGAGGTAGTGATTTAATAATAATCACAGTAAGTATCAGGAAAATCCACTGAATTTGTTGCTATAATGTATGAATTTGAAATCTGGCCTAAGATAATAAAAGCAGTTGTACCCTCCCTCCTTTATTTCCATCGATCTCAAACTGAAAGTTCATCACCCCCATCTTGGAGGAGCATCTTTTTGTGATTCGATTTTCCTCTGGGGAACATTGGCTTACTCGGCAATTGTATACAAACAAATTACTTTAAGTGCACCGAAGAGCAATTTTTTTGCGAATATATGGCCAGTGGAACGGTTTATGACTGCAGGCCAGCCGAGCAAAAAGGAAATAAAATGAAAATATAAAGAAGAGGAGACAACGTCTCATCAAAGGACACAGTTTCAGCATAAAATGTTGACAACCACTACTAAAAAGTGCAGGTGGAATGAAGATACTCGATTTGTAAGGATTTCTAGAGTGTAAAGTTGATGTTAGTATCACATTTAGCCCAAATTCACCCTTTACGTCCAACTACAACCTGGGTCCATTCCGTACAGCTACATCAGCACAAAAGAGGTGTTATTGACAAATTAAGGTTACCAACCACACTACCATGTCACATGTACCATCTGTGACTGGTATCCTGCTCGTTTTTGCTTAGCAGCAAATTGCTGAGCAATATTTTATGCTTAAGCAGCTCTATGAAATTGGGCCCTGATTTTAAGCGCAACTTTACAATTGCACTGAAACAAACATTTATGGTTTACTCGTCAGCACAAGAACAATTTCAAACTAGATTATGACGAGTTGACTATTTCATGAAAGCAGCGTGTTAAAAATTTACACAGACCAGTCCGTGTGTACAACATCCCTATTGATGTAAACACATAACCTGCACGAAAGGAAGCTGCGCAAAGTTAATGTAATGCAGGGGGTTCGAGCATCCATAGAAACAGTGCTTTGCCATGCTTTCTAACACTTTCTAATTTCTGCCTCCATGGTTGCCATAGGCGCATTTTTATGTTGTGGCCACATCGCCAAATAAAAGCGCCCTCTATTGGTTTGTGACAGTCTAGAACTTAAAAGGAATGAGTTGCATAAACGGGGAGGGGGAGGCGTGAACCTTTCAGAACTCTTGTCCTCCTCTTGCCCCCCACCCCACCCCCACCCCCACCTGCAAAATGAGATCGAAAATGCACAAATGAATTGTTCAATATATTAAGTAGCCCCCGCCCTAAATGAAAATATCTGGCGACGCCGCTGGAATGAATGGTTTGTGTCGACCGACTGAATGCCCGTATTTCGAAAATGACGGCAGGTCGAGTAAGTTTGCTAGAACTGTCTTAGCAAAGTTAACAAGTTGCAACCAGGGTTAAATCCAGCTAGTTTTATCGGATAGTACGCTTACAATGGCCCATATGCGTGTCCCAGTGCGCATGACCAGATATGATAACCACACAAAGGGTTCTGGGTAAAATCCGAATCCAAATAACATCGGCAACCATCACGGCGCACAGATTTTGAAGCAAGTCGGTACACAACACGCAAAACCTGGCATAGTTACATTACATATAAAACTACAGCACAGCGCCCATCTTGGCAACTTGATTTTGTTTTTAGCTGTACTCGGTTTCCCACGATGCATTGCGGTATACATTTAAGATTGCGCTTTTGCAAATGGCCTATTCATAGTGGGTTTTGTTTTAGGTCCTATCTGCAAACTGAGTCTTTTTTTTCTTCAAATCTACGGAAAAGGACAAAAGAGAATAAAAATAAAACGTTTCATATACTGAACTCTTGCATAAGAATTAGACAACTATTTGCATTGTGCATTGTGTAAAAAGTATTGTGTAATGTCACAAAATGAGCGCCACGTTACGTTGTTTCCATTTAATCAACATTTGCGTAAAAAACCTTAACTAATACCCAAGTACAGGAGGCATAATATGCCATTTTAATTACATAAAAATGCCATAACATGGTATAGAGCCGGGGTGAACATGGTCTCTTGACCAATCTAAACCTGATGGATATTAGCATTCGATAAGTTACACTAGTGAACTAATGGACGCAGAGCCATACAATACAAGGACATCCCTCGATCCCCCCAACCCTGGGCATTATATAGAAATTACATACGCAATCTGAATACGGAGCGATTTGGGCAATCCACTTTCTTTATTCCATTTTAATAACATGTTGATTAATTCCCCCATTTTCGGTCTCGAGTGGTCCGAATACAGGTGTCAGCGGACAGGTTCTACCGTCCTCAGTGACGTCAACCCTTACATACATTCTACTCGTTGATACCCGTCGCTTATTTTTGAGTTCGATTTCAATCTATATAAAATTTCCGGAGGGTGCAGACAATCTGATTTGATTTTTTTTTTTTGCCTTTGTAAGAATGGTCTCCTTTACTCTACGAAACCACTTAGATTTTAAGAGTTCAAAGTTACACCTTTTGATATTTGGACAACCAAAGAACTAGGAAAAGATACGGAGCTTTTAAAGGGACATAGGTGAAAAACAAATTGGAACGAAAAATAATCTTCGTTCAAACGAAAAAAATCTGCGTTCGAACGAAAATAATCTGCGTTCGAAAAGTTCAGTGAAAAGACGACATGTCAGGGCAAAAAGTATCAGAGATTTGTAGAAATGATACTGTCCGTTTTTAGAGAGCTCTTTTAGGCAAACAATTTGTTACATGTCATTGGAACAGCACAAATGTACTAAAATGAAACGGACCGTTAAGCGTGGTCGTACACCAATACCATTATAATTATAACTAGAAATTTAGAGTTTGTGAACAAACTCGCGGTGTTCGGCTTGAACGTAATAAAGTGATTTCGTAATCGATAATTATAATAATATTCTAAAACTATTGAAAGATGTAGTGCCTCAATTCACTCATATAATATTACATTTTTATATTTAATATGACCGTTTCCATTATATGAACATTTCTGATAATGGATCATTGTTATCAACATTTTAACATATACATGTCAAGATAGATATCATTTTTAGTATTGACATTTCCAGCGTTTGTTGTTGGACAACTCTGCTTCACATCAGCCATGTGTGTACCTATTTTCACATCCGCGACTGTTTTTTGTTCACCTGAACCTATATCTTGCGGTGTTTAACACAAATAAATATTTATGCACTTATTGTCATTCAATGCCACCAGTTAGGTTAGCGGTTATTGCTTATTTTTCACTTTGAAGATTAAGCAAGCGTGTTGTACAAGTGCTTGATAGTTAGGCCTCGCATCAATTATATGAGAAGGGTCGGATAACCCGGACCTGTGTCTACTGATCAGACATAAAAACTCGAACGCAAAGAACCCACAAATGAATAACTGCCAAGGCCTAATACGAAGTTCGCTTTCAAGCATAAAGTATTACTCATTTTAACTGCCCATTTCTGAAGAAATGTCAAATAGAGAAGATTAAACTCATTTTCAACATTAATTTTTGTGTGTGAAATAACACCCGCGAAGAGGACACACCCAAAGGGCATTGTTATGTGACAAGTATTGAGAGTTTTTGCAATATCAAAATGTCAGAGCTGACATAGAGATAATAATTTACAGGCGCCACCTGTTGGTCAGATCTGAAAACACACTGCGTGAAAACTGAAAAAATCCTTGGAAACAGGAACAAATAACAAGTGTTATAAGCCACTTATTTTGTATAAACTATAATTCCCGACTGTAATAATTCGACTGCATGAAAGACGTATTTATTGAATACGTCCTTTGGACTCCAAAACATCACAATTAATTCATTTTGATGCATCTCCTGACCAGTTCAACCCACGTTGATTTGAATGTACATACTTAATATCATGTAGGAGTAAACACAGATTTTCCAGATTGGTAAAACTAGAGATCTGATGGTCAGGGTACAGAGTTATCCATTGGTGGCCAATACGCTGTCTTGACATTTATTGCAGGTGAAGTCTGATTATAACCAACAATTTGATCTAGATTCAAATCCTACTGGAATTCCTAAATCGTCAATATACCGTTGGCTGAAAACATTTTCTTTCAGAACGAACGACATCTACCGACAGAAAGGGGTCGAGCGATGGAGGTATATATTATATAGATTAATAATAGTGTTATGAGTTTACCAGACAACAATGGGAACGATCCTGGACTTGAAATAATTCATGACATAGGAGCTGGGCTCGAGGTGGTGGACAATGGACTCCAATGATTACCGATCTACATCTGAGCATCACGGGATGAGACATCCTGACTTTAATCATCACTAAATTGCGTGCATACAAAAGATCTCCTGATTGAAATTTCATGCAATCACGGGAATTCCCCAAACCGTAAATCTTCGGAGAGACTAATTTTGTATGGGTCCTTGAATACAGTTCCAACTCACTTGTTCACTTTTTGAGTATAGTACACATTATTTAAAAAACAAACTATCAAATAATAATACTGTGTGAGCTGCAACCCACAAAAAGAAAATAATAATAAATAAATAAATAAATAAAAAATAAACTAAAAAAAACTTAAACGGTGCGAATTATTAAAAAAAAAAAAAAAAAAAAACTGTAAAAACGAATATCTATTATACTATTTATTACGAAGTATAAACTTAGGTCTATCATTAATGTTAAGGTATTTAATTAGTTTTCCCTTTGGACAAAATTAATGTACAGCCCAAGCTTTCTGATCACCCCCAAAAACTGTTCGACAGATTTTTACGACCAAACATCAACACCTCTCCCAGGTTCGTGCGTTTCGTTTCGCGTAAAGGGCCAACGTTGAACAACGGTTTTGGAAATGGCAGATTTTGCTTGTTAGATAGGCCGTTTACGAAAACACGGCTTGGGCTTGGGCTTGGGCTTAGGCTCCGTCAGTTATTTCGAAAACGTGTGCTTTCCTTACGGGGCTTCAAACAGGTGGACGGAGCCCAAGCCATAGCCCAAGCCTAAAAACCGTGGTTTCGTAAACGGCCATAGTCGGCGCTGAGGTAGTTATATTTGAGTGGTGAGAGAGGGCGCACTGCTATACTTCACCACATAATGTCCATCGCCAAGGTGTTTTTCTGCTTGTAACATTTCTTTTTCTATTTCAATGATCCAGTTATCCATCTCGACAACTGAGGGAGCCACAGTTAAATTTCTACTATTGATGTTGTTTCGATTTCTGACTTCAAAATAGTTTTCTTCCCTGGAGCATTGAGGGCGCTATCCACAAAATGAAGGTATCTTTTCTGATGAGAAGCAGCTGCATTTATTAGCTGGTCTCCTTGTGAGGACAGACGATACGTAATAGCCCCCTCATCGCTCAAAATCTCCGGGTATTACTGAGATCATTCCAGATTCACAATAAGAGAGATGACAGGTTACGTGATGCTACATATTCAGTGGACCAATTAAAAAGCAATATCATGATGCCGTCATAAACAGGGGAGAAGTACGTAGTTGTTCCTGTTAGCGGAAATCGCTGGTGGTCTCTCGAGGTTTTGCTGCCCATGAGCAACAAGGCAATGCTGGAAGTAGATTGGCTTCACGTCATTGGTTGACGTGAGAGCTACTGACATCAATTTGCTAATTTGATTGAACAATTCTGCATTATATCGTGTGGTACGAGTTAGCAGCAATTGGTTTATGATACTGAAGTGCATTAAACAATTACAGTGACAATTCTCGATATTACGACATGCATCAGACAACTTCAACAGAAAAACAAACCAGAGCGAAGTGAATCTTAAGGGAAGAAGAGGAAGGAGATGAACAAAAAAAATGCCCTCTGGGGAAAACAGGACTCCATGAAAAAACCACGAGTGTGTCATATCTTACACAAACACTATACAAGATGGTAGGATAGGAAGTGAAAAGTTTCCACTGTCTTTGGAATAAACAAAGCTTTCCAAATGAATCTTTTAAATAATCAATACATTAACTGTTGTGACCTAAAGGGAAATTTTCCGATGATTTCCATGTTACCATAACTAATACATTGCTAAAATAAAACCAAGTTTGTTTCATTTTATTGTCCGGACAAATGTCACTAAAAAAATCAACAATACTGTCCATGTCTGGGCGTGTGTTGATGATGCTACATGATTTTCAATTGGTCACTATATTAATACTCTATTAAGGTCTCCGTCATATATCTTTTTGCCCCATTCGGCAAAAGGATTTTTTCCATGGTAATGCTTATCAACAAGTTAACTTGACAATCTGACGTACTCTGGGTATTCCATGGTCGGGCCGTATCCGAGGTACCGGCTACGGCTATGGCTGTTGCTAAGGGCGTTGCTAAGGTCACCATACCTGAGCGCATGATGACGCAGCGATCCAGCCGTAGCCGTAGCCGTAGCCGTTGCCGCCAATCCGGACACGGCCTTACTCCCACACTGTGCAGAAGGTCACGAGTTCAAAACAAATTCCTGGATTATGTATACCAACTTTTACTTTAAAGCCCCGGCTTGACATTGGTAATCTGGCTGTAAATGCTTCCATTCTTTGCACAAATCAATATGTAATAGAACCAACCTGTGAAAATGTCGGCTCATTTCGTTGTTTCATTTGCGAGAAAACGGTAAAAATGCACGCATTCCTATAGGCAGAGTTTTCGTCTCACTGACACGAAAACTAATTTTGGATCTTATTTCATTTATTATTTAAAAACGATAACACTTCAGGCAGAAATATTTCAAAGAAAGTTTTCTACCATCACTATCTTTATACCATGTAAGGTACACGTAAATCTGTGACCATTTAGTTTTCCTTCTTACCAATGTTGAGCTGGGGCTTTAAAGCACACTTAGTTAATACATGACTACTCTATGATGTTGCAAAAGATCGTTAATGGCCTCACGTTTCGACCCCAGCAGAGTCTACAAGGCTTTTTCGTTTTCCTTTATGATGTTAGCAACTTTCCACTGAGGAGAAATCTGAGCAGAAAAACTACAAATGATTAACTACTCATTTACACGAGGCTTTATTTGTGTAGTGTTTTAAAAGTGAAGAGTGCCCAAAAGCGCATTGCCTTGTTACCTGCGTGAGTGAAACTACACGCTGGGTTACCGGACACTTCTCACTGGGGTGCTAAACAGAAATACCTGCTTGATAATTGCATTTGGTGATAAAACCTTATTGATAAGTATAACTTTATTGGCTCATTAATAGCTCAATGAAATCTGAGTACTGTGCAGTAGTGTTATACTATACAGAAATACTATACTGATTTGGAAATAGCTTTGGAACTATTGGAAAATGATATCGTGTGGAGTGACATTATGTTTCCCAAGTACGCTAGTGTTGTTGTTGGATATTATAAGATAAGCATATTTAGAATCCTTATGGTTTACTTGTGGTGCATTCAATCATCAGCCTCAAGGAAAAATGGATTGTTTGATTCTGATACGGATAAAGATAAGCAGGTGAAAAATCATTCTCAAGAGTTTGTTTTTATTTTAATCAAATAAGGGAATTCAAATTTCAAGTATTCACCGGAAGTCAGTTGAGACGCTAATTAAAAAAAACGGAAAAACAACCAGTTTATTTAAAAACAAACAAGCATGATCAAAAACAAATGCAGGACACTTTCTAAAAGTGAAAATAGTCAATGCACAAAATACATTGGTACGTATACTATCGAAATAAAGATCAGAATGATAACAAATAAATAAATAAATGAAAAGTCTTAATTTGTCATGACTAAGGATTCAAATAATCAGCCACTTCAAAACAACCAAGCAGTCAAATCATTTGTTATTTTGTGCGTTTGTCAACTAAAAAACTAAAGAACATCATTCAAAACTTTGCAGAATTGATTTCAAACTGAAATATTCAAACGTCAAGTTTGAACCCCGAGGGTCGAAAACACGGAAACACGGAATTGGAACGCAAAGAGATGGATAAATAGAATGCAAAAAGAGAAATCCTTGATCAAATTCAACCACAAGCCAGCCATTAAAAAAAATAACCGACCCATAGAAATTACAGGTGGACTTATCAGGTGAGTTAATGGGTGCTACAGCATCCAATCACGGCTTTAATGATAGGTCAGTCACGCTGAGTCCAAAGGCACGGCCTTTAGAAATAATATTCCCTCTCAGATTCGCTTTAAATAAAACAATGAAAGTTGAGACAGCGTGAGAGTCCGTCGGGTTGCTTTTGAAGAGCCCTGGGCGCCAACTGGCCTGATCGTAATCACACAGACGTGTCGGCCAAGATGTACTTGTCCATCAAAGTTTATTACTTTTTTAACGGGTGCGCGCACCTCGCGTTGGGACATGACACATTTTGCGCGCTCATTTCACGGTACAAATTGCTGTGTCTTTTCAAAATGCAGGACGTGAGCTGTGTGGATGGCTGGAGAAAATTAGCCAAACTAATGGAGTCATTAAACATTTTGCCGGATGCGATTATCTTATTTTCTTGGCAAACATTGTCTGAAGCCACTCCAGGTTCAGACCTGCCACATCTCAGTGGCACTAAAAGAAATTACTGACGTTACGTTTATAAATTGCTTTCCCGTTCAAATAATGTCATTTATCACATAAAGTTTCCGAATTACGTCTGTAAAAAAAAAAGCCTTTCAAAGTTAAGCTTCTTTAAAGATTATTGAGGTATTAGTCAGAGCACCACAAAGAAAAACACAGTAGCTTCTTGTAATGCGAATCCCAAACTTGTTGACACGGTTTTCTTTTCTATGGAGTCTACCAATTTACGGCTCTTATTTTTCAAATTTGATTCAAAGTCGATTCCCCTCAAGTATGAACCTGGGACTAATCAATACGTGTAATCGCCATAGGGCAGTCTTCAATTGCAGCCCCATATGCCCATTAACCTCGTTCCCTTTATTAAAGAAATATATGAAAAACACACAGTTATTAGATTGAGACTCTTGGTTAGCGATGGATTCGTCTTTATCTGGGGCATGCTTAATTTTCCTCCCTGATGCTTATCTCACCTGTACTGTTGATTGAGATAACAACAGGTCTGCTCGGACGAGGGCAAAGATTTACTCCAAATCAAAGTAGGGGAGAGAAGTGTATGGATATCTATGCCGCCTATAATTCAGTCCAGTTGGAATTTAAAGGGAGCTATTGTTTCATGAAATAGCGCCGAATGACTGGACAAATTGTGTACGGCGCAGATGACATTTTTTTGTGACGTCATTAGAACATTTTGATATGTATTCATTACACTGATTTACTCATTTGAAACCACTATCACAACAAAATGGTATTATTCTGTTTTATATTTGGCATTTACTTTTTATTGTTGTTACTGCGGTTTGCTTCTTAAGTACTTGTTTTTGTGAGCTTTTAAATGATTCCTATTGCCAATGGAACACAATTATCTGTGCTTTTTATGCGGACAGAATATAAAGAATTCTTTTCTATTTTATTCTATTTTTATAACATTAGTCATAGTTATCAAAATTTGTCGGTGTTACATTGTACACATCCGAAGACCGTGCAATCTACAGGTAGAATACAGGATTGGTATTTCTCAAAACAATGTTTTATTAAGTATCAGTCTGAAAGCTTACTCAGTAGGAATTTCATACTAGTTCCAATCTTCCATCGAAATATTTCTGTCTGAAACAATGTCAACGTTGAGAAAATATAATTTTGATGACCCCGATTTTAATTTCGGTCGTAACAAACGACATTAAGGACAATGTGTTTACATAATGAAAAGTGTGACAGGTTTTGTGTTTTCTCCTGACTCGGAAGACGGACGGCGCCCAAATGTGCCCCCTCAGGTTTGTTTTTGTACGTACCTATTGAACCACAAGTAAGAACACTGCACTCAGCTTTACCAATCCCATTGTTTTACCTTTAAACACAATCCACCATGTACTTTTCTGCAGTCAAACGATCCAAAACCTTGGCGACATGATAATTATTTTAATGGGGCACACTTTAACATCCATTTGATGTCAAATCAAGGTAGATTACCCCCAAGATTTAACGGCCAAATTGTACTTGGTTGACGCATCGAATCATTAGTAAACCCTACTCACTGTCTGAAGCACCCCAGAAGATGAATATGCTTGGTATATGATCGCAAATCTCATTTATAAATATTTGAATTCTACGCAGCTGTTTGGGGGCGTCAAGTTTGGTCCTTTAAAGCCAGAAAACATCAAGTTGTGACTAGCATCACGTCGAAGCAGAATCAATCTTATAATTAGGTTTTAGATCAAGGTCAGTTAGATCTCAAAGTGGTTATTGTTGTGACAAAGTGACAGTGACGCTTTGCGGTTCGTCTTAATGAATTACGAACTGTGGCAAGCCAGGGTACGTCATAATTGTCTACGGTTAACTTATTATTTAGACCTACTGTAGGTTTACTTGTGTAGGCAAGTGTCTCAATAATAATACGTCACTTTGGTATGTTTTGGACAACCCTAACTCTCCGAAAGAACGAATACCAGAAACGGTATTATGTCTTATTAAGCACGGTGTTTTAATACTTTATGTGTCTGATCAGTACTGCATGCAGTCTACATGCAGCGTGGTAACTAAGTGACATTTCTACATTTTGTTTTTTCTTCTTTCGTTTTTTATTTAAATGTTAATAATAATAATAATAATTACGCTTCCATTAAAGAGAAAACCAAGAAATCATTTGAAGAAAATAAATACAGATCATTATTCTTTTTAAAGACATGTCTATTCCTGAGTGGAAAAAACATCATTTTACTGAGAATGTTTCTTGTGACACTGATAAGACTGTCCCTTGACAGTATACCGTACATTACTGCTACGGGGTACATGTGCCTGGGTATCTGTTACTGACATGAGGACACGCTACATCTTCCGTCATCTACGTCTTCAACATCCGGGACCCCCGGGCTTAAAAAGACTTCCAAGACATTATTCTATCTATGAGACGGGACTATGATTCTGAAAATCAAATGCAAGGGTGAATGTAGGCGGTGATATTCAACAGTCATGCATGTCACCATTACCATGGTGGTGATCCCATTACAAAGTCAATTAACTTAATATTCAGCAACTCTATTTTGAATTTAAAGGGAAAACTGTGGTATCTTTTTCACCGTTGGGGAATGGTCTTATATAATACCGCTGTGTTCTTGCAGATGAAATAATACCGATGTTTTCCCATTTTCTAAATGGAAAAAAGGTATTTAAAAGTATTTTGAACTTCTTCATTTTATGATTTTTATCTGTACGGTTTATCGCTGGAGAATGTGAATCAGTATTGGCACGCGCCCTCTTGTGATGTAAATAGTAGCATCAGGAACGAGCCTGCACGATGTTTTTAATATTATACAGAAAGCTTTGGTTGCGGCGTTGGCTTCGCCTTTGGCTATGCATATACTCAATCTGTCTCACTAGCCGGAAACGAAGCCGAAGTCAGGACTTCCACTTAAGTCCCTTGTGTGCCTACATTCTAATCATTTCCCATAACTACAAAAGTATGCTCCAAAAAAGATGAATTGAATAAAAGCGAAAGCTGACAACTTCAAAGGTTAACAAAATATTGAATATGGGCTTAACAAGTAAGGACAGGAAGAAAGTGAACAGCAAAGTTATGGTATGGCTCTGAGGAAATGAAATAACAAGTACGATATCAATATAACTCTATGGAAAATACGGGCTGTTTGAGTACTCCCTCGCATTCCCCATATTAGATAAATATTAGACATAAATAGTCAGTGCTAGTAATATTTGTGGAATGAGTAGGAAGAAAGCTTACACTGAAAAAAGATCAACACTAAGGTTTACTTTGCTGGGGTTTACTCAGAATAAAAAATAGTATTTTAAATATAGAAATTATTATATGGTACGCTATTGATGAAGAACCTAAAATCTTTATGAACACAATTTGCTAACTATACATGATAACATGAAGAAATCTCACACGAAGTTTGCATGCTCGTCATAAGTCAAACGTCTTCTCAATGGAGGTCCTAACAGATGCCGTAAGTGGCGTTAGTGTTTACATTGGATTCTATAATAAGTACTTTGTTTGATCATAACAGACTCACAAACGCTCGCGGACACACGAATCGCTAAAAAACGTTCATCAAAGTGCCGGGTCAGCGTATAGCAGACGTTATCCCTGCCTCTTTGCGAGTAACACTCTTCAGAAACATTGTTGGTTATAGCTGGAAACATCTTCAGAGAGTTATTTTCGACAATGATAAGTTCGGAAGGATATCTGTCGGAATAGAATCTTGTATCTATGTGAGAGGAGTTTGTTTGCGTAACATTTTAATCTTGCTGTGTGCCGTTTAAAATGTCAAACACAAACTTGAATTCTGTGAATCGTTCAATTAAGAGAGAACCCCACCCCCCGGGAAAAGGGAGTTAGTTTGCTGTCATTTAGTAAACATGGTTTTCTAATAATTTGACTGCATTGTTCCCACAAACTTTACACATTGTGCTCAAGTATGAGAGCAGTGTGTTTTTGGACAACGCGGCGAAGACCAAGAATGTTTCCTAGGAAGGAGTTTGCAACTGCCTTTCTAGCCTCCATTCAACCTCAGCAAGCATGCATGCAAATAATAAAATCTGAAATCTTATTGTGTTTTTTTTCCGGAAGTACCTCAAAAACGGATTTGTGCCAGCTCAGTCGTGTTCCTTTTTTGATCCATTGGTTCGTAATTTGATACAGCACAACATTGTAAAGGGTATGCTATTTCAGAAGAAGAAAGCCATCCTGTTGCGGAAAAAAAACCTTCGCGTTCAGTGGATCAGGCAAAATGGCCTAAAATAAGGATTGTTTCAGGTTGATTTGAAATAGATCTTAAACAGCATCTCCGGAGACATCGTGGCTTGAGCAGGTGCTGAGTACGAAACAGCCGGAAATGGTGGGAATGACACATCAGTATCGACTACACAATATACAATATAAATGAGACAAAAGACATGTCACAGTAGAAATCAGACTTCTCATTCTTAAAGATGAAATTCGTCTCTTATTTTCATATCGTCTTAAATATGATCTGTACAAAAATGGGGGCATTTTCAAACAGATTCCATCATTCCGGAATACAGTAAATGCTAAAATGAATTCAGAGATATCTAAAAATATACTTAAATGTGAACGTTCATATACTTTACAATGGGAGGAGGGAGAACCAAAGATTATAGAGCGCCGTAGGCGCAAGATGGGGAACTGGGCCTTTATCTACTGTTGGAAAGTGAAATACGCATGGGCGCCATTTCGGCAAGTGAATGCCTGTGTGTTTCCCATAGATAGCAAGTATTGTCCGTGTTTACACTGGTCCGCATGTATTAGTGTTGTATCAATAGAGTCACTTGCCGAAATGGCGTCCAGTTAGATTTCACGTTTCAGCCAGAGTTCCCCATCTTGCGCCTACGGCGCTCTATAATCTTTGAGGAGAACATAAGGTCATCCATACCTTAAGGTATAAATGGAAGCTCAAGAGAAGTTTCCGCCAAACCAATGACAAAGCGTTTTCAAGAATCGGGCATTACATTTTGCAATGACCAATCATATGTGACTCAGCCTGTGTGAATAAGACACTTTGAGGTAAAAATGTAAATTTCAATTTCATCATGTAGGGCATCTTCCAAGGATTAAAATGACACCACACTGACCTCCACAGAGTTTACGGTTCCAATCCTGAACAGTCAACTCTGTGGAGGTCAGTGTGGTGTCTTTTTAATCCTTGGAAGATTCCCTACATGATGAAATTTGGACTTAAATTTTTACCTCAAAGTGTCTCATTTACACAGGCTGAGTCACATATATTAGTCTACAATGTCTCTAGAGTAAAACATGATCACTTCAACAAGTCAACTATTTCAAAGCGGAACTATTTATGAAATGTTAAAGCTAAAAACAGCATTTATTGAGTATACAAACGTACAATGTGATTGGTCCTACAAAACTATATAATCAATCTAAGATGTTAAACATCAGCTTTTGTTATCACAGCGCAACTACCCCCGCCCCCTCCCCCTCCCAATTCAAACCAATGTAACCGAACCGAGGTTGAAAGGGAAGTAGTCTGGTCGGTGTGATAACTTATTTCCATTATGAGAATCACCCCTACACATGACATCGGGAACAAGACAAAGATGTTGAGAACTGGATGGGTAAATCTATATACAAAATGAAATCATTCCTAAGCACAAAGCAAACAAACCCCGTGTAAAAATGTTTTACATTTTCTCCAACGTGTACTTCAAGAAATTAATTTCTTTGGCATGGAGGAGGTTTTTGCTTATAACAAACTCTTCTTCTCCACTTCGCTGAGTAAAGATTCGACAATCAAACAATTCGAGACATAATTAATCTCACAGGTATAACGACTGAGTCATTGTAGAGATACGACCGGGTGCGCACAATCAGATTGAATCAAATTAATGCGTATCAAGACATCGTCACATGTCGCCTGAGACTGTTTACAGACACGTTAATGATTATTTTTATTTCTTCTTATTTGCCTTGCTGGCGAAGCTGCAGGTAAATCCCCCTAAGCCAACTGGCCAGTGGCGTTCTATGGGGAACTAGTTAATGTTTGTAGGGGCTAGCTATAGACGTGTTGCTACCGAAGAGGATCTGAAACAAACATCCTCGCGGTCTCACCCCATCCACAATTTTCAGACGCATTCTGTCAAAATGGCTCCTCCGGTCACCCACTATGATCGCCACACATACCCCAGTCAAAACGACAAAACTGCGAACAAAGTTGTAAAGACACGGACCCCACCCATAAAATATGTGAAATTTTAGTTTACATTTGTATGCATTTCAAGTCAACAGTCATAAAACGTCACTGAATTGGACAGCGCCATCATTTCTTTACCAAGCAGTGATATCAGTTCGGTCGTTGACGGATTATCTTGTACAAATCTACATAAGTTATTTAACTTAAGGTTTGAATTATAAACTGCACTTGATCAATGGTTCTTATTTGTCTTGACACAACTTGAGTCTCGTATAACTATCAACAGGTTAACGGTTTAACAGGATAATTAAGCAACACAGTATATATTATACATGACTTAATTGTGCTATCCTTTGCATTTATTTACTATTTTTGTTATCTTGTTGTATTGAATTGTATTGTTGATGATTTCTGAATTAATCTTATATTATAACATAATCTAACAAACTTAATTCAATTTTAAGCTAAATATTTATAAAACATTTTGCTGTAATACAAGGAACTCTGCAAACTTCAAAATATTTTGTAAAATTAATATAATGTTTTGATCTTAATAAATCCGACCCCCACTCCCAACACCAACGACCTGTTCAAACACCTGCTCAGTCGCATAATGAATATAAATTGTTTGTTATTATCTCTTATTAGCTTGAATTTATGTTATCTGTATTTAATTAAAATGACATATACCGCTGTTTCATTTCATACAGAACGGAAGATAACAAAGATAGCTTGTATGATTATGACAACATCGATTTGATACGTAAAAATGCTATTTATTTCTGACCAGGATCTCCCCAATTTGAAAAGCCTGGCAAGGGAGAAATGTTTAAGACAAGAAAAGAGCGGTAGACCTCAGGCTTTAGTCAATGTGAGCATGATGTCACAACCATCGTAGTGTACTGTTAGGTCGAAATGATTGCAGTGTCAGCAATTTCAGCAGGAAATCCACATCACAGGAAACAGATCTTTATAATGACAACAAAACAGCAGTAGCCATATTGCCAGGAATCAGTATCTTAAAACACAAACCATTCATGGTAGCTAACTTGGAAAGGGAATGCCTTTCTTGTAAACATGTTATCCATATTTTACTTAGAAACTCGTCGATCCACAAATATCAGTAAGAACAATGTTTTAACATACTTCAGAGAATGTTATACTGTTTGTAAACGCTTCCTTGACATTTACACAGTGCCTGGAAGGTCGCTGTCGTCCAATAACACAGCTCTGAAAAGATAACAAGTCCGCCTCTCATTTCATTTAGTTTTACGTCACTGGAGACAAACTGTTAAAAGACGTGGCTTACTTGCTAACAGAAGAAGTCCTTGACTTGCATCAGACCAATATACGATAAACCATTATTAAAAATGCGTATGGTTCCTTTTGACTTGTTGTAGAAGACATGTAATAATTGTATATATGTAATTGGTGAAAAAAATAAAATGACGAGTTAAGTATAAAAATCGGGCGAGACAGTAGCGTCTGCTCAATTTCAGTTCAAAGCAAGCAGCATCGGATTAGAACCAAACTGCATCAAAGCGAAGTGGAATTTGGTACTTTGTTCCTTGGCATAGAAATTTGCAAATGAATGTTAGAAGTTACGACTTGGTGTATTTATTCATCCAAATTCTGACGGAATTGAGTCTGTTTACTGAGTAGACTTAAGTGTAAGCCGGTGTCCGAAATGGCGGCTGCGGCTTACGGCTTCGGCTGTTTCTAAGGGCGTTGCTATGGGCTTCCTAAGCTTCAACGCATGTTGATGTGAAGATTAAAGCCGCAGCCGCTAGTTCGGACCCGGCCTTAGACATGGACCATTATATCCGACAAGAACATTTTTGAACCATTATGTCCCACCCATTGTGTCGGACAAACCGATATTTCCCACCCATCGTGTCCGAGCATCATGTCCGACCAATGCGTCTGACAAACCATTATATCGGACCCAATGTGTCCGACAAACCATCCCACCCATTGTCTACGTCGGACACAATGGGCGGACAAAATCGTTAGCCGGACACAACGGGTCACATAATGGTTCAAAACTGTCGTCAGACATACTAGTTCAATGTTGGACATAATGGTGCGTAACAGACGTCAAAGCACCACCCATTGGAACTGAAGGTTTTTTTTTATACATGTTCAATACGCAGGAGATTTGCTGGATCTTTTCTATCGCACTAGCCATAGAGATCCTCAGTTATTTTGTTGAAGACACGCCAAGAACAAACCAGACCCGTAAGTTTCGGTCTGTTGAGCAGCTATGGGAGACCATCATTTCCCACAGGTCATTCAGTTATTTTTGGAATGTTTTTTTTGTGCGTGTGTCTACTGGGAACATACATTATTAAAATAACAATTATGGAAGTTTTCTTGTTTTTCATCTAAATGATATCAAGAAACTCTCGCATGAAGGACGAACACGAAGAGCGATGACTGTAATTATTGTGATTTTGAACTTAAATACATCTTCTAGATTACAGAGTAATTTTATTCTTTTGCGAAGACCAGGTGAATGCTTTCTTCTTGGTCAGAATTTACCAATTGACACAAAGCTCTTTCGGTTCGATGAAAACACGAACTGTTGTATTGTGCTGGACGAGATTTCAGATACGAATGATCTATGAGCCAAAGGTCAAACTGATATTTGTTGATCTGTAAATGTTCTCCAAATGTTGCCATTATTAAAATCTTTCAAAGCTATTCAAGATATCACGCAAAATAATGGCATACTGCGATTAAAAACTTACATAGAAATTATTTAGCATTGCTTTACAGAAGTGTGGTTTTCGTTCATCTATGACGTCTTTGTATGAAATGTTAATCTCTACAAACTTGTAAATAGTAACATTTAAGTTAATTTTCGCGCATTGTTATTTGTATATTGACATATTATTCTATATCTTTAATTGAATGTCTGATACAGCGACAGATTTAACGCCATCATATATAACTACCGGTTGGGAGGTTTACAGGTCAAACTATCTGGTTTTCCGTTTAAAAATTTCACCAAAAAAATGTCTGCACGCGCTTAGCGACTTTGGTCATTTTTGTTGAAGCTCTCGATTAACATACACGATTTCTAAAACTACATTTTGGAGAAGGCTTTGATTAACATGGAGGTCTGTAGATCTCCTCTGGGGAGTTTTTCATCCTGGCTGACTTTTGTAATGGCTTAGATGACTCAGTTTGGGTTGCAATTACAAGGTACCCAAAAAAAACGCTACCAAAAAAAAGGGGAAAAAAAGATACACATCAAAAACAGAAGAAGAGCATTTTGCTTTAAATTTCAATGTGAGATTTAATCCCAATGACGTGACAGGAGGGACTGGTGGGATGGACTCTTTTTCAAATAGATTAATAATCAATTTGGTTAAGTAAGAACACTTTGGATTGTATAGCCCATTTAATGAGTTGTGAAGGTCTGTTACTTGTCTTCTTGTATGCAGTCAGCAATACTACAGAAAGGAAGACATCTGTTTGCTTAATCAGTAATTTCAATCATTCAAATTTTAAACTACATTCCCTAATGTAAATAATAGATAAACCACAATGTCAAAACTCAATTATTGACAAAGCTATCTTAGCCCTGTGGTTCGGTGTATATAGCCATCAGTAATGTCAGAGAGGAAGATGCATACGAGACATGGATGGTCGAGCAGCCCGCCTTGTCTTTCACACATCCCCGATCATACTGTCTGTTCATGTACCATGATTTGTAGTGACTGATTTTCACACCTGGGTAGGTCTACGGATGATGATTCGATGACGGGGTTCTCAATCGAGTACCGCCCACGAGATCGAAGCAGTGAGCCGGGTCCCCGAGCTACGATGCTACACCACCACCGCCGGTGATTCAAGGCTCTCTTCTACCGAGACAGGGCCGCGGGGAAACCCTTGGGCTTCCTAAGGAGTGTACCAAATGGTGTACTTTACTGATTAAATGACAGATTTGCGTCGACAGCAATTTTCCTTGATATCTAGGGAGAGGTAGCGGTATCCAAGACCTAGAAAATGTTGTTGCAAGACTGTCTCCAAACCCTGCAAACAGCTTCAAACACGGTTGGCAGGCAGTGAAATGATTTATAACGTTATACTATTACACACGTTTTGATACGAGTAAGATGCTTTATGTTAAAGTGACCTCAAAAGAAAATAATCATACTTTACTTTTTCAAACACTACATGATTTGATCACTGGGACAGGATAGTGTTTTTTCTAGTAGAGAAAGTATTATATACAGCAGGTCAGAATGTTAACCCGTTAACATTTTGAAAGTCATTTTCTTCTAGTTGTTTTTTTCTGAAGGTGAAACCATTGTCTTGAAGAGTTCCATTTGGTGACCATATCACGAGCCTATAGAAAGCTTCTGTTGTTTCCTCAGTAACCTTTTACATACTTTAGAGTGTACAAAGTTGGGGTCTTGAAGCATTTGCAAATTGTGTGTATTGTCTAGAAGAAAATACCAACATCTTGAGATAAACACCATCAAGCAGTTCATATTTGTTTGTTCCTCTTTGACATTTTACTGAAGGTTTGTATTACATTCAGAAGGTAACACCTGGTCAATTCTTGAAAATATTTGACATTTTGTGGAAACCAAGCCTGTATTGTACTTATACATATTTATCTACAATAGATTTTCTATTCGTGGGTTAACACTTTCTAACTAGTTGATTGCTCCGTTGCTGCCTACGGCATGTTCATTTCAAGATTGGATTCGTGAAAGGGTGGGAACTCTTGATTTTGGTCTGGGCTTTGATACGCATAAAGGAGCCATCAGGAGGTTTGTGCTCATATTTCTTTCTCACTGAAGGATGGTTCGGTTATTTGATACGGGCGTAAAGCGTGCATTCTGTACGAAAACGGTAAGCGATCCGACTGACAGTTTAATGAGTGCCTGATACATTGGGCATTGTTGGTGAACAAAGTTCCTCTGGATTCAGCCTGTCAAAGGTAACCGATTTAGTATGAGATAAAATTGATTTTCTTCTTCTTTGTTTGTAAATGGATGGAAATACTACCTGAATCTTTTATCAAGAATAAGAGTAGCCAGCGGATATGGCTTTACAGTGGTAATCTTTTATGGCCTATTTAACTTCTTGAGAGCAACAAAGTTACCGAGAACAGACACCTCTTATCTTATACACTTTAAAGGTCTAAACATTCAATGATCTGTCACAACATGGTGGTATCCAATATAGACAAATCAGAACTAAGACAGCTGTCATAACTTGAAAGACATTAAATCCTAACTTCAGGCTGATGTTTTCTCAGTCGCAATTACGGTTATTGAATCGGTGGCGTATATTTGATTTTGTATACAGATCATACGACTGTGATGCAAAGTCGATTTAGGTCAGCAGTTCTAATAAAAACACCGGCAAGAGTCTTTGATCGTCAGTATAGGTGGATGAATGAATGAAATGATCTGAAGTCAAAATGCATCCAGTGATCTGCAAAACTCAATGAATTAAAGTCACAACAACTGCCTATCAACGACAAATATCTTTAACAAAGGAAGCACGACCCATGATCAATTGGTAAATTTAGCAAATTATTATACAGTTATGGCTATAAGAAGAATTAAAACGAAGCACATTCCAGTAAATTTATACATATGTCTTTTTTAAGACATGTACATTTTCCATTTTTATATTTTTTTTAAATGGACAGTATTAAATGAATTGAACTGAATCATAAATGAAGATGTTGTTTTATACCCGGACGTCAAATTATACAGACCTACATAACGGTTGCTCAAGGCTCTGTAACAATAATCATTGCGGTATAAAATAAAACCATCAAAAGAACAAGCCTTATTGTCTCGCCGTGTGTTTTGTTCTATTTGTGCAAATAATCGCTGAGATCTGAATCTACACTAAACAAACTCGTGAAAATATTGCAGGCTATCTGGTATTGTCTTTCTTGCCATGAGATTTCTTCTAATGATGAACATGTAGAAGTAACAAATAACGGGAGAGCTCTGTGAAACTAACTCCAACAAAACAATTGCAGGGTGTTCTGGTAAGTGTTCTTAAATGATAAAAACAATTGAAACGATCTCAAGATAATACGTGAAAGAATGAAATAATATTGTAGTTTGATTAGGGGCAAAATTCTTGTGAAATTGCGTTCTGCGACCTTTTCATCTTGGGGATGTAGACCTAAAACAGGAGGGAATTTACGAACATTGATGCGCCTCATGTTCATCCTATTACACGTAGTTTATGCAGTTAATTATCAAAAAAGAGACATCTGTTTGAATCTGTAAGCTCATTGATTATAAAGTTCACACCAGTACCACACCTCCTGGTAAATATGTCCTTCTTAAACACTTTCACAACAAAGTCGAGAAAAAAAGTATTAGAATATCACTGTTTCCTTCTTCCGATGCAACAATCAAATGAACAGACACGAAGTGTTCAACTAAAACAGGAACCGTTTTTCATCAATATGACACGAGCACAAAGTTCAAGGACAATTTTCACCAGTTGGTTTGTTGGGACTGTTGAAAACTAATGACATTACCCCCCTTTAAAAGGATAGTGAGAACAGATCCACATAAATCGCCTTTAAACTACAAAGAAATCGATACGTTGAGTGGATCAGTACGGTTCTTATATAAACAAAAGCCTAATCGATAACTAATAACATCTCTAATCGGTCCACCTTCATCTCAGCTCACTTGCAAACAAATTAATTTTGTAATGTTTAATAAGCATCGACGTAAAAATGTCCTTAAGATTCGGGCAAAACGGTGCAAAATATTCGGGAAAAGCAAGATTTAAAAAAAAGACACTTTTAATAGAAATTGGTACTTTTTATCTGTGTAAATTTCAGGCAAATCAATCCTTCCGCCCCCTTAACTAAAGAATCCCCCATATGCCTATAATAAGATGTATGCAGTACTTGTTCATATATGCACCCTTTACCATAATCCAAAGACAAATTTAAAATTGAAATTAAACTCATGTCTGTTTAAATGAAACATGCGAAACAACACTTTCCCAATATGATAATGTTGCTGGATACGCTGCTGTCGTATTTACGTAGCGATCAAGACGCAGCAACTACAATCTTACGGGCCACGGAGACTTTTTCTTATGGGATCAAATAATACTCAGAATTGGTGTCCCCACTTGATGGTTTTGATCTCAATAATTTATTTGTCCTCTAAAGAAAGCTCAACACAAACAAACTCCAGTTCATCATTAAGTAGATCATTTTAAGGCATGTTCTTATAAGCTTCGGCTTTCGTCACCATGCCATCATCTGTACGTTTCTTTATGTTTGTGTATTTTGTAAATTGTTTTCTCAGAGATGGAAATAAATGTAAAAAAAACATTGAAAATTGAAGGCTTATTGATGTTTTACGGAGTAAGCAAATTTCATTTAGGTTTTATTCGATCAAAAAGTCCATTTGGAAGCCTGTTTCGATGCACTATTATTCGGTTCAAAGACGAGTGAAATGGTCGAACCAGCCTTGCACGTTCAAACGCGAGAATCAACCGATGACTAAGAAAAACAAAACAAAAAACGCGCGTGTCGTTGCTAAGAAAAAAACCAACGAATAGAAACCGTGTATTTGTTATCAGATTATATTAGTTTTGCCGATAAACGCTAATTCTTATAGATTTAAGTACAGAAACGTAGCTTTTACGTAAGGCACTAAGTTCAGAAGCTACCGGCTTTCCAACAGCACTGTCAGGTCGCTACAAAAAATCTTTCAAAGCACACTCGTGATATAAATTTTAGAACGTATTTTCGTTATGAGAATCTAATATTTATTTCAATATCTTAAGGGATAAAAAGATCAGCAAAAGCTGTTTTACATCAATGTCGTGTATATTATGTCACGGACAGTACAAAACAGTATTTCGATTTCACTTCAAAATTCAAACCGAAGCAACAACGTCATAGTGATGTCAACATTGTGGGCAAAGTAATTAATTTGATGACAAACCGGTAGTCACTTCAGTACGATTGAAACCCATTGATAAAACGTTGGTTTCTGTGAAAAACAGCAAATTAATCTTTGTCATTTTTTTGTAACGTCAAATTGAACAACATTATGTTGAAATGTTAAAATGAAACCTTAGCTTCAGTTCAAATGAACAAAAGTTTCCACAAATACTCACTAGAGAGAACAGTAAAATTCGGTTGTGTTTTTCTCAGATAAAAATAACTGAATTGTTGATTTTACATTCTAGACTTTTCTTATTTTGAAATCGCTGATTAATCGCTTTCGTCAGAGTTTCATCAAAATCGGGAACAATGAGTTGGGCTGATAGTTATTCACCAACATTTGCACGAGGGATTCAGCTTGCTATATAAGTACATTGGATACGAATGTTTTTATTGGACATAATGCAGCTCCACCACGCACAACCCATCAGTCACGGGAAACTCTCTACAAGACAAACAGCTCTGATTGGTTGGTTCAGCAAACAGTTAGACCCTCATAAATATTGATATCTTTTATATAAACCCGGCTGACGGGGTAGTTTGTCTGTCTCTTTCTTTTCTTCACTTTGGGAAGCTGTGAATGGAGAGTGAGTCAGGATACATGGTTTGACTGGATTACTGACTATTCACCCACGTCATGTACAATCTAAATTCTCTCTCCCACTTCGTATAAATGCCCCGTGACGTTGTGCAAAGTGAAGGAATCGTTTCATTTACTACACAAGCTTGGTACTATTTGCTGCAGGTAAGTCTCACTTAGTTTTCTTTCAAAAGAGTTTGTTATAACTTACTTTATTCTGTAATGTCGAATTTTTAGTATTTTTTTTATACAATCGCAAACAGGTGTTCAGTAAAAGCCAAGGTGGAAAGAAATCTGGTATATGTAGTAGTAATAAAACCATATACATATTATATGAAATAGCATTTATGTAGAAAAAAAGACGTTTCTTTATTCGCAGATCTCCTTTGGAGACAGAAGACAGGATTGGTCGCCTATATTGGTTGTTTATGCGTTAACAAACTATATCAATGAGATTTGGCACTCACTACTTAGCATTTACTTCGTTTTCGTTACTTCTGACGACAAGCATTATATAATATAAGCATTACAGAATATATAATGGATAGATTGAAATAAAATGAATAGTAATTAATTAGTTCCCATAGGAGACCAGAGAAGAAAGCCAGAACTTGTCCCATTTAGATGATGCGTACTAGTTCAATCATCAAATTCATCTTGTCATCATTACCCAACAAAGTTCAAATAGAGTAAATTACTCCAAAATAGGAACGGGTGAGTTTTGTTACAGTTTGTACAATCTCATTTTCTTTTAGTAATTAATTTAAATAATTCATTTATTTTAGTTTCAAAAATTGGGACAATAAAATGAAAACTTACATTTAATTTGTCCGGTCCAGACATAAGTAAAAAAAACTGTCATTGTAGATGTGGCAGACCCTATAAAACCTGTACTAGCAAGATATAAAAATCACAAAAAGTAGCCTATATTACAATGTTGATCTCACTAGGAGGATATCATTGCGTTTTACTTCATTGAGGCTCTATGGTTGAACTAAAGTTCCACAAGAGACTTCAATTATGCCAAGTGTCAAAATATATGACACTTTGGGGTTTAATTCTTAATGAGTAGGTTTTGTATTTTGCTTACGCCCCCTTACAAGATGCGGGTAAATGATACATTTTTCAACAGTAACATTTCAGTGTGTCTGAATTCAGTGAGATTAATAGCTTTCCAAAAAATAATATGTTAATAAAAAAAAATATGACAAAGTTCTAGGACGTCTTATAAGCTATGTTGATATGTAAAATAATGTATACATCAATTAAGCAGCTTGTAAACAATGTGTGACTAGAAACTCATATTCACTGGTGGGGAGGGGGGACATTTTGATTGACTTCTTTATTCGAGAGGTTAAGTGGTCTTGTTTTAGGGTACAGGCATCATGATTGGTTTACAAAGAAGCAAAAATGTTTCTAAAGGGTGTTGGTCAACTCAGCAAGCTATAGCAAGCTACCCTAGATTTTTTCAGTTCTTTTATCCCCCGAACTCAAGTTGCCCCCGTCATTTTTCCTTCTAGCTCTCTCTGCAAGCCCCTGGAACGACTCGCTGGATGGTCCCCAGCCTCCCCATTGTCAACTCTTATAACAGTTGATGCCTGGTTACTTGAGTTCAGTCTATACAATAGCAGTTTTCACTGACACCTTTTTAGTCATTATAGTTAGACAATCGATGCAACATTGGACCGTCTTTATATAGGCCCGTGATACCGGGTATCAATCAAGCCCAATACACAAGAGTGAAGGGGGGTATATTGTGCCATCTATCGCATTGAAGGACATGTAATGCGTCCTCCAGTCATAAAATATATCAGGTAGCCATACGCCAATAGGGTCTACTTACTATCAAAGCAGCTCTGTATCGCAAGCAACAATTTGCCTCCGTACAGAGCTGCACTTGAAAAATGAGAACCCTGTGCACTTTTTCTAAAGGCGAGAAAAGGAATCATTGTATTGATCTAAAATATTTGAGTAAAGGCAAAGAACAGGCAATGGAAACCAGGCTGTTATTTAAAGGTATCCATGTCATGTGGCCTGGATGAGAACCAGCCGATTTCATTTGGTTTAGTGGTGTTTTACAGCTCTGCGTATCGAGCAGAAAGCTTTAACTTGATTAGTGAGTAATATAGTGCTTGTAAGTGTTCTCTTTTATAGTGGTTAGAAGGGCACTGAAAGAGTTACTCGGAAAATCGAAAAGTTGGAAATGAGATTAAAACTGATGGGAACATGGAGGTCTTTATCCAAATTATGACGTGGGAAATTGCCAGACGAAAGATGGAACTTATCAACGATTTCTGTGTCTGATTTATACAAAAGTCTTATACTTATTATTTAAAGTGATGCAACGAAAACAGCGCAATTATTCTTGACGTCTTGTCATTGTTTTTAAAATTGTACACCCCCATAAATTGCCAGGGTTTAGACTTCTATCATAGCATTCAGTGAAAACTTTGTGGCTGTTAACCTTTGACCTCTACGTGACGTCATGAGTGTCTTGAATCCTAGCACCGCTCACGAGGCAACTATCAGGTATCCTAGCGTTAATTGAGGGTTGAGTTCTACCACAGTTTTTTTTTTCACCGATCTCAACTCCGGCTTGTTACACCCATGGATATTTGATGTTGCACGTGCAAGGATTAATGGTGCATCGCCGTGATAACCCGTCCTAAGTAATGTAACGTTATCCTGTTAGTGTCGTCTAAACCCAAGATGATCGCACGAAGCAAACATCGGTTCAACCAAACATCTCTTGAAATAAATCTAACGGGATATTATGGAGGATGCTCCAGGCAGTCTAGAGGATTCTTAAACATACAGATATTAACCACTCAGTTGGGGAAAGAAATGTGCGTGCTAAGCTTTATTTACATTCTCAGGAAGGCTCAGGGCGCTGTCCGTGGTTTAATTGCACCTAACTGTGTGTCAAGACGACCGGCAAACCCCAACGGGTGATTAGTGGGAAAATGGGTCTGGTCAGCCATGAAATACATACTTAAAAGCTCCCGAAAGTGCTGGGTAAAATTTGATCAATTATCTTTCTCTCTCCGTTAGGTAATTTTGGTAAGACATGCCGCGAAGGGTTCTCGAAAGGTATGGCGTCAGGGCTGGCCGGCGGTTCGATTGCTAAAATGATTTGTCAGCAAAACGGTCTTGCGTGAAGACACACACGAACTCAAAAATCATCCCAATCCTCGTTCAAATTTCGCGTTAATTTAATCTCTGTGTGGTAAAATAATGATGTACTGGAATAGGGTGGAAACAGTAGAAAATTATTCGAGTCAAAAATAGTTATTATGCAAATATATTATGCTAGATAGACGAATCACGTCACGTGGCAAACGTGGGCTTAATTAGATCCGATGATAAAACGTTTTATCCAGATGTCAACTCTCTCTCCATTAAAATCAATTATTAACTTACAGAAAGTTATTATTTCAAAATGATTACCCTTCTCATACATACGGAGGGTGGGGTTCACTCATTGTTCAGACCTATTTTGGTTAAAGTCCCTAAGCTAAGCTTCCCTAAGCTAAGCTTCTCAGAAGTCGATAAGGGGGTGTGCTGGGCAGTGTTGTTGGTGGTAATCTACTACATTGACAGGCGAGGCGAGGCGTGTGTATTCCCATTTACAATTGTGTCGAGTTTGTTGTCATTGGAAGTCGAGTTTGTTGTCATTGAAGTCGAGCTTGTTGTCATTGAAAGTCGAGTTTGATGTCGTTCATAGTCGAGTTTGTTGTCATTGAAAGTCGAGTTTGTTGCCATTGAGAGCTGTTGGGTTTTTTGTGTGTGAGAAGGGAGTTTTGATAAAGTCGCTTGAGCTACGCTGAGCTACTTCTGTTCGTAATAACCCACCAGTTACACCAGTGTCATTGGTTAAAATGTATCCATAAACAAAATGGCCCGCCCTACTCACGGTACTGGGAATTAAACGAAGTGGGCTGATAATCCAAATATCAGTCCACGGACAAACAATCTCCTTTTTTTATCCACATTTTTGATGTGGTTTCTTGGTGGATAACAACTTGTTTTTTATACCAGTCTTATTTTTTTCAAACTTCCATTTCATATTGATATACAGGTATAGGTTTATTGAAGATAAGAAACAGCCGTTTTGGCTGTCACAAAGGGCGCTTTCATGTCCGATGTTACTTTTCTAAGCGACCGGTGTCCATTTCAATTATTTCTTGTGAAATTGAAAAGTTTCAGATCTTAAAGTCAACACCTCGATCCAGTCGTACACGATATATATATTGTTAAAAGCCACTCTACACAGGGACCAGTGTTATTTCTCCTAGCCCTTGAAACGACACGATACTTCTTGGTTTGTTATGGCGGAGTTTAATCTCCAGGCCTCGTCTCTTGAGAAGGTTTGTGATTATAATTACAAGAGAAACATTCGACACAAGTAGTTATTTGAAATGGAAATATCGGGTTCCCTTGAGATCTAACTTGTTTTGTCTTATATCTCCGGCTTCCCACTGCTGCATCTTTGATAAATGTTTTGAAAAAAATCTCAAAACATGTATCGTATAACCATACCAGTTATACGTTGTACATTAAAAAAATGTATGGATCGTGTAAGCTACATACAGGTGGCTGTTCTGTGTAGTTATTTGCAGTAATTGATTGATTGATACAATTTTACGTTGCTTAGCACCACTGTCACGTGGTCTAACGCCGCCTTCAAGTCTTAAGTGACCTCGATGACGGCGAATCAAACACCGGCTCTTTGGTGGCATTCCGGGTAGTTGATTTTGGTTGGCGGGCGAGTGGACTAACACAGTCACGCACTCTTGAGGTGAGGTTTGATCTGATAAGAAACAAACACAAATCAAATCTCGTGTTCATTAGTCACATGTCGCTCGTTCTGCTTATTTGTATCTTCACTGACGACCGACTTAAGATATTTCTCGGTTCTTTCTTCCTTCTTAGGACTCCGGACATCATCTGTAGTTGATCTATCATTCGTGTTCGAAGACGATGGGGAGTTACTCGGTTACGACCACCATATACCTAGCCCTTATTTTAGGTTCTTTAGTATGTAGCGCCCACAATACGTTCACCATGGGTGGTCAGAACAGGTGGAAAGCAGGGGGAAAAAGATCGGATCCCGCAGGGCGCCCTCAACAAACTTTCTTGGACCCATCAAGCTTCAGTGAAGATCAGGTAAGTTTTATGTACCCCAAGGATTTTGAAGCTTATTTGTTCATATACTCAAAGCGAGTATCTAAACATTACATCGATTCAGTAGCATTTGACGTTGTTTAAAACACCGCGTGTTTTTGCACGAAAGCCAACACTGCCGTCATTAATACTGTAGTCTTCAACCCGTTTGTGTTAAATGAAATGTTCTCGTCTATTAAAAGTTAAATGATGCAGCTGTTATAGTGTTTAACGTTCTCTACATCATGTTTTGAGCTCAGTCCTCCTACTGCTTTTCATCTGATTCCCATTGTAATAATCTATAATGCATAAGAAATGCTGTATCATCCAAACCAATGCATTTCTCACTGATCCATTGTTTAAATGTTTGATGAAGAGTTGTATCCTATGAATTTAAAAGGAACACGCGGCTTTACTGAACTTAACAGTCACGGGAAGTTCCCAGAAGATTGCATTAATTTAAACTCGCTAGCTAAACAAATAAAACGTGACCGGTGCATTAAAAGCATAGGTGCTAGCATTTTTTTTAGGAAGCACCGACTCCAGAAACGACTGACATGTTGGATGCGATTTGAATGCATCACTCGACAATTCCCTAGCTGTTTTAGGTAAATAACATCTCCAGGGAGTGTCAAAGTAGCTCAGACGTCACAAACACTGCATTTACAAATAAAACGCGTCTTCAATTTATCCGCATTTTTTTAGTTTATTTTATGCGAGCATTTTGGTTTTTTACATCAGTGAGCAATGCTAACAAAAAGGATGCTTCATGAATACTCTCCAATTGAAATTTTGTCGTCATACTGACTGACTTGACAGTGAATTCACGATTATTATCGGATTGTGTCAGCAAGGCATAATGCCTCTTAAATCGCTAGTTTGGGATTGATTTGGATTTTGAAAGGGGTCAAGGTGAACATCAATTTCTAACGACAACAAATTCAAGCAGAAGTTGTCATTGTCAAATGGATTCCTTAACACAACTCACTTTCACAGTTACTCTATCGAGTTAAAACATTTAATTTTGCCACGACTAAAAAGTTCTCAACCTTGTGTATTTCGTTTGTAAATTTGGAGAATACCGTTAGGGAAATTCGTTCTCAGAAGTCACCCTAAAACCAATAAGATAACTTTTTTGATTAAATTTGAAAATGTTTGCGCTTGTCTGTCGTTATTTTTGCATCTGACACGTCAAAAGACTACAACGTTTGACACCACGTGGTGTATTTTAGATACCGTACGATCGGCAACATAAACACCGTGGTGGTATACCTGGAGGTCATGCAACCAGCTAATTTAGCTCTACACCCTTCACAATACATCAGTCGATGTACTCAAGACGATGAGTTTTTTTTTATAATAACACTGCGAGGGCGGCGTCATTATCAAAGAACCAGCCGCCAGCAACAGGGCTCCAATTTTAATTTGTTACTTTTGTTCGCTTAACGCGTGATCGCAAATTTTAATGAGATAATATTGTGAAATAACAGCGTTTATTGATCTACTTTTGTTGAAGTGTCTTTTTGTTAATATACTTATTATCGATCGATTCTGGACAAGAAGCCGACGTTATTTTGGTCTGGTTTCTTAAGATGTTAATTTGTAGAGTAATGAAATTATTACATTTTGGAATACCGTACACCACAAAAGGCATTGTTCTTTAATTGGTTTTACGATATGACCAACAAAACGAGACACACAGAACACAATCAGTATCGACAATAGGCTCCGCTCCTTTTCCCTTTCCCTCTTTCTCCCTTGACAAAGAAAGAAAGAAGAATGAGGAAGAGATGACTTGAAGAGGCGGGCATCTTTACCCTGCCCTTTGTACTAGATATAATCAAAAATATTATATACATAATTATATTAGCTTTTGAGAAAGACTCTGATAGAGTCCAAACGTGAGGCCGTTTATTTTCTTTTTACATAATTATATGCTAAACAGTATTTGCAATACGTTATTTCTGCTTTGATTGCAACGTCCTTTCGTCGAAGTTGTAAAGCAAACTAAAAAAAAAACACGCTGAACATTACTCGTGTTGATGATTTCTCATTCCATGTAATTCTGGCTGAGTTTTTTTTTTTTTTTTCTTCTTCTTCTTCTTCTGAAAGACGATTTTTAATGGATAAAGAACGATACTCAAAAGCAATAGTTTCTCAAGGGAAAATGTCTCGGAGCGTAGCTTACAGCGATGAACCGGCACAGCATGATCAGACTTAAACTCGGCATTGTGTCTCTGCACGCTGGATTAGCTACATTTTGGCCTAGAGGGAGATAACAATTTGGAGAGAGGAAAATAATTACGTGCGTCATAAAATAACTTTATTTCATATTGTATTTCCGCACTTAAGGCTGATTTAAACACCATTGTCTAACAGAAAACATAATAGATCTAAAGGTACAATTATAAACGACCGCTTGGTGAATGGATATACAAATAACATAAGGAAAATGACGATGGAGGCTAAACGATGAGAGGAAAAAAAGAGCACATTAATCAAGGCGAGAGTAGAATATTCGAAACCACATCAGAATCAGATGAACTGGCCATTCATAAAACAAATATGACAGAACATAATGGGCTTTTAGGAATGGTTTAAATGTAGTCAGAAATTACTTTGATTCCATTAAGGAGAAAGTTCCAAAAATCCAAAGCATCACTGGGGGTCGGATGAGGGAATATATGAAATAAATTAGAGTATCGCTTCGACCCATTTTGTTCGCAGAGTGCCTTCACCGTATGCGACTGCATTAACTATTGTGGCTTTATGCTAATGTTCAGTTCAACACGAATTGACTGAAAGTTGTCCTCTGGCATTTCTGGCAAATTTCGAGACAATGTGTACTCTAAAATCTAATTGAAACCAACAATTATTACGATGTCTCAAAGATGTTTCTGTTGTTGTAAAAATTAAGCGTATGCACTATTGCATTAAACATGCACACACTGAAATTACTCTCAGGTAAACTTTGTCGGTACATTGTTTATGATGTGATTGCAGTCAGCATGCACCCTCAGTTAAAAAAAAAAGCAATTTAATTGAAATGCCATTTACAATATGCGGTTGTATAAGTGGTACCGCAAACGTAAAGATTGTTTGTCATTTTTTTATTTTCAAACATTAAAAACAAATGTTATAAAGAATACCCAGACTGTAAACAATTTTTTAAAAAGGACAGCTTTTGGAGGCCTCAAAATAACGGGATGACAACGTTTTTTTTGGGTTTGACGAAGTTTTGCAGGTAAATAAACTACATAACCGTTAATAAACGGCATGCCGTTTTTTACATTTATTTTACGACATAACTGTAAATTGAAATTGTACGCTGGTTTTTTTATGACAATTACCGTCAAAACACAGGTCTCCGTTGCACTGTGAAAAAAACCTGTAAAATCACAAGATTTTGGGGGCCTGAAAATAACAGCACAACAACGTAAATTGGTTTTATAAAGTTTTTAGGTAAATAAGCTCCATATTTGCTGTTGATAAACAGTAGGTGGTTGTTTAAAATTAACCGTGGAGCTACCTTAATTTTACAAGGCTTCCCTTGTAAAATAGAAGAAGCGGGGCAATTGTTTTACAACCCTTGCGATGCCGTCATTCAACAGTACATTTACAGTTCACTGTTTTTACGGGATAGCACTGGCGTCCAAACTGCCAGGAAAATTCCGTAAAAAAAAAGATCTTTTATTTTTGTGACAAGTGGCACGGTAAAACAAAATGTAGGTCTACGAGTTTTAGTTGTCGGTGATTGTTCGCAGATACATCTGTCACACTCAGCGTGATCCTTAAATGTCAAAACAACATATTTAACCACTTTTGAGAATATTGGAGTAATGTGGCTTGGGTTTCATAAACACAAAATCTCAACCACAAGGGATCCCTCTAGATCGGAAATTTAAGCAAAAACAACAGAAGTGTGTCGAGTTTGTGTTATCTTTTTTTTTCTAGTGTCACCTCAGTCAGTATTCACAGTTTTATTCTAGATTCATTTTTAGTTCCTTGTTGCATTTTGATGAGTCTTGAGTCACACCTGGTCTATTTAATCTGGAAGTAACCCTCGCTACTGTTGTATCCATGGTAACCACTCCAAATGATGGAATCCATGATTAACAATCGACAATAATTCAACTTGCAAGGTTAATTTAGTTTGGGATGTAATTACCTATAAAACCAAGAACCTAAATTGCGTCTTTGTGCAAGGTCATTTTATTATCTTTGAATTTTTTAAATTATCGGACAGTTGCCTGTAGATTTTTGTTATAAGAAAATACAAACCGTCAACTATTGTTATTATGAAACAATACAGAAATATCATCCGTCGTAGTAAATGAGTATTACAAAATGTACAACCGCATGCAGTAGCAGATGTTCGCATTACCAAGTGATGAATATTTCATTTGATATTTTGCAGAATTGGAAACTTTACCTTGGGGTCCTTAATCCTTCATTTAAAACATTTTGGAAACGAACTATTAGGGATTGGGGTACGGACATTATAAATACTTGAAACTTAAAACATTTATAAATGACTGCACAGCAATGGAAATCCTTCAAGAGAATGCTTTCCGGCAGCAGGCCTATTTATTTTATTAAGATAAGCCCATTGTTGCATCCTACAAAGACGATTGTTAAATTGAAGGGATTTTCGGTTCTAATTGTCAAGGCTTTTCAATATGAATACATTGTAAATATTCCACAATTATAATAAATTGAGGATGAGCAAAGACAATCTGGCTGATGTCGGACTCGAACCCGCGACCTCTCAAATACCGTACGAGCGCTCTAGCCAAATGAGATCTGTCAAAGGGAGATGTTATGAGCACGATATACAAATCTTACCACAAAGACCTGCGATTGGTTTAAATACGGATGTAAGGGCCATTTCCAGGCAATCTCCAAGAAGAAAAGGCATTCACATTTCAACGTCCACATGATTTTCTTGAAGGTTGTAAGACATCGTTAGAAAAATAACCCCTGTGGTACCAAAGTGTTCCTTTTGCATATGCAGTGCAGTTGGTTGCCTCTAAGTTGCCAGTAAAAACTGCCCCATGTCACAAGGCCCAATTTCAGGATCGTTAAAAAAAGGGCGTATATAAGAGCATACCAGTCATTGGTGAGAAGTTCCACCTAAAAATATCGTTGCACCTCCATGGGCCTCCTAAAAATTCACCATTTACACCGCTGTTATCTTTAACTCCTAGGATAGGAGTTTTTTTTCCTCGGGGGAGGGGGAAGGCTTCAGAGACGGGACTTAAGGGATGGTGACAATGATGTTCAAGCCGGTAGACTCTTTAACCTTGACATTCAATTGCTCTTTAGCTCATCGGATACCTTTTGAATATATGGAGGTACATCGTGACGTCTCGGGCTCGCTGACCGTGACTAGGGATTGACCATTATTCACTTCAACCGCTACTAACAAGCCTTTAAAATCAAACTACTTAATGTGTAAGTACCGGAAGACTGACAGTGTAGGGATGTGGTACTTTCAATCGAAGTACGCGTGATTTGATTGGTTCACAAAGGGAAAAAGTATTGAAAAACAATGTGATTGGATGGTTAAATTGCATCGTGTATAGGAAAGACCCCCGAACTGTACTCCCATCACTATACTCCTAGCACTGTGCATCTACTGGCTTGAAGCATCACGGGTTTATATAAAGTATTGTTATATTGATACCGATGCTCACGTTATCCATATCTAAAGACAAATGCTGAGGCACATTTTCTAATGATGTTTGCACAGTTGCGGTTCTGTTGGCTTTAAAGGCAAGAAAACAAGTTCGGTTCAAACAAAATGTAAGCATTTCAGACGGAAACATTTTTGATAATTGATATTCGTACATTAGTTACAAGTATGATTTAGATTTTTTTTTTTAAATTCCAGATTTTAAGTTCCTCGCATCTTTTAAAATCTCGATACGTTATCGTGTCGATACAGTACACAACCTCTGGTGTAAACAAGTCTGGATAAATTGCATGCACGTGTCTCTGTTTCGGAACTTATCCATTTAAATTCTTCCTATATAGGAAGGGAGGAAGACTGCCTGGACAAACCCCGTGACCAAGGCGACCTTGTTGTAGCTGTACGTTTATACACTCACAATAGTGGCATAAACCAATATCATATGGCAGCATTTTGAAAAGAGGTGGTTTGTTTGTGTAAATATGTATGAAATATTTCACACAGTCGTTGGATCCTGTAGGGATCGTCAAGCCATCTGAATGGAAAGGTACCCCGAGGATATCACGAACTCTTGCGGTGTCTTTTTGGGGGTACGAGATCACCCTGAGGTGATGTTGCAAATATAAACAAGAGTGAATCAAGCATGTAGATCAACACCTCTACCTTAACAATGCAAAGGAATTTCATTTCCGTATTCTCTTTATAACATTACACGAACCAACCAACCGGTCACTAAATTTTCCATTCTGTGGTTGTAAAGATGATAAAGTTAAGAAATATGATATTTACACGTGATCTGATTCTTAAAGGTCAGATGTCTGAATCGATAATTGATTCATTTGTGGCTAACACTGTGTGTTTGTTATGTTCAGCTCACATTTTATAAGTCAGGATGAACACTGGCTTAAGCATGTATTTATTTATTTATTTTTATTTTATTTTGGATCTGGGAGTTTCATCAAGCAAAATTGGTGGGTATCTTCTTGGGTAGTGGGGCATCACTTACCACTTTATAAACAAGTAAATTAAGTTTAATTTCTTGATTCGTGCGACTCTGTTATTGTTTTATTTAATTGGTTATTTAGAAATAGGTCAACAACTTGTTGTTTTTTGACTTAACTAATGCAAACATCATTCCCTTCTTTAAGTTACACTGTCTGAGTTTGCTTCGAATGAACTGTACCGAGACCTTTTCGTTCAGACGTGTTTATTCAGCGATGCTTTGTCGAAAGGTGCTTTGAATCCGACTTTACAATTCGAACTCGCTATAAGTGGAGTTTTGCTGTGTCGTTGTATTTCTAAACAAAGATGGCCGCCACGCAACAACACCGACCAAAGACCACTTCTGTTTGATTACTTTAGAGTAAGAGTTTGCTTGCGTCACTAGTCCTTCAGAATGGAATGATGATTGAACTCCCAGGAAGTAATTATCAGAGAGCTTCCATCATAACGAGGCTGTTTTATTGTTCTGCTATTTAATCCCCAATGCCACACTATATCGTAAGAATTGACAGCTAAAAATATGATAACTTCATCACTCTACCCAATTACCACACCGTAACAAACTACTGCCAGACCATTGTCCTCCAAGTTGACACTTCCTCATAGAGATACTATCATTATCAACTCCTGATGAGTTTCAGAAAAAATCGCATGCCAAGTTTCCTACTGAGGGCTAGAGAACGTCATACAAACCGCTGACAAAACCTGACCAGAACTTACCAGTGTCATCACTTCCGCTAGAAGAAAAGATTAATTACATAGTGTAAAGAAAAGAGAAAAACTCAAAGAGAGGAAGAAGCAAAGTACGTATCTTCAAGTTCCCCACTCTGTGAAGTAATTTGATCATGCTACTAATGTCAATTGAAGGCGAAGGAATTAAACACTGATGTTTAAACAGAAAAAAAGCTGATGAGATGAATTTCATCACTTGCAAGCTGCACAGATGTAATAGTCACAAGTCTAATTCTGAAATTGAATTCTGGTGTAAACACCAATTTTTGTCATGTTATTACTAAATGCATGTATGGGTATTAGAGTTGACCTAGTCAATCTGCTGAATCCGGGATAAATATCGTCCAATCATACAAATCGATATCCCCATCCAGTCTTCTATAAACAAGTAGACTTAAATCTTAACATGGTACCAGTACAGGCTGTCTAAAGATAAGAAACCATCATGGTGGCTGAAATCACCTCAAGGCTTTCTCGCAAGTAAGTAATGACAGCACTCCGGAACACTTAACGGAGTCGTCTTAACAGAGTATTTTTATCCGATGTAAGAGTTACCCGTATTTCACACTCTTGACAAACGGATTTCAAGATCAGTCGTGATGCTCACAGGTCAATGTGTACAAATCTCCCGCGAGAAATCACGAGAACGAAGTGGAGAGGAAGAGGGGCACTATGGAGGACAGAGCCGGAAATCAGTAGGGATATTCTCACAATGTAATTAAGCAGACAGTTTGCACTGACATGAAAGGCAACATCTTCCTTCTTTAAGACGAAGTGGGTGATGGATAAGATGATGATTTCACAACAAAAAAGAGTCTAGGAGGATATTGTGGATGTGAGATTGAGGTCATGGGAAACGAGGGAGGGGTGAGTGACGCTTCCCAGGAACAACGACCATCCCTTTTGAAGTGGGTTAAATTGCAACTAAAAAAGATACCGAGAGATTTGAACATAGCCAGATAAGATGGCTCATGAGGAGACTCAACCGGCAAAACCATTCTTCAGGAAAGGTATCAATAGAAGACAATATTTGTGTCACTCTACAAAATGATTGCGAGCAGCTCTTGACCTGCAAGGCCCACTACTCTTCTAAAAATATATATGAAACAATAAATTACAGATCTTTAGATTAAAAATAAAACCGCATAGCCACAGAGAGATTTCTGTTTGGTTTTATTTTTTGGAGACAAAGCATCTCCAGTTGTCCACTGTCTTTTTTGGCGGCGTATCTTACAAAGAAGACACATTACAAGGTGGTATTTAGCGTGAAAGATGACCAAACATCAACGACATCCTTATGTGGATTGCTATCAATTTTTAACAATAGAATCCTCCTTTGAACAAGGTTAACTGAAAGGTATACCTCAATATAGCATATGGTCAGAGGGGGTGTAATCTTTTAAGTAGTTCTGGTTCTTTGGTGCGAATAACAACCAGGGGAATCTTCTTTGCGGGAATTAAAAGTTCATCTCACCCTCTTTTACTCCCCATGATATTATATACTCGTGTGTACGATTTAAGATTGTCGGGAAGACGTGAAAGCATCTAGAGAAGAAGGGGATCTTGACATGGTTTGTTTCCGATGGAAGTTTAATCTTTAACTAAGTGGGTGCTTCGAAGAATGTGGATATATGACAGTGGTCAATCCCAATGGGGAATAGTGAACAACCACGCACAATTGTAAATAAAAAAGATCCGATGACGTATATGTAAACCTCAATATAAACTATGAAGTAAATTCTGAAAAATGTGTTTTCTTGTAGATCATTCTGATTGCTCAACTTGCATCACACCTAGCAAGTGTCCCAAGTTGAACTTCTGAAAAGGGAAACCAGATAGTGTCTTGGATAAAGGGAAACACTCGTAGTTTTTTGCGCTTTCTATCCGGTTGCCATGCCAACGCCGCACTTGAAAGACGCTGTACCCACATCAATTACCCATCGAAGGAAATGCAAATGTTTGTTTTTTTCTCTCTCTCTCAAGAAATTTATGCTTCTGCCTTCGTGTAAAAGTTTACAGCTATGTCTGTTGTAATCTCGGCGCAAATGAAGTTCAATCACACAAAATATGTGACTCAAATAATATTTACTAAATTATTAAGTTGTTTCCCCCCTATTTTGATTTGTGATAAAAAACATAGAAGTATTCTATTCTAATTTGTTTCATCACTAAATCTACTGTTATAAAAGCAAACTATTTATCAAACCATTATTCTAAAGCTCCTTAATTGGATCGTTTGGTAAAATTAGGCATTATCAAAGTGTCAACCGCAAAGAACATACAAAGTTAAAACATTACTTGGGATCTCTAAACACGAGATAAGAAATAAGAAATCGGGTAAGAAACGAGACCGGCAGCCATTGAAAACATCAAAGGGGGCTGTGTTTCCAATCAACTCACCATTGGTGGTTAATTTACGTGTTATATTAATCTGATTATATGTCGAGACATAGTCAAATGTGATGAATCGCTGATTGAATTGAACCTTTAGTACCGAATGAGTACGTTTTGCCTCTCCGTGCAAATTGTTGGTGGACGTGTTCAATTATGTTTGTGCCCATCTGGGTCAAACCTTGCCGGCCGTGTCTGAAGTAAATCCCGGTCAATTTTTCAACCGGCAGCAATTTTTACACAACTAATAATGGGTAAAATACGGCAATCTTGCGCGAGTTAAGAAGGTTAGGCTAACATTGAGAAGTTCAGTCATGTGTGCTGGCCCTTAAAAGATAGAATGTTGCCCACTTGGATGAGTATGAACACAGCTGGGTGAATAACCCGATAGGAAAAGGGGTCTGCTCTATAGGAAGACCTCACAAAGTCCACAAGATGTCAACGTGTTTTTCGGGAAAGTTTAGGTCAACATTGTGAGATGACCACGTTCCGATCTTTGTTTTTGTAATAATGTTATTTCATGATCTCAGATGATAGGCAGAGGCATCACTCTCCCGTTACCATGGCACCCAATAAAAGCACAGGCTTCAAATTGACGTATAGGCGTATTCTCGATCACTGCAATTGTAACATTAATTTGTCTGTTTTACTACGGCCATGAGAACGCAATTTCGCTACTTTGAAACACTCCATTTCCAGGCGTCATAATTCACCAGTTAAATCATGCCACGGTTTTCACTTGAAGAGGGAACTTTGATAAGGCACTTCAGTGTCTAGAACTAAACTCTTGTCTATGTTTAAGAAGTTGCGACTGGCCAGGATGAGAGATCCGGGAACGGTTTTGTAATCTTGTCATCAGACCGCAAGAGGAGTGCCTGACCGAATCTTTTCATAATATGGTAAATTGTCAATCCTTAAGCAAGCGTTTCTGGACTGGGGCTGTAAGTCACCAAGGAGACGAGTCTGCTGTCTCTGAGTTGAGCACGTTGATTTACAGTGATAACATCAAATAAAATACGAGGAGCAAACGCCACATGACTGACGTATGCTAGATAAGATATCAAGAATCACGGGCAGGAGGCCCCATTGAACTTGCCAAAGATTTTCGTTTTTCTAAGGAGAATAAATAGTGGCGTGTTTTCCCAAGGTATGGCTCGGTTGCGACATATTCCAATGCCCTGCAATGGGTTCCTATTGCTCCGCAAACGTTAATATGCTCTCTGTGTCACAGCCTCAATGATCTTCACACGATTTTCAAAAGAAGAAGAAAAAAAATCTTCATCACTTCAATTTTTTTCTGGGCCCTTTCGAGTAACGGAAAATATTATTAAGAAAAATAAGCAGGAATCTAATGCCTTGATATATCACGCGTCATTACGTGTACAAGTGCGTCAAGTGGCGTTATTCAAGTTACAAGTCTCGGAAACTGGCAACACATCAAGAGTATCGTATTCGTCTTAAGAAAGGATGTAAATAGATGATCTTAGCATCTCAATTAGATAAGGATGTTGAGATTATGGCCATCATTCATAACGATTCAAGTAGTTTATTGGATGTGTGCTGTTATTACGTACTATGGAAGCGTTGCTCTGAAGACATTGCATGCGTATGATAAGGTAGACTGTACGTGCAGGCAGTGGCAGGTATAGTATCATGCGTGTCGTTCACGTTGATTCACAGGAAGATACAAAATAGCAGATTCTTATCGTCTTGAAGGTAAAGCCGCCAAGTTGAAGACAGGCATGATGGCTTTAAAATCTACCCAAGAATCTGCCCACAATCAAGGTTATTCCAACACCCGAGCAGAGCCACCTTAAGGATATACTCTAGGGAAATAAAACAAACGCAAGAGGTTTGACAAAATCTTGTAAGAGCGTCCTGTAGTGCGATCGACAAAAATACTGAAATTTCATCACACAAGAAAACTTCCATGCTTTCGTTCAGATGGATGTTGTCCTATGCACGTGCCATTCCTATCAATACATCACTTTTGTTTTGCAGTTGAAATTATAAAGTTTCGAAATTCTTTTCGGTCATACCAGATGTTGTTACCTGCTACGTTACCGGTAATAAATCAGGCGTTGTTACCAACATTAGATAGATTACTGTGTGGGATGGAACAATAGCAGTTTATGAGAGAACACAACCTATCAATTCTTGCCTATTTTATTCATCGGGAAAACTCACTTATTATTGTTATAGTTATCATTATATCTTTCTGGTAATTAAACCAATGACCCTCAAAATTGACGAGAACTGTGGCCCGTACCGTAGGCATGGGGAGAAAAAGATGAAGCAATCAGTTTTAGATGTGGGAAGACAAAAAGCCAACTGCGGAAAACCCACACAAACAAAGTAGGGAGTGAAACCCCAATCCACATGCAAGGGTCCGGTCTGGGATTCGAACAGGGCTCCACAGAGGTAAAAGGCAGGCAAGAAACCACTGAGCGAGCCAACCTGGATGCTCATAACTGAAACAAGTATTTATGTCTTTCGGTGCGGTTTGTAATGACTGATGTTTTCGATTGTGGCTTTTAGATTTAAGCCCATTGTGCCCTTGGACACGGCCGAGGGCATTGTCAGTGTGTCTTCCCTGAGGCGAAGATAAAAAGATCACATCAAGTAGATTCAGTCAAGACATTTCAAAGTATGTCTTCTATCATATTAAGAGCATAATCTCCCAGAGATAAACTGGAAAGTCACATACTCGACAGCTTTACTCTCCAGCATCTGAAGTGGCTAGTTTCAGGGGAGTTGGTGGAGGGATATTTTTGTCAAAGGTGAAGATGGTTTGTGTCGTTTACATTTCTACACTTATGTGCCCAGCGTATCTGTCATTGTTAGCACATCTAATCAAATTATGAAAACTGAATCTTACGTTTGGATTACCTCATCCATTACGAGGAGCTAATTATAATTCCAATGTCTACAGTAATCCTGAAGGGAAGAGTCCTTTGTTGTAAAGCTTTCTTTCTTGTCATGGACGTTGGTTTTGTAATAATCTAATTATGCTAACGATAATTCGTTCAGCTGGTGGATGTTGCGTATCATTTCCAGCATCCTATCTTTGACACATCCCATCCCACCCTCGTCAATTGTAATTATTTAGTCTGATCAATACTATGCTGGTCGCCCACATACATTCATAGAACGGTCATGCCATGCGTAAAAAAAAACACAAGAAATATTAAAGTCTATACAGAAATATACGCGTTGTTGACGAGTGTATAACAACAATGCTAGAATACCAAGTGTTTTGCTACCCACTCAATTAAAACTGATATGTGTGTACACAACACTTGGCCCACAGACTACGGCATCTATTTAAGGATGTGATCAAAAGTGAAGGAGGAATAACGATGGTCAAGTTATAAAATAACAAACGCTGCAAGAAGCATCTGATGAAGGCGGTTTTATACAGTTCATTACCCTCGTGCAGTGTCGATGATGAATGTATAGAACACTTTGAAAGTTTGAAATATTTGACCGGTTGAAAGCAATTAAAACTTCCCTCAGCCAGACTCTTCCCTCAACCCCCTTTTCGGTGTTCATCCCTAGCATCTTCTGGCTGCTTCCTGCCTCTCTCTTTTCACTTCTTTCCACTTGACTGCTTCTGTTACTCTTGTGTACTTGTATTTGTGTGCTGTGTTGTCATTTAGCCTTTGAGAAAGACTCTGCCAGGGTCGAAACGTGAGGCCATTAACTAAAAGTTTTGCAATTAGACTTAATGGTAATACAAGGTAGATGTCTCACTTTGATGACATTATCGTCAAATGCCTCGACAATTAATGGCTCGTTAAAAAAAAAGTAATTTGTTGTCAAGAATTTGATATTATCCTTAATTTGTAAGCTTCAGGATGTCCTTGGGTGACTTTTAATACCGGTACTCGTATTACACGAAGTTTAATTAAACTGCAAACCTCTCGGTAGGTGAACAATTCTGCCACCATTACAAATGATGTACCTCATCTTGAGAGAGTAAAAGGGTACAGTGATGACAGTTACCATAAAAGTCACACATTACCTGAATTCAAACAGAGTATACAAGATAACAGGAGCAGTTTCGTAAACATAACATACGCTACCCTTTGAGCCCTGTTAACAATCTTGAACTTGCTGACATCGACAATCCTCTCTGATATGTTTTAATTTTCCTAAAACGGCAACAAGTAACATTGTGCGCACTCAGCAGCTGACCATGATAGAAGTGAAAGAAAGGATCTCACACGCGTATCGGAAATGGATACAAGTCATCTGGGTCGTTGGTGAAACATTAAACGTCATATCATCTTAAAATTACGTGACATCAAGACTTTAAATTTGTTGCAGTCATATCTGATTTAAAATTAGCACAACTGTAAGAGAAGTTATCTTATATAAAAAAAAAATCAAAATAAAAAAAATTAAAAAAAGTTGTCTTCACAGAAAACAAGTGTTATCCTGGTCATATTACGCTTTCCCATATCATAAGTGCAAGCCTACAGAAATACTTCCTCCTGATATTTTTGCGCCTTACATCATTTAAAGAATCCGGTTACTTAGACACGCCAGAAGGCACTCGGTATCATCAAGAAATAACATACAACAACATCTTCAACAAGAAATCAATTCCTAATAAAAAAAAAATTAAAAAAAATTAAACGTCTTCCTTTTTGAAAAGCCCTGATTGGATTGACATTGATTTAACCCAAACGCATTTAGCTGGTTACGTCCAGCAACTTAATGATTGATTTAAGAGTTATCAATCCCACATTCTTAACATCAAATAGAACATAAACATGCGATTATATGAAAAAGGAAAATGACTGCTCTTCTGGTTTTTTTTTTTCTCTCTTTTTCAGTTAAAAAATCAAATACCGTTTGTCCATCAAGCCTTTCTCCTCTCCCCCTTCCCTCCCCCCCCCCCTCTCTCTCTCTCTCTCTCTCTCTCTCTCTCTCTCTCTCTCTCTCTCTCTCTCTCTCTCTCTCTCTCTCTCTCTCTCTCTCCTTCTCCCTGAACTACTTCCGTTTTCTCAAAGTGAATATCTTACAACAAAATGCACTTTCATTCATCTTTGAATAAGAATATAAGAAGGGCGAGAAACCCTACGGGAGTCTTTCCTAGTCCACTGAATACACGTCGTGCGCAGCTTAAAGAGTTGACGCCGGCGGAATGGTTTCTTATAACTGACCACACTGCATCTTTGGCTGCTCTTGCATTTAGCACGTTTGGTTGAAATCTATTCAATACATTAGTTTACTTATTATTTTATGCCCAAGATGTTTTTTTATCATGTTTACGACAGCCCAAGTTGTTTACTTGGTTCTTGCAAAAGTCCAAACGATAACCGTGTTCTGATTAACGTTATTTATAACTTCCTGTAAGATTCCAAGGCTTGGTTGGTTCTTACAAACAAAACAAAAGTAACTGAGCGCTTTGAGACGCCCATCGGGTGTGATAAAGCGCTATATTATAAGAACTGCATATTAATATTAACTGAGCTCTTACGATAAAGGATTGTTTCATAGCTCATTTCCCACTTGTTCTAAGGTTAGCTTGAGTCTTACAGAAGTCCATCAAAAAACAACTTTGGTTCTAGAGTTTGTCTCTGATGGAAGTCTGATTTATTTTGTAGACTGTTCCTTATTTTCTACTGAGATATGAACTCTGTCATTAACCGCTGTTTTTTTAATTGTCTCTATTTTTTTACAGCCAGGAGAAACAACGGTAACGCTACGGGATATGCTAGTAGACATGAGAGACTACTGCAGTTTCCTCTTGAAGTTACTTGACAACGTTCGGCTGGCTCAAACTGAAAGAAAATGACACTTCTAAGATGGAAATCAGACGCCAGACTACTACGACGTCTATCTTTGTCTATCTTGCGAATTAGAGGAGGCTGTGCACAGACATGAATGCAGGACCCTATTACCAGGGAGACCATGGGCAGTTCAGATTCTCTACTTTAGAGTAGTGACGTCATTCCGCAGGATAAACAATGATGGATGCAAATCGACTGAGAGCGAACACTCTATTGCCTATGGGGTTACTTTCCTTCTCACAGCGACTGTGAAATTAAACCAGACAACGGGAAAGTGAAAACGACAAACTTGTACATTTTCAGAATAGTACAACAGCCTCTTTTCGATTGTGTTCTTTTTGTGTGGACGCAGGAGTCTTTTCTGCGCGCCTATTCTCAAACTCTTTTGACAACACGGCTACTAAAAATTGACGTTCCTAACAACATGTTTATTAAATTATTTCCGCCGACATTTTCGACGGTCCGTTTTTTTTCAAAACATCCTTCATTACTTTCGAACACGTGGGGATTGGAAAAGTAAGTAAAAAAAAAAAACAGTTTCCTTAAAATAACCGATACAATTATTTCCCCCGCCATTTGAAGTTGAAATAAACAAGTACCCTAATACCAAATTCGATGTGTACATTTTGATTGTTGCTTATCGCTGTTACATCAATCATCCCTATTTCACAATGAGATTTTTTTTTAGTGATGTTTTTTTTTTTAAACTACAAACTAAGGGAAAGCTTTTAATCCGAGCAGCTCGTTCATTGGCGTTTACACCACTGCAGCTTTGGCCGTCCAACGCGCGGGTCGACACACAAGCACTGTGAATCCTCCATGCTGATTGGTACATATGCGCGGATGGCGCGCTATCTTCGCGTTGTGCGCGCACGGCGGCCATAGCTGCGGTGGTGTGTACCACCGCCGTGAATGAGCCGCTCGGATTAATGTACAAGATCCGCCGTTAGGAACCTAGCAGGGCGGTGAAGCGATGGGGTAGTTGTATTTAGATTAGAGTCACATAAGTAATATTTCTTGTCAGTCCTTTCTGAAAACCGGGTTCCCAAAAGGGTTTTATACCAACCTTGGGTATAATCATGGAAATAGCTTCGATTAGGGGTAAATTTTCATATAAGATAATTATGAAACTTGCTAAAGAATGTAGTTTTCGACAAAATTGTGCACTTGGCAATCTCTATTGACTGACCGCTGTAAAATAATTGATGTTTCATTTCCGTTCACATAATTATTATTGTTTGCTTTTTTAGAATTAGAATATCACCGGAGATAATCTTGTAGTGTAATTTAAATAATCGCATCAAAAGTTCATGTTGACTGGTTGAGAAATATTCTAATTTAAATATAAAAAATGCTTTCATTTAAAATGAATCGAGCACCCACGGATCCCTTGAGCCTAATTTAGGTTTGTTCACGTAAATGAATGTATTCCTTATCACAATTAGTTTTTATGTGAGTTGAATGTTCCTTATAGCAAAATTCAGTCCAAATACGAACTGGTTTTAACATTTTGGTCAAAATTGTAAACAAATACAGCAATGTAAACGCCAGAAGTAATTGGTTGTCATGGCGTATCGCCGCGTGGTGGTCACGGTAGTTCATACTTGCTAGATTTAATCAAACGAAAGGGAAATTTGATATTTACAAATTGAAAAATAGCAGTCATAACAAACATCATGCCGCCATTTTGACTACTTCATTATTTGAATATACACCACGGTATATAATCAATATGCAAACTAGGCTAGCGTTAATATTGTCCAATAGGATATATTATTGAATTGGTAAGAGTGAGTGATGTTTTTCACACAAACCTATATTTTCAACTTACATATACTCTAGAGTATCAACCAGAGAAATGAGATGTCTAAATTAAAGTTGCTTTTTTTGTTAGACGTTTCTGTAGGAAAATGCTTTGACGACTAAAATAACTCCGTAACAACCAATGGCGATTACTCTGTCCCATTCATCGTGTTTTCACTACGGTGTGGTGAAGGCTTTTTACCTTTATTGGTCTGCCTTCGGCATTTTGACCAGAACTTGCAGTTTCAACTATTTCTAAAGGCGTGTAATAATATTTGCACAAAAGGAATGTCAGAACAAATTATAAATAAAGGCTCGCACTAGTCCCAGGAAAAAACAGCATCTCTATCATTTTATCAGTAAATATTTTTATGGAACCAAAAACCAAAACAAAAAAACAATTGATTTGTAATATGTATACATCTTAGAATTAACTCCTTTGATTTGACTCCCAAAATATGTTAGTTCGATTCTATATTTGAAATACGAAAAAAACAGAGATGGGTCTGCAGTCGATTTCACGAAGCGCTAAGATCAATCTTAAGATGAGTAAATGTATGAATCCTTCTTAGTTGCTAAGGAAAGTGTGATGTCACAATACAAATCACTGTGCATCTTAAAGTTAGCATGACTCCTAAGTAAGGAAGAGTTTGATGAAATTTACTGCTAGACTCCTTTCTTCACTGAGAATCATTTACGTACCGGTGGTAAAATCGACCAAATGATGGGCCCAAGTAACTCTTCAAAATGTCCAAGGCACACTGTAAAACAATTCAGCAAGAAACCGTTACCAGTTCCATTGTGTCTTGTGTTGTAAGTATGAGAATTGTGTTCTGATCCTCGGTTGATCCGAAAAGGATCATAGGGGTAAAATCAGGCTTGAAATGTGGGTCAAGTATGTCTTGTTGGACTAAGATCAATCTGACTCGGATTTGGGGTTACTGTGACCTTTGGGGTTATTTGTAATATTGCTTCCGGGTCATTTACATCTGCTTTTGAGGTCAGTTTGATCGTTTCCTTGTCATTATATCTTATCTGGGTCAGGCAGGACGATTTTCTAGATAATTCTGATCTAGATTTTAAGGAACAATTATTCTTTGGTTTAGTAATAATAAAAGGGTCTTGTATGCACTTCATACATTTATGATTGCAGGCACGTAGCCATATTCTTAAAAAATAATAATAATAAGTTAGAATGTGGAGTACAGTGTATATAAAAGGCGTACAATCTATTATTTTGGCTTCATTTTATCATCTTGAATAAATTATTTGAAAAACAATAGCCTATGTGTATTTGTCTAAACATTTCAGCTAGTTAACGAACGGACTGTGAATGATTTATGCCTGAGGTTTCCAATGTTGTCATTTTTACTCCAGTTCATCGATACCAATAGTGTATGGTTGTTGAATCATTTAAAACATTTCAAGTTTTTGACAATCAAAGTTTAAATAATTCATCACAAAATACATTGTGGATGCTCATTTGTACAAACATTAGATATCATTGACCCTCCAAAGGAAATATTTATGACACAAGTCCCTAAGGTTTGGTGATAACAAAAGCTTGATGACTTTCCATCACTCATATATGTAATAGGAGTCGAAATCTCTACTCTTGTTCCCCTTGGGATCGTTAAAATTCATTCACGGCGACATTTCAGCACCCGCCCATGAGGAGAAAATGAAAGGGAACACGCCTTCATGAGCGACAGGAAGTAGAGCTTCCGGAATTATACCGAGTACAAAGCGTATTCAGAAAAATGGAACGCGTAGAAGTTTAGCAAATAGACGCAGTGCGACGACTTTTTTTGGCTACATTTTTATGCTAATTTTGAAACACAATGTGGTTTTATTGCATGGAAGTGGTCAATTCTATAGTGGAGAGTTGATATTTGATAGATCTACATCGAAGACATATTCTGGTAGGTCTAAATTACAGACTGGCTTCACAGACTATCTGAGGCTGACAGAAAAATGCACTGGCCTGTTTTCTGTAAAAAAAATTCTGCGACTGAATAAAAATCATGAATGTATTTAATATGAATAAATCAGTTTACACATTTCTCATGAAGGTAAGGGGAAAAGAAATTTGAAGCTTAAAAGTCGGAAATGAATTCAAATTCAATCAAATTATTTGTAAATTGGAAACCTGCTTGCATTGAGCTCAAATAAGGTAATCAATTGACGCTTATATTTGTTGCATAAGTCATTTTTCAGATAAATACGCCATAATGTATATAAAACAGTATTATAAAGTCAGATGGTTCTCAAGATAACGCCTTATAATGATTATTCTAAACACAATTATTTCTTTGGACAATAAGTGGCATGTTTATCCAGATGAATAACCAGCACCTTTTTCGTAGGGGGTGGGCAAGGGGCACAGATATTTGTAGAGGGGAACATTTCAGTTAAAATTGCCTGATTATAGCAAATTTCGCAGTGTCCAGAGGCTGACAGGGGGGAAGCGGGGGGATTTTCCACAGGGGGCAGCTTTGCCCCACGGCTACGCCCCTTGGTTTATCAAATTGATAACGGTAACTTCCAATTAGTACATTTCATGAAGGCCGTTTGAGTACCTACGTGGACACTGCTCAGTTCCATCTTCATATACCGCGTTCAAGACGAACTTGACAAATTGGCTCACTCTCGACCCATCATCACTTGAAATCGTTTTATACTTTTAAATATTCCTGAATGTCGACTGGAGTAACTTTTATATATTTGCATGATGCCACTTGCCTGACATTAATTTAACTCAAGCCGATATCTCAAAGGTAAACTTGGACTCTAATGGTATTCGAATAAACAGTTCGTGTCAGCTTGAATATTCCACAGACAAGAATCTTTTAAAAAAATGTATTTTCAGTTTTGTACGTTCTTATGGCACAAGGGAATGGGTTACTTATTAAATTCAGCCGTCCCCCGTAGTTGACAAACGTCAATACGACACAAAAGCAAAGGGTGATCGCAGGAAGGGCTTGGTGTGTTAAGATTTCTAACAACCTTCTGGTCAGACGTGTTGCATACATACCACACTTTTATCTCACTCGTCAACCTTAATTTGTTTTTCAGATAATATATGCTAAGATCTACAAACCTTCTGAAGCCTGTGTACGCACTCTGTAACCAAAGCTGTCAATTTTAATTTAGCAGAAATAGAAACTCGAGTATTAAAGGTCGATGAAAACTAAACAGTTTTATTTCTACGGATGCGTCAGGTTGATCAATCGAAACTACTCACTCCACGTTGGGGAAATTTCTTTGTGTTTGCACATGATAATACTAATCTAAAGAAAATAATAAAGCTGATTTCTTAATACAAACAATTCTCTGTTAGTACGTTCGCCTGAAACATGCCACCTCTGCAGATGAGTAGGTGTTTTTATCTTTCCTCTTCCCTCCTTTCTATTTGCTTTTCTTTTTTTCTTTTTAAGACGTTTATGCAGTGTAGATCTAGCCAACTGACATAATATTACTTCACTTCCACAAAACGGGGACATTTCTTGGGGCTATACGTTCAAGGCTTACACTCTTATAACTCGAAAGGGGATAAGTTGATAAAATGACTTTGACTAGCCTCTTAAAGTTGTAGATAGAAATTCACTCTAATCGATTGAAACTAGGAACAACCTGCAGATGATTGTTGCCATATGGCAAATAAATCTATCCTTTACATAAAAAACGCTCTGTAAAACTAGAAAGACCTTTTTGTGAGGATCTTTTGGTGATTGAAAAAAATATATATAATAGTAAAATTCTTACAGGAAAACAGACGCGTTTCTGGTACTGGAACCTTGTACACTAGGGACATTGCAGGTTTTTGCATAAATAAAATAATGTGAATACGATTGTTCATACTGCGCAACATTCACGTGCGAGGTGATGTACGGGCCTCCACATTGACACTAACTTTGGCCATTCATATTCACAACCGTGGCCCTAATTGAAAAACTGCAAACACATTATGGTATCAATATTGAAGCCTTATATAAGTGCACAATATACTGTAGCCAATAACTGCGTCCATCTAAGTGCCTTGCTTCGGTCTTTCCCTCCAGCACGCCTGTATGAGCTGGATAACGGAATATTCTATTTAATTACTGATTTGTCCGTCTGTTCAATGAACTTGACGGCCTTCGACGTTGATAGAAAACTCTTTACAATCTCTTTATTCCCAAACAAAACTCTTTATAACAACAGCAAGTTGTTATAACTACATGCACGTGATCGGCAGTCCATTTTGTACACGCTCGTTTCCTAGTCTTTTTGTACGTTCTGAGGAAACAAACAGTCATCTTAGTACTGTGTTTTATAAAGATCGTCGCGTGTGGAACCTTAGTGGAGTTACCTGAGCATCTTCATCGTGATTAACCATGAACTACAAATGTACGAGTTTGTCATTGACAACACAACTTTTTTTTATCCACTATGTAAATGTGGGGAAAATCGATATGGAATCTTACAGTCGTCTGATATTTTCCAATCAACTAATTGATCTATTGATATATAATATCGACTGATTCATTATCAAGTTCCACTTTAAGATGTGCTGAACCGGTACTTCTTGATATCATGGTGCCGTCATCACAAATCACCATTGTCTTGACTTCCATTATTGTAATACTATAAGGATACCATAGTAATGCTATCGTCTTGTATTTTTTCCTCTTTATAGCAAGGGATTTCACGATTGTTGCTCTTCATGTCCAGTTATTCTAACATCAAACTTAAAACAAGTACGAGTAGCCTAGACCTTATTTCGTCTGATCGAAAACCATTCAGAACGACCAGAACAGGGTTTGTTATTTTCTTCTCAGAATGTACGAGGCATTTTAACGATGACGTCTAGGGATCATTTCTTCAAATTGATACCATCACCTTGTGGAATTTGAACCGAAGAGGGCGCAAGTATTTCTCTTTAAGACAAATGACAATAGCGTGTGATCAATTTCTTTTTCCGTTTAATGTAATGCCTTAAACCAATGGGATGGATTTATCGGTCTACGATGACCAATTAACTCCTTACCCCCCTTACCGTATTATTTTAAAAACTTTAATCAAGACAGGTGTATAGACATTATTATGGCATACCCGTCCGTCTAAATCAAGTCAAGAGCAAAAACAATTACAGTATAACTCAATATTGACAAAGAAAGGTGAAACAAATCCAGTGCAGTATTTTGACCACAGGGTACGAAATACTAGCAAAGATTCGACCCACTCTTATTGATACCTACACTTACTGCTGCAAGGTAGAGTTGTGATGACGTGAATTGTTGTAGTGTTTTCTTTTCCATTTTTAAAGAAATGTATAAGCGCCTTGAGATATTGAAGGCATTAAAATACAGTCTCTCAACCTAAATTGAAGAGCAATTTCTTGCCGGGCACTTTGGAAAGGAAACCGCATTATTGTGGTTTGCCGGGGTTTTTGTCAAGATAGACAACCGCGGGATAACTGTGCCTTTAAGAAGCATCATAGACGTGGGTATCTCAATAAATTACAATTTTATTATCATATGTATATAGGATCAATTCACTCAGAATAAAAGGCTTTGTACACAATAGCTCTATTGTTTATTTCATTGGGTAACAATTGCACTGACTACGCGGGTTGCTATTTATAGCAAAGTATAAGGACGAATCTGCTTCGTCTTTGTTTACGTTCAGTTCCATCTTCAGAATTGTTTTTACACCCTAAAGCAGGTATCTTAAACATTATATACCCTTGCAGGTATTAATTTGTGAATACTTAAGACGATGTAGGGATTCTGAGGTTGATATAGCATCTGAGAATATACTCTGGATAGTCTTGTTATTCTTCCCTTATGAATGCCTATGAGTGACATTTCTGATTGGAGTTTATTTCTTTACTTTTTGGATATTTGTATTGTATATTATTAAGCACAAAGACATTTTCAAAATGAAGTGTGATTCACTCTTAATTAATTACAATAATCAATCTGATAGTCGCTTTCCGAACAGAACAATATCAGAAGTAGACAAACGCGACAATATTCAATTCACCTCTTTAAAATAAAGGTACATTCGATGTGTCGGACAAGTGCCAACAGTTCACATGGGTTTTACGAATTCAAACATTGCTTCAAATTTATGGGGGAAAAGTCATCTAACAACGGTGTAAACTTACCACGACAAGTGACTTTTCATCGGGAGAGGAGGGACTGAGGCAAGCTCGTCCACCTTACCAATAAAGGAAATAATATATCATTTAAAAAAAGACTGGCCCACCAGAATATACCAATATGTGACATGACAAACATACACCCACACACCCCAAAAACATGTTAGTTCACCCACAAAAACATGTTAGTTCACCCACAAAACATCTGTTAGGGCCACACGCCTATTTGACCGTATAATTGCCGTAAAAGATCAATCCATGCTTGTAATACGGCTTTACTTTTGGCTTTTAAGTTAATTTTAAAAATGTGTGGTTTCGACGTGGGAAGTTTCAAAATGGTGGCTGGAGCTTAAACCGGATTCGGGTAGTGTAGGTGTGTCGACTATCAATTCAATTCCAATCAGTTCAGTATCATAAATACTATAGTCAGGGGACTTTAAGACGCGAGGGAGAGACAGACAGGGATTAAAGTCTGGATAATATACCAAAGTCACAGCGCTGATATGAACAGCAGTTTGCCAACGTTGTGCTTTTCTTACATCCATCTAATGAAAGTAAGAGAATGTTTATGTGACCATGATATGTCGTATCGAACCGGAAATTGAGCCTATCTCTCGAAAAAGATCAGCCCCCATCTTCCAGCGCATTTCTCAGTATGATAGATACGATAACACAAGGGGACTTAATTATTACGTTAAAAGTCAGTTTTGTTCGGGAACTGGTTATTCAGAAGTCTGCAACGAAAGCTCCAAGATGTTATTTTCTTTAATTATTATCATGACAGCAACCTGTCACCACTACACTGAATAGGACTTTTGAGTGACACAAAAACAACATCAACATTTATAGTGTGCCAATAGTGCTGTTGATCACAAAATATTATCGCTTCATCGCTTATTGTATCTTGCACGTTGAAAAGAAGCGGTCGTCTTCGACAAATTCGTTGCTATTCATGACGTAACACTTGCTGATGATTAAATTACAAATAAGTGGCCACGCTTTTTTACCTTTCCTGCCGTGGTTTAGGTATCATAAGCAGTGTCCAAATTAACAGCTTCGACAGTGGCTTTAGCCGGAATGCTGAACAGTCTTATTCTTTAACATTGTCATTGCATGTTCACTAATTGAAAAAAAAAAAAGTAAAACAAGATGGCCGTAATAATTGTGGTAGAACCTAAACGATCGAATGAAATAGTAAAGGTAAATCAGCACATGGAACAGCTGACTAGGTGGCGTGTTGTGGCTGAGCGGTCTTGTTCATCGAACTCAAGTCGTGGTGGCTAAAGTCACCGGAGTGTGAGCTCGAATCAATGGTCGCAACACACTACTTCCATGAGGGAGACACTTTACTACAATTACTTCTCGTGACCCACGAGTAAATGGATACATGCAAGGGTGGAGATTTTTGATGTGAATGATCAGAAACATCTGCGCCCCCGATTGCCGGTGCCCCATACTCCTAAGGAGTTGAGATGGATTTAGGAATGCTTTTGGAATGCTGATGAGCATGGGTAATAATATTATAAGTGATATTGAGACTTTGCATGGTGTGAATACAATCTAGTGACGTTTGCAGAGACAACATGAACATAAAACACTGTATGATATGTGGGTGTTCTTAAAAGACCCGGTGGCATAACAACTCGACGTTTCAATCATTATGCTCGGATCGTCTTCAGGAGAAAGGAGACGATCTACTGAAGACAATCAGAGCGTTGATGGAAACGTCGAGTAGTTAAACCAACGGTTCTTTTCAGAACCACCACAAACCAACCCATAGATAGATTTACGGATGCATGTGTGTCTCCGCAAAGCTCACTAGAGTCGGTAATATTACTGTAAGGCACTTGGAGGAGCCTCTTCACGTGAAAAAAGTGCGTCATAATTCTGTCTATTTGAACTGGAACTCCTTGCAGTTTCTGATCTTTAAATATTACTCATTTTGAGTCACATGAAGATAACATTTATTTAGCAGATGATTTTGGGATTTGATAAATATTTTACAATGGCTATCTGATCCATCATATAAACCAAGTGTGACACGTCCTTCGTCATTTAGACCAAACCCTAAAGGACATTTTCAGTTTTCACTTTTTAAAACCAGATTACATTTCCTCTTCTTCTCTTAGAGGGAATTGATGTCAGCTTAATCAAATCAAACCATTAGCATGAACATTGACATACGAGGGTTGTCTAGGTAATTCTAGATCATTTTGGCTACCGGACAGGTGAACTAAAAAAAAACGCAGTTTTCGGAGATGTTTAAAAAAAAAAAATCTTCTGTTAAAAAATTGATGATTATGAAGGTTGGTTGGCATGAGTTTACATTTGATTTACAAGTTGTGCATGCTTTTATAAGCTAAAGATTCTGACTGATTTACTCACTTCAGCTTTGAATTATGTTGATAAATCTCAAGTATTAGATTGTAGCTTGTCAGACTAACGTCCCGCATTACTGCCTCGTGCAAGTCATCTACAATTCACGGACTAAAATTTCTACAAAAAATTTCCCGACCGGCCATGAATTTTACTACGTGCAATTTACGGATAGCAGGCCTGCGCCTTATCTGTCGCCCTTTCTTTAACGCTCGACCTTGTCAAATATTTGTCTTCTATACAAACGGTGTAAATACGAAGCTTGATGTATCTCTGGTGAAGATATTATTACTTATTGATATAACTATTTCAATACTATACTAGACTATTTCAACGGCTTCTTATTAAGATATATCTGTTTTTAATGACTATTATGACTATTTTTGAATATAAGATACTTGATAAGACTATAGGTACTTTATTTTGATGTTATTCAACCAACCCCTTCATACTACTAGTCCAACAGAGCTGCAATTAATTGTCAGTTCCGTCATCAGACAATAACAAACTTGGAAGCACAGTTTGTTGACGGTACATGTAAATTTTAGCAATATGTTATGGCTATGCAAAGCGTGTTGAGATCGGTTACTTATCCCTAGATATTTTATTGACTTTATCTTCACGCAATGAAAAGATATGGCTACCTTGGTTGAAGACTGAAGACCGTTGTTGGTATTTTTGTTTGGGATGAGTGGAGGTTACCACAATACTCTTTTGAGGAATGTTGGTTTATGAGAGGCAGACATTTTTTGTTTTGTTCGTGAGGAGATGAAGGAACAAAACGTGTTGTTTGACTCAAATTGGAAGAGAGTTAATATAATTAATTCCACTGGGAATGATCGTCTGTTGTTTCAAAGTCACTGATGATGGTTAAAGGACATAACAATGACAAATTTAACTAATTAATATTTTTAATTGGCTCTCGTGGGTGAGATCCGACGTAAGTGGTTTTTGTTTTCAGGTTTAAATTTATGTCTGACTCCATCGATCGATTCTCCAGTGTCCATTGTTTTTGTAGTTGGTTTCCGTTCCTGATTTTTAAAATAGTCTTTTAGAAGATCAAAAATGATCTGAGGAATACTACGGTGTTTGCTTTGGATGTTATCAACCGATTATATAAAGCATCCGCTGCGTTTCTAAATTGGGATTTTTTTTCTAGAGCTGTTATAGAGTTTAACGTTATCAATGTAACCACAATCTTTGTGAATGTGTAAGTGGACAGAAAGGCTTTAAACATCAATATTCTCTTGATGACCACACACCCACTATATACCACAACTAAAAGTCAATAATATTGTGTCCAAAGCCGTCAACCCATTTGCGGATATTACCCAACTTTGATGTCGAGGTTCCCCGAATTTCTAATCTTTCATCCTCCGCATTTTGCCCACACGTCCACTTTCCTTATATCGCCCACGCACTTTCCCAGGTCCCACTCAGTTCCGTTTCCAAGGAGATTGTCACAATTGCTCTTTTTTTATCCCCGGACCCATGTGACGTCCTTGACAGAGTATTGTAAACGATCAGGCTTGTTTGCAAATAAATCGATTGAGGAAGTAGTTCGAATTGAAAGAGTTAGGGGTAAAATAAATAGACACCCGGGTTCCTGTATGACCCCGTTTCTCTTGTCCCCAAAATAGTCGTTGAATTCAAAATGAGCTTGATACATGTGGTCTATACAGAGAAAAAGTGTCCATTTGTACTGAAATAAGTGCTCGCCTCGAAGACATATTCTTGATGTTTGACCAGGATCCAGATATCTTACGGGAAAGAAGTTTTCGAAACCTAGCAAACAGTTACGTGCCCCCTCCGCCCCCCCAAAAAAAACAAAAAAACAAAAACAAAACAAAACAAAACAAATGGGTAGCTCCTAAAGAGGGCGCTGTTTGGAAATCGTAACTCGCTGAAGAAAACGTAATCACTGCTGGGTTTTTTTTACATATATATTATTTGTTCACTCTTCAAACGATATGTCCAATTGGGAAAAGTTAGATGTGTTCAAGAAAACACGGTCCCTAAAAACTCTTGTTATCCCAGGAATCCTGTATTTTCCATATAAAGTGGCTATATACCAGTGAAACCCGTAGGCTTAATGGTACCGTATTAATGAGAAATGAAAGCAATCCATCTACGGTCTGTATCTTCCAAATTAAAAAATGTAGAAGTACTAATTAATGTATTTGTTGAAGGTTAGCCACTGGCCTTTGAAAGGAAAACTAATCACGTTATGCGCGTGGAACATTTCCACTTCGCTCTTAAACCAATGATCCATATCTTTGTGTGAAATGGCTTCGTCATTCTATCAAGTTGAGTATTGCTTGTATGTATTATTTATAATTGCTTATTTTTTGTTTTAAATTTATCAGTCTTGTTGTATGTAATGCTACAAATTTCCTTTAATTTTAAGGACTAATATGATATATATGAAATACATATGAAATATGAAATATGAACTATATGAAAGGGAAGGGCTTAGCATAATGAGAAGACAGTTTTTCATATTAGTTCCAGTTGAAATTAAAAGAAAACACGAATAGAGGAATGGTGCAGTTTATATGCTGCTTAAAGAAAGTGAAAAAAGTTCCTCTGAAAATATGCCATCTTTAAACTTGAGAAAGTTTTGTTCAAATAATGTAATGCCGCTCGCATGATATATGGCAACGGTTGTCCGAACAAGTATGCATAAAATAATTACAACAAAACACGTATGTATCAATATGCTCATTCATTTTCCTAAAACTGCAGGCGTTTGTTAGAATAAATGCCGATTTCCAAGAACAACGTGAACTGATCCAAATATTGAGTTAGAAGTCCTTTACTTCTCACTACAAGATCCAAAGAGATGCATTCAAACAAAAGCCAAAACACATCCATCGTGATGGGCAAATAAGATAATGTGTCAGACAAATACAAAGTTAACAAACAGATTGAAACAAGAGCTGTAAAAAAAAAATGCAAAACGAAAATTGAGAATTTAATGATCCCAGACGAGTCGCGAACGAATCGCTGTGTATTACTAGCCTCAGGCATTAAGATACACAGAAAGAATTCTCCCTGGATTACATATAATCACCATAATATCTTCTTTATGGGTACATGATAGGCATGATGGCGCAATGCGTTTAAATATTAACAATTTCACGAGTGTCAATAATTTCGAAGGCGAATGACAAATATGTTATTTCTTTCGACTCGAGTAAAGGCACGTATATACCAAATGGTAATACGAACGTGTGAAATAAACTGTGTTTGAATAATCAAACCATTTATTTCATTCCACTGCCAAGGTTTGTTTGTCTACCACTAGAAAATCTCTTGTGGATACTTTAACGTATTCTTAGATTTTCTTAAGTGAGTAAACATAAAATTAAAGTTTGCTATGTATCATTAGATATATTAAAACAACATATTTGCGATTTGTTTTTGAAACATGTAAACAAAATTCCCCGCAGACTAAAAGTACAGTTGTTGTTGTCTTAACGTTTTATGATTACTTTGATACAGGGTTAGGTTACTTCTTTGGTGGGCAGGCTGGAAACACGTAAAAGGTCATGATCAAATATCTTGAACAACAGAGGGCGTAAGTCATTACACTTGTCCGTCTCAATAATTTTATTTAAAAATAATGCTAGTAGACGAGTTCAATATCTCATGAAATATGGTATAGCGCCCCCAATCGTTCTATACAGATAAACGTCACATTAAAATAATTGAAAACTATGTTTATTGCCCTTTTGTTGAAATAATAAGATCACATCCCATAGGAATCACAAACTGTCCACCTTTGTTTTATTTTGGTAATAAATAAATGTAAAGTCTTTCTGCAAAATGAGAAAATCCCATTATTTTGTGAACAAAGAGCCGGCATATACAAGTCACTTTCCTTGCCATGGCAAACATAAATATCGCCCTCTTGTGAACTAATTATCTTTTTCTTTATATCGTGGAGAAAGACTTGATGCTCGTTAACAATTTACAATTAAATATGAGTAACATTTGTTACTTTTTTATACAACTGTGTTTTTATGTATCTTTAATTCTTTTAAACTGATCACACATTCGCATTTATTCAAGACCGATTTTTAAGCATAATCGTGTTGTAGTCAACACTGCAGTAACAGTAGTTAGAGTCTCTGTTACAGTCTTAAAAGGTATTAGGAAATGAATTTGTGTCCAGATTGAAAACTATGAAGTATAACCATATTAACCTAGAAAATGCAATTTTTCAAAAATAAAATGAGGGGTGAAACCCACGCCCCTAAAGGGGAATATTCCTGACGTAGGTAAAGACAAATGCTTTCGGTCAGTGCGCAGCGATCGATACGTGTTGATGTGATACATTATGCAAACTGATGTAACTTCATGCTCTTAGTTTCTTTGAACAAATCTCTTGACAAGTTGCTTTTTATAATATGGGAAATGCCATCGAGGTGTCTTGTTGCTGGTTGAAAACTGTTACAGATGGTTTTCAGTCTGCACAGATTCCCATCAGATCCAAACTACCGACAAATGTGGACGGCTGCAGTGAAACATACCAGAGCTAAATGGTCATTTCGTCGCTGCGTTTGCATTGTCATTCGTTGCCTCGATCTACGTCACCAAAGCGCGCCACCAGGCGATATCGAAACGGATAATACAACTTTTGAGGGATAGATTTAAATAAGATAACAACTCATAAGAACAGTAAGTTTTAATTTGTATAATTAGGCACCAAAAATGTAATGTAACAAAAAATGCTACTTGATGTGACCTTTAATCACATTTGATAATTGTAGGGTTTATTTCAGTGTTGTTATTGAATTACTCTTTTTAAAGAGTAACAGTAGACGCACGTTTTGAAAAGCTTTGCAAAAAACATGAATGTGTTGAGAAATGAGCGAGGTTGATGACTACATAGTCTCCCTCTCTCATCATCATAGATCCAGACCGGGGATTGTGGAGGGGAAAAAACCCCTGAAGTAACAGGGAAGCACAGAGAGCTCGTGCCAAGGTGTGACTTCATCTCATTCTTCTAAATTGTCATATATTGATGGTATCTTTGGGTACAGGAGACAGGACTACAATACACATTGAAGAACCATTTAAAGATACACAGTTCTCTTTGCATTCATTGTGATATCTTCAGGAGTTAGAAGACATGGTATATGCAGGATATTAAAGGAACGTCTTGTTTATCAAAATAGCATTCACTAAGCCCATGTTGTAAACATTACAGCATGAATAAACAAATGTGAGCAAAAGCTTGAACAAAATATTTGTTTGAAAACACGGAATAGCTGACATTACAAAGAAATTAAATATAATAATTAGTTTAAAAACAGTACGGTTAAAACCTATACAGACAAAAGAAATTGTCAGGTTGTTGTACTAAGAGAAACAGAATAATTTGCAAAATGAATTTAAGAAAGATTGGATTTTACATCCTTCAAAATTAAACATGTTAAACGAAGACAACGAACCACATTATAAGAAACGTAACGAGTGGAGGTGTGGAGTTGCAGCAAGAGAGAACAATCAGAATTTGCGATGCCAACTCCAACTAAATTATACAAGTATTTCCAAATCAGTGAGTTATTAAATGGTTTTTAAAACGTCTCGTCATTTTATAACATTTTCCAAAACAAGTAGAAGAGCAAAACCTTTTCTTAGATGACAAGGTATACTTTTGTCAAAGACCAGTGTCATCACTTAGTGTCTCCCAACATTATGCATGAAATAACAAGCCTGTCAACATTCTGGCTCAATCCGTCATCAAAGTTGCGAGAAGATAACGAACAAAAATTCCACCCTTGTTGCATAGAATCGTTAACTTTCGGATGCCTGAGAAACGCTTCATGCCTGAATCCTTTCTCAGATTCAATTATTTTGGTGAACAAAATTACCTCTTTCTCTAAAACTACATTACTTCAAAGGGAGTTGTTTCTCACAATGTTTCACACTACCAGCAACTCTTCAGTACTCCTTATACCTTAAGTAAATTACCAAACGTATACCCTGCTTTTAGCTATCATCACAACGCACTTGCAAAGGAAGTTAGAATGATTGACATTCGCATCGATTTTATTTTTTCCCCTATTTTTTGTTCTTCTTCAGGAAAGCTCTGTAAGATAACCACACATCAAACCTGTTCTTTAATCACCGAGCTGTCAAGGAACTAGATTGTCACGAATCCAAGAATAAAATACCAGGCTTGCTTGAGGAGCAGGGAGAGACAAAGCTATACTGGAAAAAAAGATGCTCGATATTGAGAATCGGCTGCGACACGATGTCAGATGAGTTTAACTACTCGTTTATTAAGTACAATGTGTACCTATGCTGACAGGTAAATTTGGTACAGATTTTCATGATGGGGTATTTCCGGGTTATAGCTTGGAAACCTGTCGGTTACATTGACATCGTTTCTTCAAAGTCGACCACATTCATTTAAATCGGTTTAATGTTCAAGAACACAATTACTGTGTAAAAAGAACATCACCCTACTCTGACGAAAAGAGTGAGATTGTAAGCATTATGGGGTTTTTTTGTGAGTTTTTTTTTTTTTTTAATCAAGGCAGAGAGACCGTGTTAAATGGAATTTTCCTGTAAGTTTGCTACGTTTTTTATTAGACAGCGAATTTTCCACTGTTTCGGTTGGTCTTAAATCTAATTGGAGGAGTGCCATATGTTGGCAAATACAATGTGTACACAATTCAAACTATTCTAAAGAGCTCAACAGGCTCGCAAGTGCGTGCACTGGTAAACGAAAGCTAACATTATTTGTTCTCATAAACAAACAGTTCATCGTGAGCAATGTTTCCCTGGTGGAGACAATGTTTAATCGATATAAATATCATCTTAAACATCGTGTGTAAAATCAGACTTTCACACTTTGCTTTTGCGTGTTTTGTTTTGCTTTAACTCGTTACGACCTTGTATAATATTTTCTGTTTGATAATTTGGTTTCTTAATTTTTTGTAATACTAAAACTACAAGCTCTTTATTTTAAACTCTCCATCAGAGGTCAATAATTTGACCACTTCATCTTAAATCTAGAATCTAGTATATACTGTTATCGTAAAGATCGGCCATGTCCTGCGGCTGCGGCTTGGTAGCCACGTTGACATGCATTGAAGCATGTAGGATGCCAATAGCAACAGCCGTATGCCGCAGCCGTAGCCACAGCCATCAATTCACACACAGCCAGAGTCAAATGTTGATAACTCCTCGTCTGAGACAGGGTTCTGGATCACAGAGGGATTTTCATCAGTATGGAAAGAAAACAAGTCATGCAGAAGAAGAAAAAAAAATAGATCGTAACGCCTCCGTCTTGAATTAACATAATTCAAATGAAGACAGTCCTGGCAACTTACAAGAAAACGTTCCATACAAAAGAGAGGGACGTCAAGATGTTTTCTGACTTGTATAAATGACTGAAGAATAACATTGTGTATAACGTCCGACTACCAAAGTAGAATCTTCACTCATTTATCTCGGTAATTACTAAATGGCTGTCAGAATCTAATTGATAACAAGTGTACATAGGCCTACATTATTCATCGTCGGTGTGTCATTGTAAAGATTAATTGGGTTAGGGTTCTTAGCAAATTGTCATATGACATTGTTTTCAGACACAACCCCCCCCCCAAAAAAAAAAAAAAAAAAAAAAAAAAAAAAAAAAAAAACTTGTTTCCGAATGCGCGTTTTCCTTTTATTTTCATGCAGGTATAAAACAAACTCTTCGACAAATTTCGCTTAAACCCTTCGGCTCTGCAGACTGAACTGCACAGTGTAGGACAAACAGAGGAAATGTGCCAAATGAATCAATTCAACAAACTCATTTGGCCCGAATTTGCCTCAAGCTGCACATTATTTACATCAACTTTTGTTGAATTATATCATTGAATTGTAGTTTACAAACATTGTTTTTAGTTTTTTAAGTAATAACGATGTTGAGAATAATAATAAAAAAAATATTTAGAAAACAACCATTAGACTCAATCCATTGTTCTCAGTTGAAGGGGTGATGCCAACTTATAGTTCCATGTAAAAAAAAAATGAAAAGCTGAAGCTGTAATATTAATTGGTGACGCCTTACCCTGGCGCCTATATCAATATTCGTGGGTTGAAAAACGCACCTTTCAATTCAACAGCTTGTTTTCAGTCAGAGTTAATTTCCATTCGTGGTGAAAAAAAAACAGGTTGAAAAGGGGGAAACATAATGAGTTATGAAGTCAACAAGCATTGTCTGCTAATTGCAATACGTCTGGCCATTGTAATTTGTTCCAATCACGGACTATAACTTACGATATGTCATTGGTTCAGCAAGTTGAGTTGTCTTCTACTCACCATTACGCATTGTGAGATCCGTACCTCAATATTGACGTAACGGGGTAACGAAAATAGAGCGAGTCCACCTGTTGGAAGGTTTGGGTTTTTTTTCCGGGGCGGGTATGTTAAGAAATTAACTATTATACTATATATAAATGGATATCAGTTTATCAAAATGAATGTAATCATAAAACAAAGTTGATTATCTGAATGGTATAGTCTTTGTTTTTCATTAGCTAGAATAATTTAACAAAACAATGGTTACAATTTATGTGTAAATCTTATAAAGTATATATATATATATATATATATATATATATTATATACACTTCAAAATATATATCAAATTAAACACTTTCGTAATAGATGGCCTGTGGTTTAATATTTCTGAAAACGAAAACATGTTATCGATGTTACGATTCATTAAGTGTGTTTTGATTATAAAAAGTAACAAAGACTAATCTTGGATATTTTGCTACAGGATAGCCAAAATAAAACGAGAAATTGTCAAATCTAAACACTCTGGGAGGTGTTTTGTCAGTAACGGACATTTACACAAGACTTCATTGTGCAAACTACTAATCTCAGATAAAACATGATCAGTTTACGGATCAGTTTACTCAAATCAATACAAGAAATCTCGAATAGAATCCTACATATGTCATCTCAAGAATTCTAAAGGCCTCGGGTCGTTTATGCATTTGGGTATAAGAGTTCAATTGCTTTTACACATCGTCATCCGTGGACACACTCCCCCGCATTTGTACCCATCTTGTCGTGGAATGACTAGCTTTTAATTTTAGTGTTTTGGTGATGCACACGAACTCTGAAATGTGTGTTTGCACTCTATGAAGAAATTTCTCAAATCGCCAGGGCTTTTCAGATTGGCGCCAGGGTATCGGTTCATGGAGAATTTAACCCATTATGGAAATTACATTTAATTTCTTCTCGTCTTTGAATGGTGTGATTGGTGTCCAGAAAGTATTTCTAGGTTTAAAGGTTTTTTCTGTTTTAAAAATGCTGATAGAGCCGGCGAGATATCTTCTCTCGTCCAGGGAGTGATTCTCACACCAATAAAACTATCAACATTTTCATTGTAGGAAATTGAGATAACAAAGTGAGATTCATTGAAAAGGGAGCTGTGCATTTTCGGAATCATTCTATAAATAATGCTCGGCAGACAAACATGTTGTTGCGAGGCATTGAGTCGGTTATCTAAAACTAATCATACCACAGAAACAGAATTGTGTGTAAAATATTACTTTTTGGTATAAAAGTAATATTTTACTAAATGTTTCCTTTATTTCCGAAAAAGTGAAATGATTAATTCGGTTTAAGTTGAGTTTCATTTGTTTTTAAAAACATGTACATAAATTCAGTTTTTGTGATACCAGACTGATGACAAAAAATGGATAATTATTTCATAGAAAATAGTCTTTTTTGTTAGTCAATGATGCGCAGACAGATAATAAATCAACGACAAACGACAAAAATAGTTTACGATGATTAATATACATATATATATAGATATTGTTTAAACAAAATATTCCTGATTATTTACCTATTGGTAAATGTTGCGTAAATACAAACAAGTCAACGACGAACGTAATTAGCCATGAGTTACATTGCATCCCAATATGAATAAAAATGTGTGATAACAGCATGCATTGCATCGCTCAGGAAACCTTGTAAACAGCGTCATCATTCCAAGAAATAAACCAAAAAACAAACAAACAAACAAAAACAGCTAATAGCTCAAACTATGCCAGAACTAATCAAGGTTTCTTTCTTTTAATGGGAGCTAATGATGTCATGATTACATGTTCATGTATGGGTCATATCCTGATCAAACATCTTGCGATGGTCAATCATCACGACCACGGGGGCGCCGGGCTGGAAGTCTAGCCTACAGCTGTTAAGGTTGATAGTATAAGTATTCAAACCATCCACGTTGGAGAATAAGCTTTTTAAAATGAGGGTAATGTAGACTTAACGGGAGAGGGGAAATCAGTTGATAGACCTGGACGAAGATTTAGTTATTTTATAAGTGGATATGTCAGAATGGGTATTAGTACGATAAGGTGATACATCCATAATAAGTTTTCTCATTCTGTCTGTCACGTCACATCATTGTCTCCTCAAAAGGAAAACATCAAGTATTAAAACTGATATCAAAGTATATTTTACGACGTCTCTTTACAGCGCAGCTTCTGTTAATCCATCTTAATTTTTCGAAGTGCCATTATGTCACAGTTGAGAATGAAATCAACACATTTTAGGTCGGGAGTCAGACAAATGGGTGGGTACAAGTTAGGGCAGAAAGAACCCGTTACAATTTATCCCTTTCCTGATAATAACAGCACACTATTGGTGAGTTGTTTTACTTCAATGTATAGCTATTTTCTGGATGCTTTATTTGTACAAGATGTATATTAAACAAAGTCACATGCCCTTTATCAATAGTGTATGAAAGACACCACACTACATCATTCTGACTTTTTCCACAACAATTATTCTCATCTGAGAAAAATGCACTGTCCTAAACAAGACAGTTTCGTTTCTCAATCATTCCTGTTACACCTCATCAAATGTTAGATTGACTATACATTACATATGTATACCGTGTGGCAGATTCAAATTCATCGGGGATTCGATAACAGGGAGAACCTAATAATAAAGAGTAGTTATTATGCGCTTTATCAAGCCAAGGGAGGCCTCTCGAAGCGCCTTGCAGTAATATTACCCCTGTTCATCAGGCCCTAAACAATCCTAAAACCATCTCAACTCCTTTGGAATGTGCAGCACCGGCAGCCAAATCAGCACACAGGTTGCTAATCATTCACATCAACAATCTCTATACCCTCGCATGTACCCATTTACCCCTGGGTGATGAGAAGCAATTATAGTTAAGTCTTACCCAAGAACACAAGTGTCACGATCGGGACCAAGCCACCTAAACTTGAGTTCGATGTGCTTCTAGACTGCTCGGCCACGACACGCCACTAGTAGGCCTAAATAAGGATTAGCTCTAGTCAATCGTCACCATGGAAAATGTTTAAACATTAGACGGTCTCTGGTGCATTCAGGAAATTGCAGAAGCGTTTTACACATTATGTTTTACCAATTTGGAGGAATTTTTTTTCAATCAGCGAACATAATGGCAGGAGGGGGCAACCAAACCGCGCCCACCCCTAAATCCGCGCTTAATATTGACATGACTTATTTCAAATTTGATAAGAGCTATTACCACCACACTTTAAGATTCGCACTGAATAGCATTAGCCATGTATTTCCTGTTTTGATCAGAATTTAAGATGGAAGATGAACAAATCTCTGGCTGTATCTAATAGAAATTACAATGCGAAGGGAGATGAAGCGAAATCAAAAATGCAGTGTGGTTTGTACGTAGACTTATTGATTTTTTTAAATTAGAGATAGCAATCGCAGCATACTCTATGAAAATTCATATCTAAGCTAATTAATTAAGAGCACTTAAATGTCGCATTCTTACTCGATGCAGATATTATACCGCAAGGAATTAGAACTAAAATGTCAATCCATGTTTTGTCAACAGTTTTCCGTTAAATGGACTACTAAGATATTTCTAGTTCAAAAGGATATTTTTATAAAAGTTGAATATAATCATTTTAAATAATTCAAACAAGTTTGGATCGATAAAATAATATATGTATATATACTTTAAGAAACTACTCCTTTATGTACACTCTAAAAAAGAAGTGTAAATTTTTGCTGTGTAAAACAGCTGGGTAAAAATATTGTGTAACATTTACTCAATATTGGGCAAAACCACAATTTTTGTATTACCCCTCACTTGTGTAAAACATATTAAATCAGTTAGCACAACAAAGAGGTTCGAATCAAGACTGTTTACCCAAGAAATGGGTAAAACAACAGTTGTTTTACCATGAATCAGTGTAACATTTGCACAACGAGTGGTAAGAAGTAACAAACGATGAGGTAAATTGGCCCACGTGGAAACATTTTTCCCATAATGCAATGTGTGGCATACACTCGTACATTTATTAGCAATACGCAGGCAAATCACAGTACAATATGGACGGGGCTGGACATATAAGTCTGATGCTGTGCGTTCGTATGAACATAGTTGCAAGAGAGATTTGGGCTTCATGTTAGCATTCTGCTTGAGGAACAACTGTTACACAATATTTTTACCCAGCTGTTTTACAGGGTAAAAATATGTTGTTGTTTTTTTTTGTTTTTTTTTAATGAACGTTAGATATAGAGGTTGGGGTTGCTCATTTATGTTTAGCCATATTTCATTGTTGTGCAATTTTAATGTTTACGGGGGACTTTTTAATGTATTTTTTACTGCCTTTGTGATTCTGTTGTGCAATGTTTTGATGTTTTTTTATGTTTATCTTCTTTGCACGTGTTATTGTAAATGTAAATGTAAATTTTAAAGTTTGTAAAATACATTTTAAACGATCAGCAGTGCTTTATGGCTTCCGCTGTAAAAATGTTTTTAACTAAAAAATAAATTATGTTTCTTAACGGAGGCAGGGCAATAAACGAAACTGCCAAATGATCTGCCTACCTGCTGGAGCCGATTTCACAAAACTTTACGCAGCTGCGTAAGTTCACTGAGCGCAAGATTTTTTGTGTGGGTGGTGCACAACTTACGCAATAAATGTTGCGCAAGTGGACGTACGCAGTTGCGTAAAGTTTCGTGAAATCTGCTGCTGATCTCAAACATGCTCCAACCACTAACAAGTTGAAGCGCAGATTTGTATCTGTAAAACACATTGAATAAAACTCTGCGATAGCACTGAGAAATGGAGTAGTATCAAAATACAAATTTGAATGAGTGCTTAACAAAACTAAAAATGTTAGGATGGCCGAAATTTCGACCCAACTGGGTCTTCTTCTGGGCCCCTTATGCACTCTAAAAAAGAAGTGTAAATTTTTGCTGTGTAAAACAGCTGGGTAAAAATATTTTGTAACATTTACTCAATATTGGGCAAAACCACAATTTTTGTATTACCCCTCACTTGTGTAAAACATATTAAATCAGTTAGCACAACAAAGAGGTTCGAATCAAGACTGTTTACTCAAGAAATGGGTAAAACAACAGTTGTTTTACCATGAAGCAGTGTAACATTTGCACAACGAGTGGTAAGAAGTAACAAACGATGAGGTAAATTGGCCCACGTGGAAACATTTTTCCCATAATGCAATGTGTGGCATACACTCGTACATTTATTAGCAATACGCAGGCAAATCACAGTACAATATGGACGGGGCTGGACATATAAGTCTGATGCTGTGCGTTCGTATGAACATAGTTGCAAGAGAGATTTGGGCTTCATGTTAGCATTCTGCTTGAGGAACAACTGTCTGGTGAAGAGGGAAATGTCTCATCAAAGAAAGCTGCATTGACTTTTCAACATGAAGGTTTCGTTACTGAAAGGTCTGGCAAAACCAACCGGCTCTTTTCAGAGCCAGCACTTCTCACAAGAAGAGATTCTTACATTGTCTGTTTACAAGAGTTTTGTTATTAGTCATTTTGTTCAATTCGACACCATATTCGTTCATCTTAGGATCAAGTGTATCTGGTTCCCGCCCCCCGGAATTGTAAACGCACATAATATAGTTTCAAGCAAAGTGATTATTGCGTTGTCACTACTTATCGTTAATCATACAATAATCAGAGATTGTACAAGACCAGTTCACTCCGATAACAGTGCATCAATTATAAAAAAAAAAGCAATGTTAGGACGGTAAACGTTATAGTGTTTCTTTTGCTGAACTCCCCTCCCCTTCAGTTTTCTCAGTCGAGGCAAATGTTGGTGCAAAAATGTGTTCTATTAAAAAAAAAAACGTTTAGTTTTTATTCCACTCTTGGGGCTAAAGTACTCAACTACTAAGTAAATACAGGACACAACGTTGTTGGGTAACGTTGCAGGGTCCAAAGATTGGGTAGTTATTTGTTGGGTACAGTTTGACACAACATAGTTGGGTCAACATTTTGACGCATTGTTGGGAAAATGTTTTACACCGGAATTGAGTAAATTTTGACGCAACCCCTGTTGCGTAGCGTTTTACCCCGCTAACGACCATGTTCCCTTTTTACCACCACAAAGAGTAAAATTTTAAGCAACATTGGGTATTTTTTTCTTAGAGTGTACACAACTATTATATACAATCTAAATTACATCGCTGTTTTATTAGCTTTAGTTGATAAATTTTAATGTAAATTTACCTCATGTTTAGTCTCCATTAGTGAACAAGATGTATCACTTGATGACAAATATTTATATTTGTATATACATATATACATATACTAATTGGGGTGAGCAAAGAAAATTTGTCTGGTGCCGAACTCTAACCCGCGACCTCTCAAATACCGTACGAGCGCTCTACATAATTATATATAATTTACAGATATATACGTATTTATATATATACATATATTAATTTATATTTATATAGAATTCAATTTCAAAGACATAGAAATGTAATCGTAGTTTGTTGAACCAAATACACTTTTAGCTTTTTATAAAAAAAAATAATTGTACTATTTTCGAATCACGAAATTAATCTGAAACCACCTAATTCTGATTAAGCATTTCCACTCTATTCGTTCCAGGACAGATCAAAAATGGCCATTAAAAACATGGTTGACTTCTCGGAATTAGGTAACCTCCGGTATACAGAGAAAAGTTAACCCCTAAAAAAAACCTAAAATCTACCTTGATCAGCAGACATGAATGAGACAAGACTACTTCTCATAGAATTGATCAATATGTCCATGTTGATATGTTGATGAATGGAAAAAAGCATCAGAAACAAAAACTAAATAATGACAAAATAACAATTAATGAATGTATACACATATATATTTAATTACTCAGTTTACAGCAGAGGTTAAAAAATAACCTGCCTGATATTGTGTTCAGTTTGAAAAAGCCTTCAGAGCGCCAAGGCAGTTCGGGGTTGTATACTCCCCAGGGAGTTGAGAAAGATTGCAGGAGTGTTGGTGGCCCATTGAACAAGGCACTAACGTAAAGCTCATTGATACCTCATTGTAAAATGCGCTGTACAAGAACTAGTCATCAAAAAAATTATTTTAATCATACTGTATAACTTAATTAACCAAATGAATAATCTCCTCAAGTCACTCAAGGGAAAATACATCAGAGGTAATTCAAACATCAACATTAAACATTAAAATTGAAATTAAAAATAATCTTAAAAAAGTGAATCGGGAATTTACTTTATTTATTGACCGAATCCCTCATGAACATTTTATAAGAAAATGGATGATTCATCTTTGACAAACAAAATATGTTTAATTAAAAAAGGTAACGTTAGTGGTACAAATTAGAATTAGATTTAACTTCCGCCATATTTGGTTTTGCGTCCATATTGATTAAGAAATGCTGGGTAATCCGCATTGTCTTATCAAGGCCATACACAATGGGATAAAAGCCGGTCATTTATTCCCACGACTCTTCGTATCTACGTCACAAAAAAGGAACAAAAGGAAGACTTTCAGTATGTGCTGTTTTCGAGTAAATACTCACTTTCGTATCCAGAATATTGCGTGGTTCTAAAAATATGCTAATAAGTTTAAGAGTACTTGACCTTTCAGACACCTTACGTGACGTCATAAAGATAGCCTTGCCCATCTCAGTTATAATACTGCGTCTCGTACAAGAAACCTTCTAGATTTTTATTGGACAAAACCCTTTCATTTCTAATCAAATAGCAGACTTACTACGGGTATTTAATTTCAAATTTAACTTAATAAAACACGAGTTCGTGGTATTTTTTTCAGAACAGGAGAAGGCTGGTTTTTAAACGCAAACTCTTTCCTGGTGTCAATGACAAAGCAACAGTTCTCAATTTCAGGAAATGTTTGGAGGTATGATAGTCGGGAGGTTGACAAACAAAGCTTTAATTTTAAAAAGATAAATAGTCTTCTTTACTTGCAATGGTGCCCTTTATAAGGAGATGTAAAATGGGTTGTGTATTTCAAATATGTGGTGAAATGTTATAGATGTAACTTCCTTGCAGTAGTGGGAGGAAACCATGTACTTTTGTCAATCTGGGTTGCAATTAAACAGTTCCTTTAAAAAGGTGAAATGTCACCTGACTGAAAAGAAGCAACCATTTTGACAATGGATGCCATATGTTGTAATTTAATACCAGCCCCTTCTTTTACACACAGACCCTTCCCTAAAAAAAGTAAACGCAAATCTTGTTGAGTTTAGAATTTAATTTATAAGACGATTTGTGGTCTTTCAATAAAGTGAGGGAGTTTAAATAATTTGATTAAAACAATGGATTTTCTTAAAATACGCAGTTCTGGTCAGTGCATGACCATGGAGGAGTATCTACAAAAACGTATTGGTACTCAGAACGTCACTTATGATAATTTAATGAAAATGCCAATTACTGCAAATGGCAAAAATGTGTCTGCCTCGACCAAGAACAGAAGCTGGTAAACATTCCTTCCATTTTCAGGAGGTAAGGCATGGATCGGCCTAAAACATAATGTGAAAAAAATTGCTATCAGCATATTCACTTTCAAAAGCCTGAACTGGGGGCATAAGGATCTGCATAATTTGAATAAAATTTATATGGGGTGTTTTTTCTGTTTTATTTTTTGTCAGTGTTTTTTTTGTCCTGGATGCTTAAGGTGATCTGTTTAAACCATTTTAAGATATCTTAATTTTTATATAGGCCTATGTATGTTTTGTTCTTGGTAACTTTGTAATTCTGTATTTATTTCAAATATGTTACCCCCGGGCCTCCAGGGAGAACAGTTCTTAGATAACTGATTGGGCCATCATGGCTAAATAAGACGACAAAATATGTGAATAAATAAAGTAATACATTCATAAATTACATTCAACCCAATCATTTTGTTTAAGAATAGATTAGTCAGTATGATTGGTAGTTGTATTCCAGGTGCACATTCAGCGAAATTATTTTGAAAACTTTGTATTGTTTTGCTGCTTTTCGAAAAAATGAGCACCCCGAATGTTGTACCATTTTTATACAACGTTGTTGGGAATTATTATCCTCAAATAATAGATTATAGACACTAAAACGGAAATCAAACTCAAAACATGTTACCCGATACTTCATTTTAAGAAACAGGTGCTTCATACTCATTAATCATTCCCATCGAATGGTGTTCACATTTAGAGTATATCGCTTCTTGTCACTTTAGACAATTAGTAATATCTGACAATGGATTCTCATGAAACACATCTTTCAATTGACTGATGTTGGCCCTGAAGGAATTGCCCTTTCTCTTCAGTTATTAGTATCATTTTAAACTAGGTCTTACTTAGTCTTTAGTTTACTGAACTAAGTAACACCTGGGATTGTAAAATGTCAATTGGCCCATTATTATACTCTATGTTTCTTACTGTAATATTCAATGTAATACGCACAATGTACTGCCACTTGATGTAATACTTCACTAATCTCAATGAACATGATATCGTGAATGTTTTAGAGTGTCCAACTCGCCCTCGTGGTGTCACTCAAGTTTTCTACAGTGCTAGGTTGGCCAGATATGAGGAGTATATGCCACATCGTTGTTCTGCTTAAGTGTGGGTTATAGAGGGACAGAACACATGAAATTGAAATCTCCTTGAAATCATGTCCCTGCTATTTTGATCGTGGGTCTCACCTACTTTGGGTATAATTTTCACAACCTTTCATTGAATCAAAATAAAAAAAAACATATATTTTCTGGAATCTCTGGTTTCATGTGGTGTTATGTTTCTGGAAACGGGTGCTTTAGAGTATGTTGTCATAGATGTGAAAGACTTGGGCAGGACACTGCTATCCAACCTCAGTGACTGATACAACTATGAATCACAGTCCACTGACAAAATAATGCACCTTGAAGGTGATGGCTGTGAACCGGCGATTCTGGACGGATGACGGTGGTTTTCATGAAGTTTTTCAAAAGAAATATAGACTTCTCTGGCAACATTGGAATAGATACGGAAATTGATTAAATGGTTATTCTGGTGGGAAGATAGGTATGAGGCGGGTAAGGGTACCAATAGACGTCGAGGTCATTTAGTGTTTTGAAAAAAATATTCCTTTCATCAAAGATTTTAGATTTCCTTATGTCATATTTACAAAACAATGCCTGTCATTTTTAATATTTATTGAGGGTTACTGTAATTACGCATGGAACCTTCCCAGAGGCTTCTTTTCCGGTTTCTCTTCTGTTTAAGTGGATATGCCTTTAATACAATTAGGCCTAACAATCTTTGTTTGTAACAGTGTCATCGTGTCAATTCTACTTTCACCATTAATGGATCTAATTTCATCAGTGCAAAAAAACAATTAAAAGCAGTGTAGTCATGAACTTCAAGTAAACAACGTCATTACTACGCGGACACGCCGGACTTTCCGGAATAGATGGCGAGAATCCAAAAAACCATAACAACCACAGGAAACAACTCTGCCGTCACCCCCAATGGACAGCACCACGTCAACACAACCCGCCTCCAGACTAGAAAATAAGAACCAATGGGGTGCCACGGCTGGTGGTCACGTGAGTAGCAATGGCATCCCTATAAGATAAGAAGTTTGGCGTGACGTGTGGTGATTGGTGCACGCCCTACACACAGTACTACTATCACTCAGAGAAGATTGAGAGACGATCGCTGGTTTCGGCGAGTGTACGCGTTGGATAGAGACTTCATCATCAGTTGGCCCCGTATATATTATTGAATAACCTGTTGTGAAGTGAAAAGTTGTCCAAGGATACTTCACAGGTAAGAAAATTCACATTTGAATTTCAATTCTTTATCTGTAATTATGTTTTACGGGATAAATTGCACAGCTTAATGAGTACGGTAATAAACAACGACGTAACGCCAGACGCAATACATTCGTAATAAATTGCCTCGTCTGATAGATTTTTCTTTTGTATACAGAAATTGGTATTTGATACTTTTTAGAAGCACAATTCGCAAGTGTTGTCGTCTTAGTTTGTTGGTTAGAAATGCAGGTGCGGCTCAAGAAATAGAATTCTGAAGAAATCTCAATGGACTCCTTTATTAAATTTGGTCAAATATTCTTTCCATTTGTAAAATGGGTCAAATTTGTTTTCTGGGTCTGTGAAGAATGATTAACTTACCGGTCAAACCTATTTTTTTTTTTTTTTTTGGTTGAATATTTTAAGATGGACAGAGGAGGGTTTCTTAAGAACTATGTACAATCACACACTTGAAGAAAACATTCCATGTGTAAACCGCTGGATAGGTTTCGTAAAATATGGAGTTCATCGAAAAAAAAAAATATATATATAAATAAATAAATTAAATAAACCGTGCAGGCAATACATTGCATTTATAAAGCTAATAATTTTTCTGAGAATAAAGGTGGCACTAAAAGCACTTTCCAATCGGCTTAGAAATCTTTCCGCGCGAAGTATTCTATCAGTACAGTGTGTTTATACTCATGAATTACCTCGGTTACATTACGTGGCCAAAAATAACGGAATCTATATAACGGCAAATACACGTCATTAACCGTCACATGCCGTTTCGAATTATAAGCGACTGTCAATTTTTGTACTAATTTTGTTTCATATGTTTCTTGGGGATGCTTCCAAACCAATGTTGTGTTATTCATTTTAACATACAAGGGCTTTTTGTATATTTTTTTTCTTTCAACAATCGAGAAGAGCACTTAATTATGAAGAAAGTAACTCTATATTTTCTCTGGAGGGGAAAGTCTCTTCGAAAGAAACTTTTTTTCTTTTAGTCAATTCGTTGGGCTCTAGCTGGTTCAAACCTGTCCTTTTGTCGATGTTTGTATCCGTTTGTTATTTTTAAGTACACGTACACTGACTCGAGAAATAAGATAAAGATATATACAAAAGTATAAATATATATCAAAATGCAAATTAGTTACGCTTTTTTATTAATCATTCTAAAGGAACTAATACCTTTCTGTTATTAAATTCTAAAAACCATGTCAAAGTCTATCCACCATCGAAATATTAGCTATATTGTAAAGACATTTTCTTTCTGTGACTTCATCACTGGAAGTCACAGGAGACACACGAGCGAACACCGGTAAGAGCGCTGATACTCAAACATTGTAGCATTCGATAAGCCGGCTTAACATATCAACATTCAAGTTAATCAAGATACTGTGTTACACCTATTTGCATCTTTGGTGTCTCCCAAACAAGGCCAACATCGAACCGAGATGAACAAAGACAGTCATCCATTGAGGTTTGAACAGTATGTCTCAAGTATTCGATAACCTAAGTGTCCACTTTAAAACGGCCTCCATCCTTTTTGTATCCAAGGAAAATTTCCTTTGATGGTCAAATTTAGAAGTCGGTACAAATTAAATTAAGTTCTTCAAGACTGTAATGGAAATTGCGTTTTAGTCTTTCCTTCCAATTCTTTACGCCACTTCTGTTCCCTACTCGTTTTTAAATGCGTGTCGACTTTTGGTCGACTTGACAGTGATTCAACTGACGAAAGATAGGGAAAATGACTTTATTTTGTTTCAATTCTGAGCGGTTTTAGAATGTTTTGATGTACCCAGGTTTCAAGTGCATTTGTGTTTGGATGCAGGTAGTCAGAAGTGAAACCAAGAGTAATGAAAGACTACTGAACATAAGCCAGGGCTAAAGTGCTCTGTCCAAGATCGTTTTGCAATCTAGCTTAGATATCAAACTAGGTTGAATTCTCATAAAGCCTTTTTAATGTAAACAAATAATTAATATATGGAAATACAATTAAAACATAGAGCAAAACCTTGAGATTTGGGAGCAAGCGCAGGACAATCAAGACAAAAATATTACCCAAACGAAATTAACATCAGTCCATTCTCAACGTTGGTTCAACCAGAGTTTGGAATATTTTGCTGTAAACTCAGCACAGCACACGGTTCAAATACCTCACTTACTATTTCTAAAAGACATTATTAAATCAGGGTGCAAAATTTTTAACGACCAAAGTACAAATCCACTATTGTAACGTTCAAGGCTACTTCTTAATTGAGTTGGTTATCTTTCTTCCAGGTCATAGTCAAAATAAAGCTGAACTTATCAAAAGTCCGGCGCGTTAAGCAATCTAAATTTTCTTTGAAAATTTGCCTGGATTTGTAATCAACTTTACATACCGTAACGCAGGGTGCATCGTGATTGTACAGTAAAGATCCGCAACGTCAATAATAAACCCGGGTTAACTTTGACTTTCTAGTTTGTGAAAACTCCCAAAAATCATATTGTGATTTGTATGAAAATATCTGAAAACCTGAAGCAACTGCGTTTATCAGTCACCGATCGTGAATATTATCACAGGAGCTCCTGGAATTAGATTGTTGCATCAAAAACAAACCATCTGTATTGGTTCAACTGATCCACAGCAAGGAAACTTAAGACCGCGTATCAATCAATACTGGATATTGGATCTTCTATTGAAAAACACTGTGGATTAAAATCTTAGAGTTTGCCAGCCTGCTTGTCTCCCGTGAAATGCTTATAAAATTTAGAAAAATGTCATCGCCTTATAGTCAACTCGGTTATTCTTGACATTGTTTTGTTTTCATTTTGTAATTCTTCAAATACGGATCCAACAAAGAGGCTTTAGTAAAGCATTGTGTGTGGGGAAAAGCTTTCGCGAGTGATGAAACATATACCTCGTTAAGGATTTCGTACAGATGAAATAACCTATTTATCAATTAAAAATTAATGAAAAAAAGCATTACTAGACGTCAGTCAGGGGTGGATTCAGAATGTCATAGGGGGCGCAAACTTTGAGGGGTAATTTCCAAGTTGATAATATTCAGTAATCTATAAGTATAAATGCAGGTGACCATGGATGAGGTGTTACACTGAGAGGTGATTAATTGTCCCATTCATTCCATCCTAACTCAAGATATAATCAACCATATCGGTTGATCAAATAAAGAAAACAGATCCATGTTGGTTTTAATTTATTTACCCATTATAAAATGGCTTATAGTATTATGAGTTGTTTAGAATTATAATGTTAAATTCAATGTTTGCATTGGTAATTCTGCTTTTCGGGCCGCCATGTTTGCATTTTTTTTAACCATTAATAGAAAATAATATTGTCTTCTGCCAATGTCAGCGTGTAATTAAAATTTAAGAAATAAACAGAACTTGTTAACTAACATTGGTGCTCTGTTGCAGTAAATTAATGTTGTAATTATGATAGGCATCTAGGCGAAATGGAACTAATTGGCTATATTTAACGTCAATCATTTACATAAATTATTACAATGTCAATTGCAAGTAGATTTTAAATTGAAATCTCCATTTCCTAATCAAGTTCGATTCAGAATATAAAGTTAAAAACATGGTTATTGGAAATGGTCTGCACGAAGCCAAATCATTTGTAAGTGATAAGCTTCATGGAACACGTTGCTTTCGGATTGGTCACTTTGGGGTTGTAAGAAGCGTTTGTTGTGAGATGAGTATGGTTGCAAAGATATTTTTACAAGTAGAATATATAATGATCCACACAAATATCCCTTGAAACTGTTGTTTTTTATAATTTCGTGACAGAACACATTCCGCCACGAGTGTGGTTGCGCTGGTTGTTTTTCCCAAGAAGCAGTTATGTGTTTTAATCACTACTCACTAAACACACTGTGGTACTCACTAAACACACTGTGGTACTCACTAAACACACTGTGGTACTCACTAAACACACTGTGGTACTCACTATACACACTGTGGTACTCACTAAACACACTGTGGTACTCACTAAACACACTGTGGTACTCACTAAACACACTGTGGTACTCACTAAACACACCGTGGTACTCACTAAACACACTGTGGTACTCACTAAAGACACTGTGGTACTCACTATAAACACTGTGGTACTCACTAAACACACTGTGGTACTCACTAAAGACACTGTGGTACTCACTATAAACACTGTTGTACTCACTAAAGACACTGTGGTACTCACTATACACACTGTGGTACTCACTAAACACACTGTGGGTGTTTTATTGCATGAACAACTTTTTAAAAGGGATAAGGAGCAATTCCAAACAGCAAAATTTTACGCCGATTTGAGGGCAATGTGTCCCTTTAAATTTTATACAAAGCGATGGCTCGACATTGATAATGACCCCAACATTTTGAAGATTTATTCCGCTTCGTTGGTTGTGCGCGCGCAAATGTCTCTAGCTCAACGTACTGCTAAACCAATCAGACGTCATGTAAAAACATGTTTGAAATTCAAACGCCTATAGCTTTTCAGTAATTACTTCGAATTGGTGTAAAAGAGGTATAATTTTGACACGAAGCACTTTGTATGCGCGATTAAAAAAGTGCAATTCCAACAACACTTGGTTCCATGAATTCTCGGAGTCTCATTTGAAAGAGTCTCGATTCTAAGCGAATGGGAATTGACCAGGAACCTCTTCGGCTGATCATGAATCAATCAAGGTTGTTGCTTTTTGTTCAGGCGATTATTCTCAAAAGCGTTCATCCCGAAGTTATTTGGCAAGCCAGAAACTCCTCAATCGTGTTCGGTAGCGGCACAATAATGTACAAGCCTACGGCAGCGGCTTGGCTAAATCAATTTAACTACGAGCAGTGTCACTATTGATTCATTTCAGTCAGGGTTGTGCGATGCACCTCTACCGCTTCGGTGCCATCACAAGAGGACAATCTGATCCGCTATGATCGATGCTAGATCGAAATATTCGGGGGCTTGACCAGTCGGACCTTTGGCAGGTGAAGTCCTGCGTTCAATTACAACGGACATTATCAACTTGCTTCCATGTACAACCTTTGGGGGAACTCTAAATGATAAATCGTAGCGATTGTTCTTGTGATAATTGATTTGGCTGGCTAAAGAGGCATTCATACATTACGCCGTCTATATTTTCTCATGTTTCTTTTTAATCAACCCGTTTTACATTTTGTCACTTAAATTGATATCAGATAACTGCATGAACAAACAAATCAACGGCCGCGCGTAGGGTTTTGTAACATGATTTCATCTGCTCTATAATGCGGGGGTCGTGGGTTCAAATCCCATCCGAGTACAATGCCAGAGTAACAGCGTATCACACAAAATACGGTTATTTTATCGATTAAGAATAATTTCACTAAATAGTTTCACTAAATGGTGACCCTGATGAGAGTGCCAAAGGCGTGTAATAAGCAAGTCAAAAGCTAAACGTTTATTTTGATATATGGTGGCACCGTTGTGTTTCAACAATCCGTGCGTTTTGATGATATATATATATAGTCCAAGGTAATTTCCAGGAATTCGTAGCTCAATCTTTTAATGTGATTGATGCATCACGGTCGCAATTGAACCAATCAGTTTTCGTTTCGTTCCGTGTCAAGTTCAGGAAACTTAAGATATCGAATTCGATCGTAGTAAAACTGACGAGCCGGGTATTTTAAAACGATCAGAAATTATGACATAAAAATGTGACATTCATGTTGCCTTGAAAATTGGAATACGTTTTGATGGCGTTCTTTACGGGTTTCCTTTCAAATGTTTTTTTTTTAAACTAAAGCTAAAGGAAATCAAGCTATGATGTAAAATTATTTTAAATCTGAAAGACAGATAATCAAGTCTATTTATTATAATAAATTATTATCAAAATCATGTATTTAATATTCAACAATAGAAAATAAAAATACATTTTGTTTTACATACGTGCTATAATAGAAGCATGCGCTTACATGTAGGCCTACTTCAATGCTGTTAAAATAACGTGTTGGTCTAAAACGTGTTGCAGTGCCATGCATATGTGATGTGCTACAATTTATGAAACCATATGCAATATCAAATGCACCAGTGTGTTTCTATGATTCCATCCAGTGTAATATTCCGCAACCCAGTAATGAGGATTAGACAGCAGAGGTTACTATGGAAGTACTTACGGCGGTCCATCAAAAAGGAACCGGACGGCGACGTTAAAGGTCGCCGTAGAACGGTACTTCCGCCCCGGTTACTTCACCGAGTCAAATTCGATAAATTCACAAGATCACAATATCGTCACGAAGACGTACAAAGGAAATAGAAATATGTTTGAGGCATCATGGGATCTGAGTTGCCAAGAAGTCAACATGGAGCGGATTATAAATAATCCTATGATGTTTTATAGATCAGAAGTATTTAAATGTGTCTGAGAGATTGTGTGCAACCCATTTATTCAATCGAGCGCGGCGTAGTGAACATGTGTAAGTTTTACTTGGTTATTCACGGTATCGGTTGATTTACAGTGAAACGGATGTAATGTCCCTTTTAGATTAATTGGAAACATTCACCGCCATGACTTCACTCAAGGTCAATAACGTAATCGCCTGTAATAGGATTTCCATTAAAAAAAAACCACAATAACCCAAAAATGACGTCATTGACATCTGCAGGCAATCATCTGGAGCCGATGATAAACAAATTTTTGCCATTACAATAATCACTATTAAAGACAACATATCTTCGATGAAAATCGGATTCTAACGCCATTACGCCCAAGACTTTCGAAGATACCAAACTCGCGTCCTAACTCTACTTTACTACGGTTAATCAATCTGAATCGCTTTTGCATTTTGATTATTATACAAGTGAAGTACTCGCCACTATAATGACACTCGTGCCATTCTGCAGCGTAGTAATATATAAGAAATATGATGTCCTTGAAAAAGCTTTCCAATCCTAGCTTGCAAGAAGAATATTTTACGATTGTCCTGGTGGATAAATTAGGCCATGATGTTGAAGCATCTTGGTCTATTTCACAACACTTCACGGTCATTCATCTGCACACAGACAGATGGATACCAAACTGGCCTAATTGTTGACAAAATGTGCTTCGTAGTCTGCTTAATTTATCCGGGCACAAAAGTGTATTCACTTGAGATGTACGAATCTCTGGGACAGATTTTAACCAGGGGAAAATGTGTATTGGATTAAGGGCTCTTCAGACGGTAAATTGCTGCGGGGGAGAGAGTTTTATCGCCCGGGAACTACGGAGCTGGAATACGCTATTAACCAAAGTCCATTAGTTTTCGTTTTAATGTTGTCTATTATTTTGGGAGACATCGACCAAAGACATTTCCATTGATAAGGGGTGTTTGTACTGTTAATACAGTTTATAAACTTTTGCTAGCAAGTATTGTCCGTTGTTGTTTTCCTTTCTTTATTAGCTTGTTTGGTTTTGTCTTTTCTTTTTGTAGCGTCAAAATGATCAGCTATATCGTTTTCTGCCGTGTCGTACATGCGTGCGTGCTGCGTCGATTTGACCGACAATAACACATCTAATCTGGTCGGGTTGACGACTTCAATCAGTCAGTCCCATACACTTGCAGTCTTTGTGCAAGCAATAAACTTTAAAAAGCAAAATAGCAATGCACTTACCCCCTCCTGGAAGAATCATTTGGACTTGCCAGTGCTTAGAAATCATGTTGGGGTTGAGCGTGTCCTTTTTAATCGAGTGCTTTCTCTCTCTCTGTCTCTCTCTCTTTCTCTCTTAACAGAACTTCCGTCCGGCGGACGATGGGCATGAAGTCAATGGTGGCGCTGTGGACTGGGGTACTGGTCGCACTGTGGGTTCAAAGTCAAGCATGTTTAGTCCAAGACTGTCCGGAGGGAGGAAAGAGGTCCAGTTATAACACAATCAGACAGGTAAGTGAACAACCCTATAAACCCAAACCCATACTACCTGACTTAGGTGACTCTGATGTTTATCACCTGAAAAACAGACTCTGATTTGGACAGCCAGACCCCCGATTTTAGCTTGACAAGCTGTCAAATCAAATGTGTGATGAGTTACCACAATACTGAAGGATTTCGATAGACAGGAATAACCTTTTAGTAGACACGTCTACTTGATTCATGGTTAAAGCACTACAGCAAATGTCTTGCTGTAAAAAAGGGGGGGGGTTTATGCAAATTTTGGAAATGTAGGCCAACATTCATTCGTGAACCCTGGTAAAAATGGAATGTTTAAATGCATGTATTACTATTTATTCAGTCATTTCTCACCGTACAAACATGCAATACAGGCCTAAAAAAATAATAGTCTTATTGCACAGGGGGGAAAAGGGGAAACATACAAAACAAAGATGGTCCATGTCAAGTTTGCAATGATTACCGAAATTCAAACACTGTGACCGCAAAGTCTGCCAATCCAAACTTGAAAACTGGAACATTTCTAAATACTTGAAAGTGCTATAAAGTGCTCCCTTCCCAAGATTACATCACTCAGCGGCGTAGCCAGGGGGAGAGCTTGGGGTCACGTGCCCCCCCCCACAAATTGTTAAGTTCCCCCTCCTCAGGTTTCCTCATAAAAAAATATAGATTAATTAAAAAACGTGGTATCTGCCCCCCCCAAAAAAAAATCAATGCCCCCTCCCCTGCCCCCAGTGGAAAAAAATCCTGGCTACGCCGTTGCATCGCTCGTGTCATATAAAAAGTACACGATTCAATTAAAAGACAAACCTGCCAAGAAGCTGCTAAAATAGCACATTAAATAAAATCATTTGATGTACGCGTCTAATTGATTCTCTACTTATTCTTTGCTGAGCGAAGTTCCTTAACACCCGAAACTCAGCCCTGCAGGCTATAGCCTGCATAAAACTATATAGTTGCATAAAATGTTGACAGAAGGTGACATAGTCTGAGGGGAGCGGACAAGAAAATATTCCCCTCATCACTAGACTAAACCAATGTTGCCTCAGACAAAAATTGCTCAAAACCTGTTATTTTATCATTTATATCAGCCATTGGGAGCTGGATTTGAGGCCTCCATAAAACAAATTTAGAAAAACGGCACGGTATTGAACATTGGCTTAAAGATACAGGTGGCAGTATCGCGTTCACTCCAGAACTGATGATTGCCGTCGATATTTTTGTAACTGTTTTAATCAATTTTTTTTTTTTTTTTTTTTTTTTTTTTTAATAGTGGAACATAATTTAAATATAATTTAAATATTTGAAAGAGAAATACAAATCATTTTCTTTGAGCACGAATTATTAAAAAAACATTATTTTGTTAAACAATAATTCTTTGTAAGGATTGTTGCTTGTTTATATGGAATGAAACCTTCAGAAACAGTATCTTCAGTCTTTAATTTAATGGAAATCAAAGGTAAAAATCATATAAAGCTATAGTGGAAGGCTTGTGTTCGTTAGACATAACTCTAACCATGCCTGAGTCACTCCAAAAGAATCTAAATTTGTGTCTTCATTTTTACAGATCCACTCAAGTCAATTAGCTATCTTAGACCTTTCATGGAACGTCTTCCTGTTTCATTGCATCTTATTTTGTCCCATTGGTGCCCTTCTATATTAAAAGAAGAGGCAATATTTGACTGTGCTGTCATTTTATTTGCACTCAATTCACAAGGGACAGAATTTGACGCTGGTGAGAACTTGTCCTTGCGTCAAACCTGCTCTGAGCCACGGACAGGTCGGATTACGATTCGTGTACAAATTAAAACTAGAGACAAACATATACAGATCTGGATTCTGTTTATTCGGGTGACGGGTCAACACGGCGTCTTGAATACTTGCAAATAGAACAACTCTTCTTTAAATTATTTGAAAGTAGGGAGTTATTAGGTTTATACATCGCGTCAAGTGCTAATGCTCACACACGATTGTTTTTTGCGACAGGTCTTTCTTAAAAATTTTAAACACTCACATCAAACGGCTTGTCGATCTTATTTCTATTCCAATATGTTTTTGTTCATCATTGATGAAAGAATTTAATGCCAATAGGCTAGTCCTCTACAATTTGCACTTTAAGCTCACCGTGAAGACAATATATAACCCCAAGACATTGTATGAGAGAACTAACTGGAGTGATCCGTTTAAAAAGACGGACAGAACCCAGACCACAAAACAATCCACTTGGTACGTTTTTAGCTCATTTCCTCTACACGAGCCACACGTATTCCTTTCAGACAATACCTCCAAGGATCGGTGAGTAAGACGACATCACAATTGCCAAGGTGACAGAAAACTGTCTAACGGTGACATTATTTCATTCTCTTCATCAAATGCCCTACTGGTTGGTTCCTGTCTATCTTGAATCTCTCGAGTTAGAGTTTCAAGTCCCCTGTGTTGAAATGCTCGGTAACCGGATTTGAGAAACAATCGACAGGTAACCGCAAGTAACTGCATACGGATCTGAATGAAGATCACCAATATTGGTGTGGTATTTATGCTGTCACGTAGGCATTTATCAAAAGTAATGCTTGAATTTGACTGAAAGCAAGCTGTTTATCGCACTTATCTCTAATCGATTGAGGTTTATTTGAATAGATGTGAATAAAGAGTACTTGAATCTCATCCACCATCCCCCCCCCCCCCCAGCAAAGAAAAAAGACGGAACTTTGGACGAAAAGGGGCAGATAGTAACTAGGTCAAAGTAGTGATAAACTCTCGCCATTAAGCTATTTAATCTATTTTTAACATTATTTATAAAAATAGATATCAAACTTTTATTAGCAAAGCAAATGACACATATCGTTCAGGAACGGACACCCCACTTTTTGTCATAAACTCGACCACGCCCTCTTCCTACTTCTCTAATAATTAAAACTGATTTTGTAGGTTTCTTGTCTAAGTTAGTTTAACACATCTTTTCACTTTTTAAAGTTGTTTTGAACGTAATTATTATTGTGATAATTTCGCCAAAACTTCAAGATGCAGCTGATACTGAAGTACACCTAGCAACGGCTTTATCGTGCGGTTTAAATCGTAACTGACTGAAACATCTCAGGACATTGCTAGATATGCGAAGAAAATGTTCTATCCGAAATTAACTTAGATGCAAACTGATCCGTTTAAAGTAAAGTAAAAAAATAAATTGGGAGGATTGTGTAAACTGGACTTTCATCAGATGGGATTGCAAATGCAATCAGGAACTTAAGTGACAACAATTCCAGATATTTAGATGTCAGTATTTTTATCAAATGAAATGTGATTAAAAGAAAATACAGTTTTAAAATCAGAGCAAAGATTTTCTTATGTGTATGCATATTAATGTGTAAACAGAAATAGATGAATTTATTATTGATTAAATTACGTCCTACTACAGGGTTATGACTTTTCATCGCAAAATTTACATTGGTAACTTTACAAGTAGCATTTCATCAGCTAAATTGTAAAGCTAAGACAAATCTAGACACCGTGGTAAAGTTACTCTAGGTTATATCAGCACGTGTGAAGTTATTACCTGCAGGAAGTGTAGATATTGTCGAACCTTCATCGGTATCGATCTCAAGGGGCACACGGGGTAGGGTAATGATACGGACTCCAACAGGTGCACGGGAGGCGGTTATAATAAGAGACAAGAGTTCACTACGTACACCTGACAACGTAAAGACACCGACCCGACCTGTTTGTCGACACGCGTCATCTGAGACACTTTCACGCCAAAGTGGAGAGTGTCGTTAACACATTTTGGCGGGAAAATCAATCGATTGCAATATGCAAGACATTCATTACCAGAAGGGTAACCAGCTAGAAACGTGACAATATCGTCGCCCATGACAACGGCCAAGTAATAAACTTCTTTGAAAGTACTGAAGATAAAACAAAAACTTTTGACGCAAGTTTAAACAGAAATGCAATAATAAATTATTTTGCACCTAACAGAAATTTCTCGCTTATGCACCTTTAATGACTCATGAAAAGTCATTAATTTGTACCAATGGCTGTTGTAAAATAAGAATAATTGTTGTAAAACTAAACACTATAACTAATTGAAAAAAACAGTATAAGCTATGTCAATACATTTCAATAAGTGATCATTGCTACCTTTCTTATATTTATTTTGTGTTTAATGTATGTCTTTGTTTTACAAAGATGTGTCATTGGCGAGTTTGATTTAAAGATTTAGATAATATTCATCTCTTTAAACAGTCATCGTATTAGTTATCAGTTATTGCATTAGTTATTAGTTATTAGTTAAACAGTCGTCGTATCAGTATTAAGTATTATGATTAATCAAGGAGACAAATACCATCTATATGTTTAAGACAATATTGTCAGTGAGAATAAGGAATAAGTAACTGCATGTGAATGAGCAATAAATTTTAGTCCAACAAAGTAGAGAAAGAAGTAGACAGAAAATCATGTCGCTGACAGATTCCTCTCTTATGCAGCGATCGAAACTATTTCGTGAAAACGAGTGTAGATTTACTGACGACACATAAAATACAATTGAAGATCGCACGCACTGCGGGTTGTATTAAATATCACACAGTGTCAAATACACTGAATTGGTGAATAACCTGGCTAGGTTGTTATCATCGAAGAATCTGTTCTCGTGTTCAACTTTCTTGATTAGATTGACTATGTTCCTTAGAGTGCACGTCTACATGTTCACTCCACACCCCTAACAATCTGCGTGAGCGTTTCTTACTTCTCAGGAGATCTTGGGAGGAATACAAATATATTACTTTTCTAATTTGTTGATTGTGGTTTCTTATGGAATGAAGGACGTTGTTATTATCGATAACACTCCCACCACCAAGAGTAGTAGGCATTTTGCTTTTTAATGAAATTACGCAGAGGAGTTGGCTTTGACGATTGAGGTGAATGACTGACACAATCATTGCAGAAATCTTTCTATTGTATTGGGTTTCTTTAATCCGAATCTGTAAAGCTATTACTCAGGGAAGATTTTCATAAATCATGAAAGAAAGTAATTAGGTAACCATTAATACGTCGATGTTAATAACTAACGCACTGGTAGACTTGTTAGAGTTACCCCCAAATAGCCTCGACTAAAAAAAACAGAAAATGATAAAGAAGACAAAGAAAAAGAGAGGAACAAAACAAAAAAACAACAAACAACAAACAACACACACAAGTGCAAGTCGACTCGGTAAACCGAGAACTTCTCTTTGCTCTCCCCATTGATTTTGAACAAGAACCGAGAACGTCCTCGGTCGGTCAAGACACCCGGATGCACATGTTAAAGTCTTCTTTGCCAACGTGTAAACAAGCTTCGAGGTTGGACCCAGCACCGTTAATTCTAGTACAAATGGTGGCCCTGTGGTGAATTGATTTCCTAAGTGCGCATCAAAAACCAAGTCTAGTTTCAATAAGAGCACGGAGAACTTGGCTAAGCAGATCAGGGTACCAGTGAAATATGTACAGTTTTTATCGTCTTTAACTGGTACCTAGACAGTTATTTCTTTTTCGGAGAAAAATAATCAATATTTACTTTCAGCTGATTTACGAACCTTTTCTTGACACGAGTGCGAATGTATTTATTCGTGCTGGTTCACGAATTAAAATAAATATTGACAAATGACACCAGACTTATTCAACAAAGTGCTTTTTTCAAACAAATTAATATAATTATTCATGGTGAAATATTTGCACCAAGTTCAGCCAAATACCAAGTTTGATTTAATCTTTTCTCTCTGTTCTACATACTAAACTTTAGCGACCGAGGTCCATATAAAAAAAACACCTCGAGACGACAAACAACCTTGACCGTTTTTTTATTGAATAGAAATCTTTAAAAGCCTGGTTTTCCAGGGCTCCTACGTATTTCTCATAGTATTGGTATTTCTCATCTTTTGCCGGAAAAGAAGAATAATTTCATTTTCATATCCCCTTGTTGTATTGATTAAAATACAAAACACTGAAGATATTTTTCGCCGGGATAAAGATAAATATTTTTTCAAAATTTACATCAGCGTGCTCGTTATTCTTCCCATGAATGATTAATGTAAAGAAAGAGAACCAATAACTAGAAACATAGTTTAGTATTAAAAAAATAATAATAGTTCGTAGCCAAGTGATTAATTTGGAATAAAATATTCAGGTTTAAGGTCTAAGGTTCTTGAACTGACTTATAGACGGAATGAATTTCGAGAACATCCCCATTTGACCGCATGTTTTGTAGCTCACAACTTTCACGAGGCCAAACAAAATATATACCGATTTTTTTAATGCGGAAATTCCAGCAGGATGTTTTGAATTATATAAAACGTGTGATTTGCAAGACTTGTTCAGTTGTAGAGTTACTGGCCAACTTAAAAAACTGAGCTTGTCATTGTTTCAGTGGGTATTTCGAGCCCTCTTGTAATAAGTGCATAAATATTATTATTATTATTATTATTATTATTATTATTATTATTATTATTATTATTATTATTATTATTATTATTATTAATAATATTAAGACCAATGTGAGCAACCTCATTGTAAAGGCATGTCTCAATAAAACAGAAAAAAACAATAAAACGTACGTGCAAGAAAAAAAAACATCAAATTCATTAAGTGTACTTGAAAATCCAAATAAAGTTGTATATTTGAAGAGGCGGGCTCCAGTATATTTATGCAGTTTCCATAACTCATGGTTGGAATGCCAATTATTTCAGCACATTTGACTCCAAATAAAAATCATCCAAGCAATTGACAACTTCTCTTCCACTTCCCCACATCGAAACTAAAATCGAATTTTAACCAGAAGGAAACATCCATAAACAAGTACAAGGACAAGCAATACATCATCAGTGGGAAGGGGCGAGGGTGGTGGACTGAAGGAATTGTAAATTCAACTTCAACTTAAGAAGACACAAAACTGACACTGTTTCGTCTTGAAGGCGTTATGAGCTTTCTATCAGAAATATCTGAAACCGCTGTAAGGCTGTACTGACTACCCGATTACTAATTTTGATATACAACACCTTTAGGAAAAATTTGAAGCGCGGTTAACATTCTTTCACATTATCTTTCAGTTTACCTATAACAATACCCAGGAGGAATCCACCTGAATACGTTTAGGTGATAAATTACCTGACAGTCTTAATGTGTTATAAATAATTGTAAAAATTATTACCTATAACAAGACATATGTCCATAATATCTTACCCTGTATAGTTTTGTCGAGAGAGTTTCACACATTGGAATGCATACAATGGACAGAGCTGGAAGCTGTGTTGCTGTAAAATATAGTCCATGAATGAAAAAGCAGCCCTCAATTTGAGACCGAATTTGTCCACAGGGCTAAAAATGTGCGAAGAATCGAAAAAAAATTATGTTTTGGTTACTTGACAGCGAGTTGATACGTTGTTGGTGGAAATAAGGTTGATCATGACGGTTGGAAATACAAAGTGCCGTCAGGTATCGAATTCTTATCGACAAAATAAAGTCGTTTTTAAGTTCGATAAAAAGTTGTCTTAAGTGATTCCATACTTGCAAGAAGCCATATCGATTGTACAAACACAGCCTTATAAGAGTTCAAGGGTTTTTATTGTACCCTTGAAAATCTCTCACAATTACTTTTTAATATTCATATTATCATTTACACCTGTTTTATGTACATGTAATCAACACTGAACAGGTGCCTGTGATCAGCATGTTTGCTCCTCTTTAAAACGAAAAATCAAGGAGCTTTTTTTCATTACTATATTTAATTTAGATAAAATTTTGACGAGCTACCCCCAAAGTACGTTCTTTGTCCTTTTTAATCTGCAATTCGTTGTAGACACTTTCGAGAAGCCTTTAAACAAACCTCGCAGTACACAACACGATGATCACGAGAGTATACAAGGTTTAATATTCATAAAATGTATTCTGAGAAAGGCATCTTGGTTTAATTTCATCGACTGTGGCGTCACTAAGGATACCATAGTGCTCTCCAGACACTAGACGTAAGATGGAAGATTCTGAAATAGACACCAATCTATTAATCGAGTGTCTTATCATCCACACTATTCGGTAGCGCTACACGAATGTGGGTACTACTACTAAACCGACTTAACGTGTCCTCTGGCCTCTTCATTCAACTTAATTTCCTTTACTCGTGATGTTGGACTTAGAGAAAACTGACACCACCTTGCGGGTAATTTAAGACACAGTAGAAGTGTTTAACTTCTTCTTGATATTGACCAAGCAAGCGGTTTGGAGTTGGGAACTAATTTTATTGCATTTTTAGTACTGTTATCAAATCTAGGAGAAATTACGCACTGTTGCATTACCAATGCACTGACCTTAAGCCGCCACTTGGTTGTCTTAGATCGAAACAGATGCATCTTCTGTGACGAATATCCTGCTTGTAAGAATCATCCTCTGCATTGTCAGTTTATCTGAAGTAATAGAAAAACCAGATCGAGGTTAAGTCTTCTACATCTTGTTTGAAGTTACATGAATGTGATGACCCATTCATGGTTCAGAAGTAAAACTAACTTAGTCAAAACAGCGTTAGTTAGTATTATTTTAGACCATATTTTGACAAAAATTAGTCCAAAATGGTCTAAAATGACTAATTAAGGCTGTTTTGACTAACTTTTGTTTTAGAGTGATAGCGTGATAACCTAAGCTGAACAGTCTTGCACTTACAGGCGTCATTATTTGTTTACTTATTATTTCAAGGTGTGTGATTAATCATTTCGCAAATAAACATTCAGATGCTTAAAGGGAATTTATAGGTATTTTTAGAATAATTTCAAGACACATGAACTTTCTTTCAACGTCCTCATATCTCGTGATCACGTTTGATTCTGTATTCAGAAGTGTATGTACTCATAAAAAAAATTACTCGTTATCTCTTACACAAAATATTATCTTCATAACCTGTACATCCAGTGAGGAATTCGTTCCCGTATACTCACTGAAAAGTTTTCGACTACACAACTCTGCACACTGAAAAACAAAACCGAAAAACAAGTTCTGGTATTTATTGCGGTGTTTTTCTCTCTCTCTCCCCCCCCCCCCCCCCCCCCCCCCCCACTCTTCTACAGTGCCTATCCTGCGGCCCTGGGGGTATGGGGCAGTGTGTAGGTTCAGCTATATGCTGCGGTGATTCCTTCGGCTGCTTTCTCGGGACAAAAGAGACCTTCGTGTGTAGAGAGGAAAGTAAGCTGTCCACGCCGTGTGAGATTGTTGGAAAGACGTGTGAATCTATTACTGACGGGAAATGTGTTTCAAACGGCTTCTGTTGCAATGATAGTAAGATCTTTTTTAATTTCTTAAGGGTCAAATATAGAATTGGTAAAGCTGATAGTGCAGTTTTCTAATACCCTGTGTGATTCAACAATATACACCAAAAAACAGACCTGTGAAAATTTGGGCTCAATCCGTCGTCCGAGTCAGCAGAAAATAGTGAAAACCCTTCACATTTTCAGCATGTAAACACCTTAATTTCGATTGTTACAAAACGAAATTAAAATCGGGGTCTTCAAATTCTAATTTCTTGACTTTGACAGTATTTCAGACAGAAATATTTCAATGGAAGATTGGTACTGGGTATGAACTTCATAATCAGTAAGATTTCAGACTGAAGGATGAATACCAATCCTGTATTCTACCTTTAACTTCTCATTTTGTAATTTTTGTTTTTGTTTATTATAAAAAAAAAATTCTTTCTTTTTTTAAAAGTCCATGATTTGATCTGTTTGTCAGTTATCAAAGTTCGTGTCTTATATTGTTCCACAACAAATTAACCAATCAGGGAGTAAACGTATGCAGTTTTAAATTGATTCTGGACGGAAATAAATGCTTTCAATAAAAACACAGACTTATGTATATCTGGAACCGGGCTCATTTTGGCAAGAATTTTTGTCGGGTCAACACGTCCAGGAAAACATGTCCAAATGAACAGTAATTCAGTTACATTTGATGAATTTAAAAACAATTCGAGGTCGAGTTGACCCAAAATGGGTTTCAAAAGATGCGACCCAATCCGCAGGAGTCAAAGACGCGTGGGCATTTAATACTTTATGAATGAATGGATTTATTTCACCAGATTGCAAAAACCTTAAAAAAAACTGTCATGAACATTAATCTATTACAATGGGTTGGGTACCGGAGAGTACATAAAATACTATTGAAGCCGGTGACCTTTCAGAGGTCAAAGGTATTACAATTACTTGCTTACTCAAGAAACGAAAAACAATTATACTACAGAAATTATTAAGCACAAAAACGCATTTCAACTGTCAATTTGGTGAAATAAAAACTCCCATAGAGCTCTTAATAATACTTCTAGTCCATTATGCATCTGATTCTTTCTGCCCACTCATGGATTATTTTACTTACGATTTAACAATTTTAAAACAACACAATCATTACCTCTTGTCATTCGATTTTATGCTGTAACTTATAAATCAATATTCTCTCAGCTGTGCAATACCGTTGAGTATTGCTTCTACAAAGCCGGTATGATCTCAGCGATTTCCTGTGTATAATCAAGCATAACCTAAAACAACATAATGACCGTTTGATTGGAAATACTAAGAACAGAGCCTCCGTCGTTTAAAGAAATCTTATCTCAACATGGGAGTTTAAATAAATTCTTAGTTTGAAGCATTTCCTGCCTTCAGCGGATGCAGAATGCTATGGATTTTTTTTCAATTCCCAGAGCTCTGGATTTAAAAAAAAATAGTTCTACATCATGTTCTAAAGTCTAATTTATTCAGAATCATGAGTCATTTATAGGCTTATCTTCCGCGGGAATTTAAGTTTGACACAAAACAGCACATCATCTGTTATTTAAAGCCCCAGCTCAACATTGGTAAGCTGACTGTAAACTCTTCCATTCTTTGCACAAATCACGATATTTGTTAGAAAACCACCCCTGTGAAAAGGTCAGCTCATTTCGTTATTTCATTTGCGAGAAAACGCTAAAAATGCATTCAGCATTTTTGTAGGCATTCCTTTAGTGTCTCACTGTGACGAAAACTAGTTTTGGATCTTATTTCATTTATTATTAAAAAACGCTAACACTTTGGGCAGAAATATTTCAGGGAAAGTTTTCTACCATCATATTTAAACCATGTAAGGTATATGTAAATCTGTGAACTTTTATGTTTTTCTTCTTACCAATGTTGAGCTGGTGTTTTAAGTAGTACACGCGTCCCGAAGAGAAAACAAAAGTTTGGAGCTAAATCTTAAAAATTATATTTTAATATAACTTACTGCATTTTCCTTCATCAGCTAGATTTTCTGGAATAATGTTACTATTATAAAGACAAATCAAAATGTATTGGTTTTAAAGTTGAGCGCAACATTTTCAGCTTATATTTTTGGGAGTATTAGCAGAGTTTTCCAGAGTAATTCACCAGGCACTATCATTTTTAGCGATACAATATCACGTTTCAGTAAATAAATAAAGATATTAATGTTGGTTTTTGTTGTATCAACCGAAAAATCACCGAGTTTTTTATTTGTAAGTTTCAAAATATGCACGTGGACAAATTTGTTTTTTAGACAATTTTGCCCAGCCCCTATTATTAGCTTACGATATTCACTGGTCATTTTCTTGTTATCTTGTGTACAGGGAGCTGTTCATTAGACGTAGCGTGCAGAGCAACCGAGACAGAACAGAGAGACCTTAAAGACAGACTCAAGGAGAGGCTTCTGGACGCCCTCTTGCGTCAACCATGAACCAAGTTACCCCTCCCTCAACTTTGAAGCCGACAGGGGGTAGACCTTTCTTGATTATTATGACCCACAATGCAATGCGATATGATCACGTGGCTTTCAAACTAACTATTTTATGGGCCTTTATCATGTTGTGACAATCTTGGTGTGGTTCAAAATATGCAAAACGCTTATCTTTCAATACATAGACACAGGGTACCAGACTATTCTTCTGCCAAGTCTCATTTTGGTCACATTGATTTGTATTGAAGAAAACAAAATGGCTGCTTGATGTTTAAGGTCTAATCCTTCATTTTCTGTAGAGCTGAAAACAGTATATATTTGTGGGTGGATGATGAGACTCTGGGGCATGTAATGTACTGTATCGCGTTGCACTGTGGGTAAAGATAAGCTTTATATTGATATTAAGATACCCTCATTAATTTCGGTATTTTATTCAGATTGCTTTCTTAGATCATTTCAGAATAGCGTTTGGTATTCTTGAAAACTAAATGTAAATTTAACAATATTAAATACACAACGGTACTGGCGGCATTGGTACTGAAGCGCAATACATAAGTTTGTCTATTTCTCACTGTTCTTCGATTAGTTCATTCTGATGCAATTAAACGGAAAACAAAAGAAGAAGAGAAGACCTGATGTTACACACAAGGGACTCTTTCACTATCACTCATGAAAAAATGTCAGACTTACATGTAGGTGCTAACGAAAGATTATTCAATAATCTTGCAGAAAAATGTGAATTACGTTACAATTTTTAGTTCCATTAAAGATGTACTGATTGTTGATGTTTGAACGGTTTTCCACTTACAAAATGATTTGATAAACTAAAGTTTGTGTTTTCGTCAAGATTCTTTCTTGCGTCACGTTATATTTTACTTCTTTCGAAACTAGGATTCCGTTACAATTGGTAAAACGTATCAATGTTCATCTTAAGGCAAATTACCAGCAAAACCCCATCGTTTTCTTAATAGTTGACATTCGTTCATTTCTAATATTTAGGTATTTAGATTCAAATTCTTAGTCACTTTCTTTAGCACAATATTATATAATACAATAATAATGACTTCTACGACGGACTTTGAAAAATATAGAAAATGTAAATAAGATGTAATTTTAGATGTAGTCAAATTCACCCTTCTAATTCAATTGCAAAACTGTACGCAAATGGCCCGAAACAAACAACAAAATATGTAAAAATGTTGTAGATGGAAGAAATAATGTAGGACTTTATCACGTGGTACCGTGTTCTTGAATTTTAGAGAGAGAAAAAATGCTACTGTGATGAAGGTATACTCACTGAGTTGTCCAAACATTAAATAGATAATTTAATCTTTACATTATCCAATAAATAATCGGCTTTCGGTCGCCTTTTATTGTTTAACTTTCCATAGAATTGAGTGTTGATTTAATTGAGCAGACTATACGACAAAGATGATACTTTTCGACATACTGCGCAACTCATAACTTTCCTGCGTGGAGACAACTTTGACCTATTCTAAAAGTTCAACGTGAAATTCTTGTTTAATGTGTTCGTTTTTTCCCCCATACATCCAAATTGTTAATCAGTTATTCTGTGTATCATAATATGTGAAGTGGTTTCATTTTCGTTGAATTAAAATTCCACTGAACGAAAAGCCTTTTGGTTAATTGCACTTTGTTAGACCGAGTCCGAATGAGCGGCTTCGACTGCAGCTTGATGTCACGTGAACGTGCGTTGAAGAATACACTGCAAAAACTGGGGTGTTAATTTGATTCTCTCGGTATCTATATATATTATGACAACACCAGCATGGTGTTAATTTTACCAATGATAAAGCAATGGGGATAACTAACACCATGTCGGTGTTGTCACATATAGATACCGAGAAAATCAATTTAACACCCCAGTTTTTGAAGTGTAGGAGGCACATATCTACACCCTTAGCAACACCCGCAGCTGTAGCCACATCCGTAGCTGCAGTCGGACACGCAGCCTTTAAGCACTGTTTTATTATCACAGCGATGCGGCCAGCTTGTTTTTCTTCCATTTGCAGAGTTGTCCTTGAAGACATTTATCGGAACGAGTTCAACTGTTCAATGAATGCAGAGAGAAAGTGAAAATTCTATTCTCATCTCATATTTAGGGTTAAGACACTCCCTGCCTCGGTTTGGTTTTTATTATGTTGAGTGGGAGAAGCGCTATGGTGGCGTAACCATGACAAAGGTATTGCAATAGGGGATGTGATAAATAATAATTATATAACACCTTCTGTTTCTTTGGCAGAAGACGACGGTGTGAGTTCACGCAGAACAAATCATTGCAGCTTCATATAACTAATGTATATACATTTATTGCAATGACGTCTTCAAACGGTTTACGTTTTTAGTGAATTGAGAGTGATTTTTCGGGTTATTTTGTGTGTTTCCGGAAACGATCGGCGAGGGGAATGTATATGGGGGGAGAGAGAAAAAACACCCAACTGTTGAGCAGTCAAAGCCCTTCCTATTTTACGCATCGATTGGCATTATCCTCATTCCATTCAAAGATTCTCTTGTAACTATTTTGGTTGAAACTGACAGGCCGGACTCGACTTTAAATTGTCGTTTTTTATTAACCACTTATCCAACCTAATAACCGTCTCAAGAAAAACGTCGACTGCGCCCTCGGAAAGAAGCAAAAAGTGCAGGTGAAGATTCTTCCCCAATTAGTCACATTTGAAGTAAGCCTTTCATTAAACTACATCACCTTTTTGCATTGAAACCTATAACTGGTTTAGAAAGAGTACCCCGAAGTAGACACTTCCGTTTGCTAAACCGGTGCAGTTCAATACAACACTGCTGGGACACATGCCTGTAAAGTCAGATGTCACTAGTCACTTTCTAACCATTATATCGGCGAGGCAGCTTCGAGTCCAGCGCCAATATTTATTTAGCCTGCAATCAGTCAAACGCGTCCATCCTTTTATTCCCAGCCCTGTTTTTCGGGGGGTGGGTTTTATCGCTTCTCGTTCTCCTCGGTTCCGTTTGGCTATTGATGTTGCCGGATTCTCAGTTAAGGAACGAAATTGAGCGAAGTCTCTACGGTGGGGTGTCTTTATTAATTTCCTTGGATCTCTATAATCGTCTAGGTTTATGTGAATCATACGGAAGCGATCCTGTTTACTGAGCATCGTATATGAAAATAACAGATACTGCCCGTAATTATAAAATACAATAATGCACATGACGATTTAATGTCAATCTTGGGATGTGGTTTACCATTTTGTGTATTGCAGGAGGCGCTATAACAATTTGTTCGAACTCCACGCCTTTTGTCCGCGTGGTTTCCTGTGCGTAACTGCTGTCATGACGCTGCATGCAAAAGTACCGGACTTTTCCCTGTCTGCCTCGGTTTCATTACAGGGTCTAATTTCATAGAGCTGCTTATGCAGAAAAATGTCGCTTAAAAATTCTTTTTGGCAAAAAAAAAGCGGGGTACCAGTTACATATTTGACATGTGACGTGGCATTTTGGCTGGTAACCTTATCTGGTAAGCATATAATTTATTTGTTGTGCTTCGAAATTTGTTGTGGTTAAGCACCTGTATAAAATTGGAACCAGGTGTTTGAAAAAAATATATATATTTTGTAGAGGGTAAGGTTGTTGAAATAAATCTCTTTTCAGAAAAACTCCCAGTTACGTCATTCCATCATTCCTTGAAGAAAACACTTTCAAGCAAATCGTTTTATCGGCTTTGGAATGCTTACGGCATTCGATCAACCCTCTATCTAGGTTGTTACCAAAAATATACCATCTCTCTCTAAATTGGGACTTCAAAAACACACAGCTTGTCTTATGGTTTACAGGAATGGTTCAATTACCCTATGTTAGAGTTTCGTCTGCGACTCGGGTTTGCTTTTAGAATGACTGACTTGAACGTAATAAAAAAATAACAAACTGTATTACGTTTTGGTCAGCTGGGAGATATTGTCATATCGTTTGCGAAGATGCATTTCCAACTAGTGAATTGGAAGGCGTAAAGCGCTATATAAGAAGCTCTATTTTGATTGTGTCTTCAATCCAAAACAACTGGGGATCAAACAACTCCAGAATCATCTTGTGTTTAAGACACGCATCGTATTATTGACTCGCAGTCAGTTGATAAGTATTTGGAGTAAAAACAAGCAAGGCCAAACTTTACGTACAAAAATGTCCACATTATAACACGAATCTCTTCAAATATGAAAAGAAATGCAAGGGGGCGCTGTCACATGGAAGATCGCATACAAAAAACAGGCTGCTATACACAATATTAAAAAATAAACCCATAACATTCCAAGCCATTGAATAGACCTTTCCCATGAAATTGGACATCGCGCGTGCGCACTTACATTTTGGTTGGCAAAATTTTGGGAACAGCGCGCCCTTTTGCATGGGACTGATGGGCGCGTGACGCGTACGCGCTTTGTGCACATTAATGGCGTTTGCCAACCAACAGGGTCTATACGCATGCGTGAATGCAATTAGCATATTTCATGGGAAAGGTCCATTACAATATTCTTATGTTTTCTCGTGCGTGACTTCTGTGAAGTTTTCTACTGGACTTGAGATGGATACATTGTTCCATCACAGAGAAAAGGACTAGAGTCTTTTCTGTATGATTCCATGAACCTTTTCCATCCACTTGTGTGTGTCAGGAAGTCAAATGTAGTCTTACGTATTGGTTGTCAAAGTGGGTTTCTTTATTATCAGTACAGTAAATGCTACCCCAGCCCCAATGCACCCTACTTCATTCAAACAAATAACGCAATCACCAAAAACATTAATAGATTACAAGACCTTACTTATTATAATTATTGTTATTGATGGCTCCTTTTTGGACACAGTTAAATATTCTATAGAAAATTGTAAATGTTGAATGCACCTATACAAAATTGTCATTACGTGCTGCTGGCACAGAGCCTTTCTATTTCTATGTTTCACTAAATGTAAAAAGTGCAGAGCTTCACGAACTCTGCATTCAAAAACAGAGCAGTCATTTTGGTCTTTGGAAGTTGTTTTGGTACCGAGAAGAAAAAGGCATTGAACTTCGCTGCCGAATGTTTGGTGGTCTCAAAATATAGCATAGTAACAAATGACTCTCAGGGTAGCCTGCAAGACTCTTACATGGCTGAACCGAAAGGCCATTGCTATGGTTTTTCCTCTAATGTCATACCTAAATAAAACTAGGTACTTACTGTGTTTAGCTATACAGAAACCGCCATTGATGTAAACGTCTGCATAATATTATCATAAACAGTCACCGTCAATGACCTCGCTCCACGTAGTTCCCCGTCCTCCTTGACCTGCAACCATTGCCAAGTTGGTACAGTATTCCATAAGTAACACAACTTGCGACTTCACGGGCTAAATTCCGGCAACAATTCCACTCCAACTTTGGTAATTCTGTCCAGGAACAAGTTCACACGACTGGTGTACCATTTGCAGCTCGTAATGGCGGTCAGGCAAACAATGACCCACGTGAATCAATGCACAAGTTATGTAATTGGTAGTACATTCTTCACGGGTAACCAACACAACGAAAATGTAACCTTTTTAACAATGGGCTTTTCAACAGCTGTGTGGCGCTCTTTTGATAAGATTTTCGCGAGCAGACGACAACTGCTAGAATTCATTATCTAGCTTCGTTTTAAAACCAGTAAACTTCAAACATATAGAAAGTGGTTAAGAACTTCCTTAATTGTTCATTTTCGACAACCTTGAAGGGTACCGAATATCAAATTGTGACTTGATGTTTTTCTAGTGATATTTTCTAGTGATATTTCAACTGGACATAATTAATTGCTTTCAGCTATAATTGAAAGTTGTGTCATGTTATCAACTATTTGCTCTTATGAATTAACAATTTTCATTATGGTAAAACATGATTGACGTTCTTCTGAATGAATTGGGAAAACTAATTTGGCCATGTTTTGTAAACTTCTTAAAGAAGTCTTCTTGATGAATGAATAGAAGATGAAATTAAATTAAGATAGTACAGATGTTTAAGTAATCTTATAGTTTCCGTGCGTTCTCTCTGGAATGGACGTTGGTTTAATCTGATCAAAAATAACCAACGAACGTGGATAATCTTTTCGGCTTTTAATTTACCCCCCAGTTGCTCTTGTGATTGCAAAGTCCATGCAAATGACCCCCCAAAAGACTGAAGTCAATTCTCCCAAAGCTTCGTGCTGAATGGAGAAATGACGAGAGGTAACGAGACGCCATGTTAGTAACTCACAACGTGTCTAACCATACAACTCGACACCAAATATGACTCAATCTCGTTACATGTGTCAATTGATTAGCGCCAAATCTGATTCGAAAAATTCTAGCCTGAATATTCCCTCCTCCGCCCTCCCTTCCCCCCCCCCCCCCCCCGCCCCACCCCAAGCATACTCAACCAAAGACTTCACATTTTATACTGGCCTACCGATGTTGTACTTTAAGTATTGATTGTGTTTTGCACCGATTCTTTGGATAGTCCCAAGTTACCATTGCTGGTTGCTCCGTGGAATCTAAAAACTCAATTCAAAATTGCTATTTGGATTGCTTCAGTCGAGTAGTGTCACCTCTCCCCCTCAAGAAAAAAAAATGAAAATACATGTACTTCTGACTGATTGAAAATTCGGGAAAATTCAAGCGAGAGATTTGTCGCCGCGACCTTGGCGGGAGTTAATTTTCAACCGTGGAAATATAAGGTCATATTCCTGGCATACAAAACTATGATTGGCTGAAATTAATGACATAAAGGGACAAACAACCCTGTTTTGACAAAATGTTCGTTTATTTGCAAACCGCTGCTTTCAGGAATTCAAACATAACAACATCAATGCAAATGTTACCAAAATAGTGTCTTAATATTTTTGTTAACTCAAATTGTATGCCTTTCGATGGTTCAACCATGCCTAAACATCAGGTGATTACGAGGGGGAACCAAACAATAGTTTGTTAAAATGATTCATTAAAACTATATAGATGATTTCAAAGGCCACTAAGATTTGAAACCAACCATTGGTATTAATGATATCAAAATACCTCCACACAAGGGGGCGGTGATTATTCTTGTCAAAGTCGTCACGTACGGTTTACTTGAAGAAATGCCAAAACTTGTAACCTTTAAATATAAAGGGTCCCATCTAATCCTGTTTCAAAAGCAAGAAATATTCTATTAATCAAAAGTGGTCCAAGACAACAAAATCTACCCCAGTAGAATCGAACTATTATATTAAAAACAAGCCTCAAACTGTCTCTCACGCCTCCAGCTTGATCTTCAAGAAGCTTGGTCCGAGTGTTTATTACCATTTATCTGGTGACTGCGCATGCTTTTTTTCTGAAAAGGTCTAATATCTCTCCACGAGAGAAAAAATAATCCAGAAGATTGGATTCAAACCCGTAGTGTTCTTATTAAAATATAGTATAAAAAAAACATTCAAATCTGATTTCGTATCAAATTACTTAAAATAACAGGCTTTTAACAATTAGTAAGTTTACGATGGACATTTGATGCCATCGGCTTGGTGGTCATTCAAGTAAACATCAAGAGGTGTCACTAGGGGGCCCTATGACTCGAAAAGAAAAGACACAGTAATTGACCCCCCATCACAACAGTTCAATGAATGGCCTTTCAATTGTTCTTTATACATTCAATCTCACGAGGTTATAGGATAAAAATGATAGAGATAAAATGATCAAGTTCCGGCTAACCTACTTGCATTAATCAAAGAAACCAAAGCCAGGGTAGAGGGAAAGATAGCTCCCTAAACACAGTAGTACCGTGGTGTCTTCAAAGGATTTCTCACCAACAACCGATAGATCCTTTCTGAGTTTTGATATAAATGGTTCAGTGTGACATTAATACAAATGCCCGAGGCCCGCAACGATACTCGCCTAGCACGCTTCAATGACGCCGTTTGTTCCACCAGAAATCCTTTGAACGTCTTCCTTTCTGCGTTACCATGGCAACAGTGGGTAATTCTAAGTTATCAATTTGTGGAATCTTCATATTGGCGGTGTTTTATGGCTGACATGATTTTAAAACTTGAGCCTCGGGTTCCAAAGATAAAAGCAAATAAAACTCCATTAAACAGTTCACACACAAGACAAATCCTCAAATTTGATTCTCAGCTGTAAAGCACGGATACAAGATTTCTGCATGCACTTCTCTTTCCATGCGCTTCTTTAGATGAAATAATTGTGATTTTAGTCTGACCTAAATAGAGGATTATAGGTATACATTAAATCTGTCATCCCTCAGGTGACACATTATGCAGAGATGAATTATTTGACGTCTTGGGGGTTCTTCGTCACCTTGAAGGAAACAAATTCTCACAAATAATTGTAGCTCAGTATAGTTTTACAAAATTTACACTGCAATTTTCTTTCGTTTGTCTCCCATCTGAAAGTTTGTGTCTGATAATCTACGTGTCACTACAATGTGTCACTGTCAATGTCACTGACAATGTCACAGAGACGTGTCACAAGTATAAAAAAAAATCTGAAGTGCTTTTTAAGTTGAAAAGTGCATTGTTAATGAGGTGCTCATTCCAATCATGCGAGTCGATTTCTTTTTGGTCCGAGACCCACACTTCCTGCTAATAAATCATGATTTTGATTCATAAGTTGGAATTACTATTATATTCTTATAATTGATACATGTAACAGGAGTGATAATTTTTACATAACCATCAGCACGAACGAAAAAGTACACTTGGCTTGTGACACACATTAATCATAAATTAATAAATGAATTCCACTGGGATTAATTATTCTAACCTCGGGATTTACTTGACCACACACCCTTAAAATATCAAAACAACAAGAGGAAGAGACTCCAAAAGGTGCTGAGGTGTTGTAAGTCAGCCGGATGCTTTACGCCCGATCATGTAAGCTAGGCCGAGACAAAACACCAAATCGTTGCCAGTGGTTATCACTTTTAATCAATCAGTCGATCAAACACAGTTGTGTGAAGGTAAAACCACAGATAATGGCTCCACGACCAATTCTTTTCTGTTCTGTTCCGGCTGCGAGTAAGGTATTAAAAATTAAGGAGCTACCGGCTGTAGTAAAACCGCTGAGTAATGTTCCACAGTCACGGTCACGCTTTTCGTTTGATTGGTAATTTGTTCCATATTTAATTATAGTATGAAGAAAGGGTTGACTCCAGGGTGATCCGGGGAAATGTCGATATAAACAGCTAGGATGTGAAAGGAGAGGATGCTCCGGATGGTATAGAATCCGATCAAAGCCTTGAACAGCAACTAGGCTTAAACAATTAGGACGCTCGCCACAAAAACTGGTTATTGGTAATGCGGTCTGATTAATAAATTGGCGAGCAATTACAAAACGCATTTAGATATAAAGCTACAATAAAATCACAAAGGCTATCAATGTCGTATCAAAATTGCATTACTAGAAAGGCCTTTCATAGAGCTATATCTTAATGAAACAGAGGAAGATGTTTCTAAAGGTTTGTACATCATTGTCAGCATTCAGATAGTTGAAGCTTGAGGACGCTAGATGGCGACAGACTGATTTGGTAAATCTAATGTTCTCGTAATATGCACATGCTCACATTTACAAACACAACATGAATATTAGTGTCGCCGAGCATCTTGTAGCATAGATACCCAATGATATCACAAGAAAAGGAACTGTGAATATTTCAATGCAGTCGTGTTAAAGTTGTCCAGGAAAAAGCGTATGATAACAGAGTTTGTTGAATTTATTTATTTCTATTTATTATTATTATTTTTTAACACAAATTTAATCACCATGTTCTCCTGCTTGAGTTAAAGCCCATATTCACTTTTGGGAACACCAAAAAAACAAAATGTTCACAGATTTGCACATAACTTACATGGTGTAGAGACGATGATGGCAGAAAACTTCCTGTGAAATATTTTTGTCTGATGTGTTATCGTTTTCAAATAATGTGTGAAATAAGATCCACAAATGATTTTTCGTCTCATGAGACGAAAACTCCGGCCGTTAGAATGAATACAAAAACGCTGAATGACTTTGTATTGTTTTCTCGTAAAGGAAACAATGAAATGAGCTGAAACTTTCGCAGGTTGATTTTATTAAATAACTCTTGATGCTCATAAGGTATGGAAGTATTTCCAGACACTTTACCAATAGTGTAAAATGGCTTTAAGAGAAGAGTTCAAAACCACAATGCATGTAACTATCCTGTTGGGAAGTGATGACGTTTTAGGGCCGGAAGTGCAGTGTAACTAATGTTGATGTACATTGTATGTATACCCTTCGTTTACATTGCACTTCCGGCTCCAAAATCCGTCATCACTTTAGGATAATGCTAATCGACAGTGCTTTGTCCCGGGTAATCACTCGTTTTAAATCAGTCGTACTTTTTAAGAGAAACGAGGACTACTTTGGTTTTAGTGAAGGACAGTCATATCAATCTTCTCATTGATTGTGACAATAAGACTTTACTAATGAATTGTTCCTGTGTGTATTACGCACCAGAGTCTGTCCTTCCTTGTTTCACAAGAGAAGTTATTGTGAGGTTTGGTAGAAATCATGAGTTTCTTGGGCTATAGTTAATGGTCTCCACAAATGCAGTCATGATACCGCTATACAGTCAAGTTCTTCTTCATTGCTGTTGGCAACAGTCATCCTCGATTCATTTTTAGTTTGGCCTATTAAATAATGTTCAAACGTACAGGTATCCTGTCATAAGCTTGTGGATACCCGGTCCCCTTCTATAATATTCTAGTTATACCACTGAAGAGGCAAATGGGAGTTGACTGTAAGTGTGCGCATAATCGTTCAGGGGATTTTTATGCAAATCAATTTCTACAGGTTTACCAATCCAGTCAGGTTCCATCAGAGAACATGAAAAGCAGCTTCTGCCGATGGTTCTCAAAATGCTGTGTTTCCATAGCTGTAGCTTTACGGTGGGATTATTTATAGAATATTGGTATAAGATTATGCCAGAAAACACGTACAGAAAAGCCAGCATTGGTCTGAGTGATAAATAATGACCTGGTTTAAATAAACTATCCAGAGCCAGAGTTAGACAATTAATTTGAAGAAGCTTCCCCAATACGTTAAGTGGAAAGCAGCAAGGGTTTTGGTATGAAGTTAGTTTGGTATTTCCCTTGCTAGCAAAATGAGATTACTTTAGAGTACAAGTTCATTGACATTGACGATTACGTTTAACTTTCGTAAAGATGATTTGTTCAGGTAAACTTCAGCATTTCATTTCAGAATGACCACAAATACGGCATCTTGCTGCAAGTGATTTTCAAACTGTGGTTTATATCTTGATTGGTTTAAGACGGTGTTGATTTGTTTGAAATGTCTCCAGAAATGCACCCAATAAAAACGTCAGGTAAGAAAATCGGACAAGGTGCACCCAAATAGGTCTGCGTCTCGTACCGCAAAGATCCGTCAACCTAGAATAACAACAGTACCAAACGAAACGGTGCTGTAGGCCTGAGACACGGTGCAGTGTAAGATGGAGAGATTTCAACTCACTGTAGTTACCTGTCAGTCTTAATACGGAACATTATTGTCACTTTAAAGTGGGCCACATCGTTATCACCCATTCATAGTGTTAGACGTGGAGGTCTGATGGCAATGAATTCTAAGTATAGTAACCCTAAAATATGGAGAAATGCTGATCAACTGAAAGTGATTTGCATATGTACAGCAACTCTAGCGGTAGATAGAAAATGTGGAGTAAATCGCCTCTCGGGCATAAAACATGCCCGAGAATAATGTGCGTGTCTTGGTTGTGTCAGATTCAGATACTAAACTCTCACCGTGAATCTGTTAATGAGGTTTTCGCCCAATTTCAGTGGACTTGACCCCCAGTTTAAACCATCTCCACCTAGGCATCACGATCAACAAACGCGTCTTCTTTGTAACTCACAAGTGAGATGGAGAAAAAATGCGATTAATTTAGAGGGTTGCTTAATCTAATACTACATTAGGTCAGTGAATCCTGTTGGTTTATTTGAATTAATCGATTTCCTATAAGCACCTCAACCAATCAGGATCAAAAGTTTTACAAAATTATCTTCTTTAATCATTAATTTGTATACTCGTGTGCATCATTAATTTTAAACAAACTCATGGTACGGAGGGTTTTTTCTTTTTTTTTTTACTGATTCACCCACTGAGTGATTCGCAAAGAAAAACAAACCACCGTTGCATCGCATCGAGCGTGATCCAAAACATCCTGCTCACTGCAATGGGTTCTCGACAACGAGCGGACGGTACTCTTGAACTGCAAATTAAGTTCGACCATTAGGCAGGTGGTTCAGTTGCCTCCATGACCTACAAGGGTATGTACTCTTGACAGCCCATCCGTAGAAACAGACATGATGGCAAAGAGCAGCTTGCACGCCCTCAAATTGCAGGGCTAAAGGAAGCCGTGGGTCGTGACGCCTGAAGACAAACTCTTCGGCCAATCATACACACCGATGTTTACATTTCCATAGCGACTTGACTTCTTTTTTTCTAGAGTTCTGCTTTGTCAACCAGACTAATAGATCATTTTTGAAAATGAAAATGTATGATGGAATGGTTTACAGTCAATAACTGAAATGAAACCGTCACAGGTCGTGACATTGAGAGTGCTGGGCTGGGCGTGGACCTAGACTCAGAGACGCTTACCTCGTGAAGTACACAATTCGTAAACATATCACGTCAAATCTGATCAATTTGAGTTTGTATCAGAAACATTCAGGAAACAATTGCAATAGACATATACAAGATTATTTGATTCATGCACATGCAACTTTTGTATATCTTGCATATACACAGTGAAGCATTGGCCAGTGAAATTTATTTAAACTGCGATAGGAAACTATTTTTATGAATTTAAATGTTATAATTTTCTAAAGAAAAAAAATGAAATGCTGACATCTTTTGAAGAATGAAAAGAATAAGGACTTATAAGAAGGATAGCATTTCCACTATTTTTCTCTGTCGATGACACTGAATTGAGACATCAGGTTTGTGGCGTACCTTTTGGTGAAAAAAAAAATCGTTAAATACAAGAAATGTGATTGTGACACAAAATAGAAGAACGCGACTCTGACATTTAAACTAAACAAACGGTGATGAAAATCATACCATTGTCCGTTAACAAAAATGCTTCTAAATTTACACAAAGGTCACACGTTAATTGTCGTCAAATTGCAACCAAACCATGTTAGAGAAAACGGCACAGACTGGACTGTGATGTTAGTTATTGGAATCAAGTTTTAAAAAAAAGAATACGCATAATGTTTACACGTGGAATATTAGAACATGTCACTGCGAGGAACGGAAAAGGAGGCAAATGAGATTAAAGTGGAAAAAGCGATGAATCAGTTTCTTCCTTCTTCCTGATTGCAATAAAGTTTCAGAAATCTTGGCGTACTTCAAATATCTACAATAAGCTAAAAATTGTATGTGGTGTTAACGTGATTTCATAGCTTCGCACGAGCATGAATGATGTTTTGGAGATTCTATCTCCGCACGACAGAATCTTCAAAGGGAATTTTGTAATATTCACTGCTCGTGTGAAGCAATTAAATCAACTGCATCTCTGTCTGGGCTTGTAGGTCTGGCTTAGACATAATCAATCACACGTATAAAAGAAACTGAACATAATTATTTGTCCTTAGAAGTTCCGTCTATAAGCTAACTATATTTAGTGCAGAATAAAAATACAAAATCATTGAAGTAATAATTAGTTTGGAAAATAATAGAGAAGATGAGACACTGGATGATGACGTCTTTGACAAGACACAAATGGTTTCTTCACTTTGTCATCTGAGGATTATACGAAGAGATTGACACATCAGAGGAATTAAAGGACATGTGAACAAGAACCAGGATGCGTTTGTGAATGCATCTAAGGTATCTGGAGGTGACATAATAATTATTTTTAAATAGAAGTCTAGTGCGAACGAGGCGAAATATCGCCCTATACGTCACGTATTATAGTTAAAGAGGGGGCGCCAAGGTCGATTTCATTTATGTGATTCACTCATTTTTCCAATCGAGTCCTTATGAAAGAGGGAGACACACATCACAAGTCTCCAACCTCACGCTAAAATTGTCTAAATATTGTCATTATTTTTGAATTGTCACGTCACTTGATGTTTTTGGATATTGACAAAATTCGCACTGGGAGGGTGTCAAATACAACGGCATTTTACACCGTTTTAACGCGAGGTTACAGACTTGTAATTTTCCCACTTTCATAACAGCGCCGTAACTATACTGTAAAATTTTAGGGGGCACAAGGGGTGCACCATTTTTCCTCGGGGGGCACTTTTGGCCAATTAAAACTGTAGTTTCCGTTTGTATTTTTTTAAACAAGCCCCTTTTCAGTGTTTTCTGACATGTTGACGTAAAACAAAATACATTTTGTGTGTAAATAATATTAAAAAAATAGTTCTAAAAACATTGAAATTACTACGTAAATGCTCAAACAATGTAACATTTTATTCTGGTAATTTTTAATTTCAAAAGTCCAGATTTCAAATGGGGGGCACCCGGGGGGGCACGGACATCAGTTGGGGGGCACGTGCCCCCCCCCCCCCTGCACCCCCTTAGTTACACCTGTTTCATAAGGACTCTATCTAATGGAAAATGAGTGCATCACAAAACTGAACTTGATCTTCGAACCCCTCTTTAAGCACATGTACTTTTAATTTGGGTTTTTCAATTTCATTTCTTCTTTTTTTAACCCAAAGTTATGTTACCAGTCAGATACTACGTCGATATGGGGTGAGCTTTTTTTTTTTTTTTTGGGGGGGGGTAGTTATTGTAGAAGCTATCTTTATAAAATCAACATAATATTGTTCGCGCATTGGATTGTTGGTCGTTAAAAACCAGAAACCCGGACTGTGTTTATAACAATAAATCAATTGTTGTTTGAATCCCTAGTGATGGTTATTTCAGCCTGCCTGGCACGGCGTACGGAGCGTACCGTATTTGGTTTGATGGCTGGCTGTGACGGCCAGTGGGTTCATTAGTCTCGCCAACAACACGCATCGCCTGGGAATTATTTCCATCAGTCAACTATAAAACGGGAAAGGGACTTTTTTTTATTCTTTACAAATATTTTTATTGAAGTCAAAAAATCAATTTTGGCCCAACCATCAACAATAAAAAAAACTGACAGCTACGTTTTGACGGACTCACCACCCAGAAAATCTACAAGGAAGCAACAGGCCCAACGTAACGGGCGGTCGATCGGAACCAACCAACCGCTTGCAAGCTCGCCTACACAAACTGAATAAGCAGTTACTATAGCAACGGGTATTGTTTACACACTGTAGAGTGTCAAGGTTCCCGTCTGATGATGGTGGTGATGGGCATAATAATGGTCGCTTAATAAAACAACAACCATGGTTTTATTGAAATTGACAAAAATAGAATAAAGTTGTGGGTTCTGTGGACTCAATGCCGCTTGCGGCACATCAGTACATTCACCATGTTGGCACACCATACACGGATTTTAAGTCCCACTAACCGCAGAAAAAAACGATTTTACATAATATAACAGACGGTAAGTATTCGATGCATTTAGTGGAATTTAAAAATGATAACTGGCAACATTCCAATCAATCTGGGTAGGCATGTTCAGAAGAAAACCTTGACGGGAACACTCAACATCCATCCGGCTACTGTGTATAGCGCCCTCTAAGGTCACGAAGACCGACTCGTGGTGTACAACTTGAGATCCACCAGTAACATTTAGATGCAGTCTTGAATTCTGCTGTTATATCGGTTGCCATTGAAACGAGTCATAACAGAGGTCAAGAAGAGTTTCTAGTGATCCTTGTAAAAGTCCGTGAAAGTAAATACCGTGCACCGAAAATGATTACTGTCAAAATTGTTACAAGACTTGTTTTACAGTTTCCTGTGGCTCTATTATTTGAAAAACGAAGAGGAATCAGCTAAAAAGCTGTATGCCTGTATATCACCTAACTCAGTTTCACAAAACTATTGTAGAAGTTCTAGTCATTATATTGTTTATAAATCCATATGGTTCTGTCTGGTTTCTCTTTATCCCTCCCAATCGAACTGGTTTGTTTTATGGGGGTATATCTCCAACCATCTTGCGATCAAACTCCAGACGGGTTCAAAATTAACCTCATTGGTATTTGTTGGTAGTTGACAGTAGCATTTGACTGTCAACTAGAAGTTCAATCTGATTAAATGTTCTTAACATTTAAAGTGTGTGCAAATTATTGATAAGATTTAAAATGATGATGTCAGTAGCAGAATTACACATAAGGATGAGCATTGTGGAAAACTTCCCTTGAAATTTTTTTACTTGAAATGCTGTAGTTTTTGAGAAACAAGGAAAACAATTAGTTTTGATCTCGACAGTCCGCGTCCGTAATCCGATGTTTGAAAAAAAAAGTGGTGGGGTTTTCCAGTTTTGTTTTGTATATTTTTCTATTGTAATATATTTGGCAATGAAAGAATGAATTGAATTGAACTGAACTGACTCTGAATCTGATGACTGATTGAGCTTTGACATGTTTATTATTTCATCTTTATGTTCGGTCACATAAAGTGCCGATAATGGTCCTTAACCAATGTTGTCCAGCCAGTCGAATTCACGAAGTGCCAAGATCAATCTTAAGATGAGTTAAATGTATGAATCAATGTTAATTGCTGAGGAAAGTGTGATGTCACAATACAAATCACAGTGCATCTTAAAGTTAGCATGACTCCTAAAGTTAGGAAGAGTTTGGTGAAGTCGACTGCTAACATTGAAGCCAGCATAGACGCCTTCTCAAGCCTGATACAGGCAATTTATAGACATATTCACTACAAGAGATACTGTTTAAAATATATAACTCAAATATTTACTCAGTTTAAACTTATTTCATGCGTGTACAATAAACACTATGTACACTGTACAGTAATATTTCAGGCTATTACAATTCCATAGAAATAGACAATTTTAAAATTAGAAAGAGATATTAATTGATAACATTTATTCATACAAGTTTGTATGCCAAGTCAATTTGTTGATGCCAGTGGGGGCGCTGTGTGAGTTTTTGACATCAAACTGGGGTATATAGGGTCTTTCTAAATGCTCTTTTTTAAACTCTGCACGGACATTTTTATGAGCTTACACCAACATCCTGAGGTTTTCTCCCCAGTGGGGGACATTACAGACTCTACTTTGTGGCTCAAGCAACACCGCAATGTTTATGAAGAAAGCATTCAGTTTTATGATCTATGTCCAATCCTCTTATCTTTCTAAAAAATAACATAGCCCCAAAACAACCCCCTCCAACAATGTATAAAACAATGTCTTCAAGGGAGGGACTATGCAACCCATTTCCTGGAGGCCAAGTGACAAAATTACCGCCCCAAAATAATAAATCAAGTGAAATCTTTGAAACCCCTTGAATAAAACAAATAATAATAAATGAAAAATAAAAATGCGAAAGACCGTTGTTGACAGGACTAGAAACTGTGAGATATAAAACTGGTAAAATGAAGACAGATTTTCTCAAGTCCTCCGGGATGTGATTTGAAGAAACACTCTGTCAGAAATTGATGACACCAAATAGTGTTGGTACCATCCGAAGATCTTCAATTTTAGCTCGTAGGGTTGTACTTACCCTCTTCAGGTTATTTGAAAGAAGTTTTTGCTTACCAAGGGCTTCCTGTAAAGAACGATAAGATAAAAAAACATTGCTTACTTTCAGTTGGTGGTAGGGCTTTTCAAGTAGGGACGTTCTAATAGGATTCAAACTGCCTCTAGCTGCCGAGCAATCTCGGTAGTCTAGTTGGTAAAGACATCTGCTCTAGATTGGCGTGGGGGTCGTGGCATCGAGTCCCACCCGAGGAATATGCCTGTAAGTTTATGGGTTTTTTCACGGAACTCGGGAAAGTACTGAGTATACAGTGCTTAACATACATCGGTGTATGGGTAAAAAAACACAAATAATATTCTTATCCTGATGAAAAATTAACATCTATTATAAGGGATGTTTTAGTGTAGCAATGGTTTTCTGTTCGTTTCCCCAACTCTCGTCACAAGAGGGCAATATTATCTCCTACCTCAAGCTCTTGATATTGTTGACTGAGTTCCATTTTCACTTCAAAGAGCTCCTGGTCTCGACATCGTAGTTCTCTCAACTCGATCTCTCGATCTGGAAAAAACAACGAGACATTACCAGTGAGTTTCAACTTTTCATCACAACAGAATACAAGATCAATTCTACAGCCACTGTGCCACAAAGACGTCAATTGAACAAAGCTAGCATTTTATAATAGACTAAGCCAATGACGGTCAGAATACACTCCATCAATACTGGCTTGGCAGACAGACCAGGCCAGCGAGAACCCATTTTTGGAAGGGGGTGCTGGGCTGCACACATGGCGGCTTGTGCCAATGTCACAAAAGTTAGCACAGTGCCGAAAAAGTGGGAATTCTATATTATACATTGTATTTTTTTTGTACTCCAATTTCTTCTTCAGTTAAACTTGATTTTTATGATATACTGTAAAAAGTTGGGAGTGCTGTAGTATATTCGAGCACCCCCATCAAAAAAGTTGGGGGTGCTCCAGCACCCACAGCACCCCCTGTTGGTGTGGGCCTGTGTATGGAATTAGAAAGCATCTAATGTACTGCTTTTATGGGATTGGAAAATCGGATAAGATTCTACATTTTTGCAGGTTGCATGTATTTTGTGCACTGTTCGAGGCATAAATGCAAAGTTTTGTATGTTTTTGGTTTTGAAAGAGCATCATCTGAAAAAAATTCGTTCAGAGAAAACATTCTTTCAGCGAAAAATCAGGCCGTGCAACTCTAAGCACATCCTTCAATCTGACAAAAGAAAAGTCTCATCAAAGTTTGAAAGAGAATTCTGAGAAGACACTGACCAAGATTTAACTCCATGAAGCCTTCCTTGAACTGCTCGATGTCAATCTTCTCAGTAAGAGTAGATTGTTGAGTGGTGGTGCCAGGCACTCCACTGGTCCCAGCAGCTTGACCTTCACCATGGGGTAGTGAAGGTCCCGTGGCTAAATCCTGGCTGGGATCCAGTAACGTGGAGTGGGTGAGTTGTTGGTTGTTAGTCTCCATCTCCAGAACTTCCTTCTCAATTTGACCTGTTAGTGTCAAATAAACACAAGAATATCAGGTGTGCATGTCGTCTGGGGAAAATCTAACATTCTCTTGTCTATAAATTCTCGTTTTTTTGAAGGAAAAGTACAGTATTTTTAACAACTACTTTATCCAAAGTGTTTGAATGCCAACTTTAACACGGTAACCCTGAGGAATGGTCAACATTGTAATTTAACTCCCATGTTGTCAGACCGGGGTAATACTCAACATGTCTGAAGTAGATACTTTTTCATTAATTAGACTCCGCAAAAAACCTGACATATTTATGATTTCAAATCAAGGTGGCACCAGCTTCCTGTACATGAAGCACTCAATTTCAGACAAATAGTGCGGCAGTTTCCCCATTTCAAATACAATCAAATACTGTTCAAACAGTTAACCAGGGAGAAGTGAGACGTGACTTCAGCAATCTGTGAGAATAATAATACTATATGACTTGAGACAGACAGGTGTCGCTCTGGCTGTCGCCATCATCTCAGACTTCAATTTTAAATTAGGTCTTTTGAGTCTATCTAAGTAAGTTGTTAAAATAAGAAACTTGTTCGACCTTTGTAGCAAATATTTTATTATCGCTTTTTTTCTGAGATTCGACACCCTTTAATCTGAAAAGGTTTGTCTGGATAGATTGCTGTCTCTACCCTGTCAAGTTTCATTAAAGTACCGAGGGTTTTGACGTTATTCATTCTCTTAGACCCCCTAAGAGTTTTACCGAGAAGGAGATGTGGCATGAGTATACAGCAGATCTCCACATAAACTATCCACAATTACAATAATACTATAATTTATCTTTCTTTGGGACGTGTTCTGGTTTTTTTTACAGCTACACTGAACTTGTACTTAAAGCCGCAGCTCAACATTGGTAAACTGACTGTGAATGCTACCATTCTTTGCACAAACCAAGTTATTTGTAATAAAACCAACCTGTGAAAATGTCAGCTCATTACGTTCTTCCATTTGTGAGAAAACAATAAAAATGCATTCAGCATTTTTGTACGCATTCCTATAGGCAAAGTTTTTGTCTCACTGAGACGAAAACTAACATTGGATCTTATTGCATTTATTTGTTTAAAAGCGATAACACTTTAGGCAGAAATATTTCAAGGGAAGTTTTCTACCATCGTTATCTTTATACCATGTAAGGTATATGTAAATCTGTGAACATTTATGTTTTTCTTCTTACCAGAATAATGAAGTGGTCCTAGACTTGGCTTAGTTTATTGTTTATTGGCACACAAAATATTCAGTGAAAATTCTTTTGGTTATGAGCGTCTAAAAACATTAGAATACACACACACACACACACACAACCTTCTAGAATAATTACATGGTCCCAGAGGACTTGGTTTAAATGTGGTTTGTGGTTTAAATCTCTTCACACTGTCCAAGAACAAATCACGCCATGGATTCTTCTACTTCAATCTAATTGCAGCGCTGAAATATTCAAAACAAAGCTAGGGACGAGGGCGTTCATGCCTCTGATTTTATGACTGGAGATTGGGCCTCAATATTTGAAACCATAACAAGATCATTGGTCAAAATAACTTCAATATGAAAAATGTTCAGGCATAATGAGAAAAAAAATCACATGACCTTTATACTAGGCTGCATGAGATTCACAGAAATTCACTAAAAGGTAAGCCATTAAACATTGACTTTCATTGTTTAGTTTATGCAATGTTTAGATAACATGAAGAAACAATTCGAAATGAACAAAGCTATTTATATTTTCCTCTGATTGTCTATGTGTGTTGATTACATTATGCATATCATAATATCAAATCATATCAAATCATATCAGATCATATCAAACTAAATGAGAATATGACTTTACTATTTGTTAGCATATTTCTGCAGATTCGATTGGAAACTTTAAAGTTGGGTCTAATGTATCTATTGACCAATTTCACAATGCACAGCACACCTTCACGCGCCTATCCTGTCCGACATTTTAATAGTCGAAATGTACACAAAGAAATTGACTCCCAAAATGGCGAAAATGGTAGACGTGCATTGTGCGGAGGTCTGTTCCGCGTCCTGCTAGGGGTCAATCAACAAGATATTAACATGTCCCATTTACTATGGAAACAAGAAGTTATTCAACAAATATTTCTTAATATCACCATAACGACAGTTTGTTGGGTTTAAATTAAACATAAGTCAGGAACAGATTCTAGCCTCCTTCTAGCCTCGTCTCCTGACGACGGGCAGAGTATACCGTCCAAAACGTTGAGCCAACCGGTTCCTTTGGAACCACACATACTCAAAAAAAAGAGATTTACCACATGGCGTCACCGCAAATCCGTACTTATTAGATTCTAGCCTACCACTCTATAGCAACTATATTTTATGTAACTTACATAATTTTCCAGTCAGCGTTAGTAAGTGTTGTTTGCCGTACATGTGTTCTTTCTTGTTGTGAACTGTGCTGAATAATTTATCACATATCTTGCAGAGTAAGTCACTGGAGTCGTCCTCCTGAATTGAAGAAAATGAAAATGAGGAAATCATTTGTTTTCCTCTCTCTCTCTTATCTTGTCAGTATGTTCAAATGTCTCCATGAGCCACATCTTCAACATTTTCCAAACTGACTTTTCTTTATATTGTTCTTTGGTTAGTTTTTTTTTTTTTTAAGGAGTGGGTGGATTTTGTTTAAGAAAAAATGCAGGTCGCTCCATTCTCCGTCTTGAGTATTTCACGTTTGTTACGATTTTCTTCATAATATAATAATAATAATAACTGGATTATATATAGCGCCAAATTGCCAAAGGATACAAGGCGCTTCTCAGTATTTTTCCTGCAAGGTATTTGGAGTTACGATTTGAAGTATGAGACCTGTTTCTTTATATAGCACCATGTAACGGTTTACGAGGTGATGTGGCGCAATCTGCAGCCGGTCAAACCAGGAACACTGGGGCGAACCCCTTCTCTTTGCGATTACTGCACTGGGTTCTTTTACGTTCAATGCATTACTAAACACCTGGGGCCTACGGCTTTACGTCCCATTCGAAGGACGCAGCGTGTCAAGCTTAAGGACACAAGCGTTTCCAAGGTGCTGTGGCGCAATCTGCAGCCGGTCAAACAGGAACACCGGGGCGAACCCTTTCTCTTTGCGATAAGTGCACTGGGTTCTTTTACGTGCATTACACAACACACGGGACCTACGGCTTTACGTCCCATTCAAAGGACGCAGCAATAATGGTCAAGTGTCATGCTTAAGGACACAAGTGTCACAACCGGGACTCGAACCCACACTTTGCTGATCAGAAACACCAGAGCCATTGGTGATTCATGGGGATCTTTCTATCAAAACAATTTCTTTTCAGATTTTTGTTTTTCATTTAATTTATTAATTCTGGTTGTGAAGCCAAGGATTTTCAGGCAATCATTGTACTAGCTAAGAACCCCATGGAGAGAAGACAAGGAAGGAAGTTTCAGTTTTAGATGTGGGAGGAAAACCCCATAGAAATATTCCAGGGAAAACCCAAGCAATCAGGTAGAGTCTAAAAACCCAATCCACATAGTGCCCCCGGCAGGATTCGAACCGGGGTCCTAGAGGTGGAAGGCGAGGAAAAATACCACTACGCCAACCTGACCGCCCACAAATGGGTCAGAATGGCACTTCAATAAAGAAACACAATTCTACAATGCACCTAGACATGCTTCTTGACTTTGGCAAAAGATAAAACACTGTCATACATCAAAGTCATAAGAATACACTCCTGTGCACATCAAATACGTCACTCTCGTTTTAAAGAAATAAATAAAAAAAGACTAATTCCTCTCACCTCGAGCTGCATTTCATTAAGAACTGAAGCACTGACATCTGGGTCTATCGTAGCACCATCAACTCCTAGTAGCAAAAATATTGAACAAATATTAATCACTCAAAAATTGACACCAACACTGAAAAAAAATAACAAAAAAAACACACACATTTGAAAAATATTTCTTCAATCAATCAATTAATCAATCAACTAATCAATTTATAAGGTTCCACTCTAATGGCTATTGCTCATAGTGCTTTACTTAGTAATAGTACAGAGGTATATAAATCTCGGAATTGCCGAAGTCAGTTTCTTTGAGAATACCAATGGCACAAAGAAACCTTGATTTGACCAAGCCGAAAGATTCTCTTTATTGCACCGTGATTTCCGTTTTCTTTATTGAGGAAATGTCAAATTCATGTACTGTGAATCGCAAAACCTTGACCTGCGATTGGTACGGCCTACAATTGGTGTTAAATCCGGAACCACATTTGCTGGCTTGAAAAATATTGTTGTGGATACACATCTGCCGGTGCCAACTGGCTACAAGATTGTATTCATATGAGACATATTCAAAACATAACCTGTGATGAATTCATTCAAAGGAAGGTCAAGTTGTTTTTGTTTCAATGAGAGTCGATTGCAGTTTAGCAATAACTAGAAAATATTTATTTAACCGTAACAGTCCTCCAAAATCCTACTCCTGGGTTTCGTGCCATTTTGTGGGATATAACCTTTTACCCCCCAAACTACCCACTCCTTGCTAAAGGACAGTCATACCAACCTCTCTAGATTCTGTACCCTCTCATTGATTACATTCGCCTGTTAAATAATTCATTAATTAATTGGTTCACCTGTTAGATCTTTAATCTTCTTAGCCACCTGTCTTCTCAGTAACGTCTGATATGTTTCACTATGTTGGAAGGCACGAAGCTCCTCTACATAACGTTTCTTATCGAGCTCTGCCACTGTTAAATATTTCTGCAGTAGGACAATATTTTAAGATCAAAAGTTTTCAAATGGCATTCATGAGATAATAACAAATAATGCAAGCACGGGTATTCCCCATCGATAGTTTGTTTCACATTAGGGGTATTGAATGATCGAGCCACAAGGTTTATTCTGCGCAGCTCAACAAAACGAACCAACCTCAATCTTACAGATCTGAGAATAGCTTGGATTAATGGTCGATGAAATAAGCAAGAAACTAAAAAATACCTTTTTCTCCTCTAGGGTCATTTTTGTCCACATGGAGCCCAGTATCTTGATGATCTCTGGGAATGGTTTTTTAGCATGTTTCTTCTTGATCTGCTCTAGCTGCTCATTGAGGAATGAGGAATAACTGAAACAAATGAACGTACAATGATTCAAAGAGTACATCAAGTATGTTTATTTTGTTAAAAACACAAAGTATTGCAGATATAGCTGGTCCTAGGGATGGAAAAAATGTCTAAAATTCTACTTTCAAAAGAAAGTTTTTTTATTATTTCTATTTCAAGTACCCTGTAGCCTCTTCCTAGGATATGATTTCTTTGTTGCTTCTCTTGTTAAAGGGTAGTTTTATCTTGCTAAAAAAGCATCTTTGACACCTTGTCGTCAGATGACATCTTATTACGCATGAAGGCATTTTCTCCATAAAGGGCACCTCTATCAGGAAATTGTAACTTTCTATTGGAACATTTCAAGGGGCACCAAAGCAATGACCAGGGGCAATGGAGGCAATTGCCTCTGTTGCCTCCAGGAAGTATCAGGCCTGCATGTTTTTTTTTAAACTGAATATCGATGGACGTTTATATATGTTTCGGAACAGTTTCGTAACATCCTCTTTTGGTTTGGTCAGTCATGTCGGTTGATGTGTAACTACGCCCAGACATTCCATTGTGTAGCGTGCACAGGCACGCACTCACCATTGTTTCCCCCATACAAAGAGGGACAGAGGGTACTGAAATTCATGCTCAAAATCTCCCTTTTTCTGGGGGTTATTGTGTAATCCAAGATACCAGACTTTCATCCTTTTGTTGTTGTACAATAGATGATTCTGAGAGATCGATAGGCTGCCACCAATGTTTATCATTGTATTCGGCATATGAGAGGTAAGTCCGGGATTCCAGCATACCATGGCCTATTATCGGTTGTGGCTGACAGTCTAGGTTTGGCCAATTCACACTGAATGAAGACATTCCATGTTTTCTCGAAAGATTACAACAAATCCTGGTAGCATTTTAGGAGAATGTTTGTTGTCTTTACTTTTAGTCAGGGTTTCATTGTGACAGCGACATTCTCAAAAACAAATTATTCGTGAAAAAAATTCCCCACAGAGGAATGGTAAACATTTTTTAATACTGTCGGGAACTACTTAATAGTTGTTATACATGTATGTAAACAAAATAATAATAATGCATTCATTTTCAGGTACAAATCATTGACACTTTTGTCTGTGAATAACTGGTTGTTCATGCAGTCAATAATAAAATAAGAAGTGTTAATTGCTGTTACATTAAATCACACTTACGCTGTAGTCGGTGCTTTAGGAAAGTTGGATTCATTCAAAGAATTTTTCTTTCTCTTCTTGCCTTTTGGCCAGCCACCTTTTCTCTTGACCTTGACAAAGACAAATAAATAAATATACATTAACCCTAACTCCCCAGAGAGATTTACTAGGATCCTTATCCACTCTAACAAATTCCAACACCATATGGGTAACTCAACACCCAAACTGTGGTACTCTGATTATGGTGGTATGCCTGATCCCATGTAAAGTATATTCAGTTTACTTATGCAGTACCCAGTACAACAAAATCCAACAAAACCTGCTGTTAGAGTTTGATGGAAAAGGGACTGTTAAAACTTTCTGCTTTTTTATTTTACTTTTTTCCATTAGACAGAGGTTTAGACATCCTATAAATGACTACGGGTAAAAACAACCACTTGAATTGTGATTTTTAATACACAAAACTTCTTAAATAGATACATTTTTAATAGCACAAATGCTTCACTCATTGTTTAATACCTTGGGCTGGATGACAGATTGGTTTCCATCTTGGACTGTAGGATCAACGACAGTGCTCTCCGCTGTGTTTGTTTTGATCGTACCGTCAGTATCAGGATTTGGAGAGCCTTCCAGAGCCAGAAGATTGCTTGATTGGTCGGAGTATATTAATGGCCCTCGACTTATCACAAGCTGACCTGAAGGTTGAGAATATTCAGAATTGATTACGAAGAACGTAAGAGAGAAGTATATTTAGGCAAAGACAGCTACAATGTAGTTCTTTAACAATGCTGAATTCAGAGATTTGTCTATACACAAATTAAACATCAGACAGATACACATCTGTTAGAACACGTTAAATAATCAAGAGGGCATCATCCTATGATCAGCAGAGTGTGGGTTCGAGTCCCGGTCTTGACATTCACTAGTGTCTATAAAACAGGACACTTAACCATAATTGCTTCGTCCTTCGGACGAGACACAAGGCCTTATCTTCCAGCACAAGCTACTCATCCAATCAGATTGCTTGACAGCCGTGGTTTTTAGAGTCAAAAACAACGACTGCAATTTTACATCCAATGGTGCGTAATTACAGTACGAGCGCACATACTCGCTCACGCAAAACGCAAAATCTTTGCGTATCTTTAGTTTCGTGAACGTTACACTTTAGTCAGCTGGAATTTAAATTCATTATCACACGCGCTTGTGGAATACGGAAAAATATAGCGCGTCTGCGTCAGATATCAAATTCGGCCTTCGGCCTCATTTGATATGGGATGCAGAAGCGCTATATTTTTCCGTATTCCACTCCCGCTTGTGTGATAACTAATATTATAACACACCTCTCCCTGGTTCTTTATCCTGATTTGCTGAAACACGGTCACGTGGGGTGAAATAATATAGCCTAGTGCATGAAATCTGCACCACACGCACTTCATTTGGGGGAAATAGTTCGCAAAGCGGCAAATAGTTTCAAAAACCCCAAAACTATTGACTGGTAAAGAGCGCCCTCAAGAGAACAAAAATGGCGGCGTCTGCAGATCGAGGAGAATCTCCGGCCGGCCAAAATACCGCGATTTACTCTTCTAACCGACATTTTGGACTGAGGTGTGTTATAAAACACATATGGACTGGCATTATTCGGGCAATAGTGCACGTCTATGCACCCCTCGGGCCTGTGAGTGACCAGGAGAGGGAAATAGGACCCTCTCCTGGTCACTCACAGGCCCTCGGGTTGACTAGACGTGCACTATTTCCCTCACTGCCAGTCCATATGAGTATAATATGTCCTGTATGTTGTGTAAGGCAAGAGAAAGGTTAAGGTAAAAGAACCCAGTACACTAAGCGCTAAGAGAAGGAGTTCTCCCCGGTGTTTCTGGCATGGTTGGTAATTCCATGTGCAACACCCATCAAGACAGGAAGTACACTTAAGCACAAACTATGTGTAGAATTTCAAGGTGTTAAACACTTCAGATGAAGGACAAAAAACTTGTTAACTTTCCCATAATGCAATACTTTACCTGTGGTTGTCAGTTCAACATTTGGCACACCGATACTAACAAGTGATGGGAGTGATATGGCATCACCTGGTACAGAGCCTGAGAGAGAACATGCAACCTCTGACCCCGTCGGCCAATTCATGTTAGCCATGACTGTCATTGTCCCAACAGATGAACCAATCAAAGCTTCTGAAGTCACCATCGGATCACCAACTGTCAGTGTCTCTGTAGCAGAACCAACGCTACCGACTGAACCCTGCACAGCGGCAAGATTTATGGCACAAGGATGGTTCTGTTGTTGCATAGAGTCCTGGATGTTGACGATGACATCAGTAAAATTAGCGTTAGCTGAAGTTGTAGAAGGTACTGTTGGTGTGACATGCATTGCAGCATTAATACAATCAAGAGGATCCGCGTCTGGCATTATCCGTAGACAGTCTGTCACATTGCCCATTATACTTGATACCCTTCCCATCTGTAACACACCGTCGACATTTCTTATACTGGGCGTTTCGGCAGCAGACATCACCATCATCGGTGAAGATTTCTTGAAGACTGTTGACATCTCTCCAGCTCCCGCTGAGGCCGTGACAACATCTCCCCCTCCGCCGCCTCCTAAGTCACCTAAGCCATCAATCGGACCACTCACTTGCAGTGTTAATCTTGAGGAGGGAAAAATAAATAAAATCTATTACTAGTATAATAATAAGCACATTTCCTTCCGTATTTAAATCTTTATAAATTGTGCAATAAAAATGTGACCCACTAGCCCAACCTTTATGAATTGTTACCCATTTTAATACATACAACAATATTAAGTTACATTTGTTCACAAAGAAAATCAAACAGTCTTTGTCTTAGTCTCTGATACTAGGCTTTTAGCTTTTTCAATTCTCAGTTGGACAACTAACAAGAAACAAACGGTACTCAATGTAAAAATTATGCAACCGTTTAGTATCACTGTATGCAATTTGACCCTTCGCAAAATGGAGCCTGAGGATGTGACAGGAATTGAAATTTCAAAAAAAAAAATTAAAAAAGATCCACCAATTTTTTTTTACAAAAAAGGGCATTTATCAATGGATTGAATAAAAGATTAGTGACTCGGCTGTTTCAAACCTTGCAGGGTCATGGTTGTGTGAAGAGCCTCGCCTTCGGCTCGGTCGATCCTTTATCACATTAACATAGACCCAGTAACTGGGGCGCTGTACTCCTTTTTTTTAAATTTTGACATTGTCGGTCGTACTAGCGCCCCAGAAAAGTATGTGTAAGTTGGTTTGAAAAGCTGTTATGGCGAAGAGGATTTAAAACACCTCTAAAAAAGTGGCCAAAATTACGACAAAAACTCAACAGAATTGCTGGAAAATCGCCAACTGGCTTCTCAACATTAACATGGCCCACAAGGACGGATTTAAACAGCCGTTTAAGACCTTGGTCACCACTCTTTTATTCCCTTATTTCTACTTTTTTATTCAGTTAGGCCTATACAAATTAATAAAAGTAATACTAATATTTGTATTACATATTTTGTAACTTTTTTATTTTGTTTTACGTCATGACTTCGGCCCTATTATAGTATTATTGAGTATTACTTAGTACTTTTTATTTTATTAGCAAAAATTAGACCCAGTAACTGGGGCGCTACACGGCTGGTATCCTGCATTGACTGCGCAAATCAATATGAATGTCAGGGCATCAGTGAACATTGGCGCTACACACAGCCTGGTATCCTGCGTTGACTGCGCAGAAAATAATATGAAAGTCAGGGCCTCAGCGAACACGCAATCCTCGCAGCGTTTATACACATAAGGAAACAGTCGTTGAGTATCACATTCAAAATGGCGATTCTAACGGCAAATTTGATACATGCGTGATAGTGGGCTAAAAATCATCGATTTGGAGGACCAAAAATGATCGTGAGTACAATTAACTGCATTTTATTTCACCGTAAATACTTAGAGAAGCCAGTAGGCGATTTTCAAGCAATTCTGTCGAGTCCTTGTTGCAATTTTGACAATTTTGTAACTGATTCAGAAAAAAACCGCTTTGGACTCCGAATCGGAGCACTTTCCAAATATACCACGGACTGGGGCGCTAGTACGACAGATAATGTCAAACTCAAAAATCTCAAAAAAGGAGTACAGCGCCCCAGTTACTGGGTCTAAGCAAAAATCTAAGTAATTGCAAATGCAACCAAAATGAAAGTAAACAAACTTCACTGCATTTTCTTTTACAAGACTATTATTAATTGGTAATGTCAAGAATGTCATCGAATGATGTTGGCACGAATGGCAAGGAGGAATAGGGATGACCTATCCAAGCTGTCGGAAATACCGTACATTTGCCTACCTTCCAGCATGGTCAACATGCATGGTGACATTTTCAGGTAACGTCACTGGAACATTTGACATAACCATACCAGAGTTCCCGGTGGTCTCCAATCTGACCACCTGATATTCTTGCTTCCCTTGTTCATTTGTGACAACTCTTAGACGAAATTGCTCTGCGGGAACACCTTCTAAAATCGCGGGATTTTCTGTCGGTTCTTCCGGCGATTCTTTATCCATGATGACATCTTGCATGGTTCCCTCCATCTAAAATATAATCCAACTACATTTATGCGTATACCAGCGAAAGTAATTTTTGTCAAAATGACAACATTGGAACAGCGCCACCAGCGGCGTAGCCAGGATTTCTTCAATTGGTGGGTGGGGGTTGGGGCCACTTGTGGGGGGGGGGGCGCGCACTGTGGGGGGCACAGGGAGAGGGCCTTCACAAAAATACCCATTTAGTAAAATATCTGAATCTCATATCCCTTTGAAAGATAAAAAAAATGGGAAAATACATGTATAATCATAACTTTTACTTTTATCTGTTGAAAAAAAAATAAGGGCCATATCCCAAATTAGCGACTGCGGCTTCAGTTAAGACTGTTGCTACGGTATTGCTAAGGACGTCCTATACTCCAACGCATGATGACACAGTGATCCAGCTATAGCCAATTCAGACACGGCCTGGCTTACTGATACTGAAAGCTAATGGGGGAGGGGAGGGGAGGTGGGATGTGAGCTTATTAATCAAAAACAAACCATACACACACAATAAACTTTTTTACCCTGCTTTATATATTTGACTTATTCACAAACTTTCCACCAACAAAAGGAATATAATTATTTAAGTAAAGTTAATACTTGTCTCTTACTGTGTTAAATCCAAAATAAATAAAAGCAACTTGACCTGGTGGGAGAACTTGGCCGAGGGACTTATCTCAAATTCACATGCAGAGCGGTCGGTGGTCAATGATTAAACTAAATGATTTAATGTTTAACATAAATTGATTTCATCTCCCTCTAGCCGTATTAAAATAAACCAATTATGGCTAAATAAAACAGAGTATGTAAAATGTTGCAATGATAAAGAAAACTAAATCTGGTAATTCTTACGAAAATACATTATTTGGAGTTGCCTTTACGACCATTCAAAAGCTTGGTCGACATTGGAAATAATATTCATAAACACAAATAAAAATGAATAAATTTTCACTTTTCTAGTTTGTGGTACAAAACAAAATCAATAATCTTAAGTTATTTCTGCCCACAAAAAAAAACTAAAAACGCACCTGATCATCAGCAAGATTCCTGCAAAAGAATTTATTTGAAATGTTTTGTTAAATAGTTGTTTTGCATAATTATTATTATTAAGTCAGCTTAACGTTTATAAAAAAAGGAAGATAAATAATGGTTTTAAACCCACACCTCCTATAGATGTTTGACAGATACTGGTTGTCCCTTTTCAATGAAACCAACATTTTCATTTAACTACCAACTATTTCAATAACTCAAAGCGTTAGCAAGTGTGGTTGGGTAATTGAATTTTACTCATTGATTTACATTAAGTATTCATTCATGTTTTACAGAAATAAATAAGCAAGCGGAATTTGTCAACTATAATGACAGTCGATCTATCAGGGCACCTGGAACACGTTCTTGTAGGCGACTGATCTCGGGAAAAAGAGAATTTCCAGTAAAATAAATTTGATAGTTTGTGAATATTTTGGGGGCACCAAGGTTAAGACCAGGGCAATGGCGGACATGTTATCGGTGGCATTCCAATCCTAACAGGAAGAAGACCTTGTTGATGTTGTCGTATCAGTGCAAAAGCCATATCTCCATTTTTGGTGGTCCGACATCAAGCTGGAGAGACACTCCATGCCAAACTGGTGTATCTCGACACCTTAATTCGAATATACATCCGAGATAGTTTGTAGACGCCATTGTTGACGATACAACATCTTTGGCCTGGCATGACAACGTCTTGTCTTTATGGGTCGTCACACCATGGCGTAACCTCAACATCACATTCTATCATCACATGAAGTAGTGTTCCTTCAACTCCATTCACTGATAACTCTTGTGTACTACGGACACTATACTCGACATTGTCTAATCCTGTCTCTGGATCCCGTTTGAAGGATTCCTAAGTCAAACAAATTTGACAAATTATCAATTAATGATGATGATAAAAATGAACATTTCGTCATGTGCCCGGTAACAGGGCGTAAGGCCTTACGCCCTTTTACCGGGCACATAAAAATCTTCGTTTCAGTATTTAAAGAACGTAAGCAATAAAATGGCCCCTGACATGAAAAATATGGCATTAATGTAACATTTTTGTTGTTAGAATTAACCCAAAGACATGTCTTCCCATTCCCATGCAGAATTTAACCTTCCTGTAATAGCTTTGAATGGCAAAAAAAACAGATCAAACTTTCCCACACAGTTTTCTTGAAACACAAAATTTCACATCATTTGCTTACGGGAACTTGGCCTTAAGTCCTTTTACCGGACACACAACAATTTATAAAGTGCTGGTATCCACCACAGATGGGCACTCATGACACCCATAGTCAGTCATTGTTTTAACAAATGTGTGCAGAGTTACGATTATGAGACCCATGTTACTCTTTGCTTCTTACTTTATGATGGTTTCCTAATCTCTTCATATCTCCCTCTGTTACTTACTCTAAGCTGGTTTCCTAATCTCTTCATATCCCTCTTTTTTACTTACTCTAAGCTGGTCTCCAAATCTTTTCATATCTCTCTGTTACTTACTCTAAGCTGGTATCCTTATCCCTTCACATCTCTCTGTGTTACTAAATCTTTTGAGCAATCTCTTCATATCTCTCATTGTTACTTACTTTATGTTGGTTTCCTAGTCTCTTCATATCTCTCTTTCTTTTCTTCTTATCATGAATGTGATAAAAAGTCTTCCTGCCAGTAGAAATCCCCTCTGGCCTAGAAATCTGTAAAACAAAAACACAGCAACTCAAGTTTTATCAAAAAAGCTGTAAGCAATATTTGCACCAGGTATGATTTTAGCCTTTCTTCTCAAAAGCAACTAAGTATGTGCAGTTAGGTTTGCTGCTCTAACATAATGTTACTTGCACATTTATGATTCAGTTTTGTATCCTTATGGAACGTAAAAGTAAAAGTAAAGTTTGTCCCGAGCCAATATGGCTCCTCAGGCTGGTGTTTATATCCAGTTTCCTTGGCATTAAACAACTGAGAATATTTGTATTCCCCCCGGACAGGATGCCAGTCCATCGCAGGTTACTCCCCGGCTCTCACCGGTACCCATTTTTACTCCTGGGTGGAGAGAAGCAATTATGATAAAGTGCCTCGCTCAAAGACACAAGTGTCTTGACCGACCAGGCCAGGATTTGAACCCACAATCCGTAAACTACAGAACTTGAGTCCACCGCACTAGACCCCTCGGCCACGACACCCCTTGTTGAACGTAATGTTGCAACAACAACAAAAATAACAATTAAAATCACTTACCGTCATTTTTGCTTCTTTTATCCTCATATAAAGCTCATCGTCCTCTCTACCCCAGCCCCAAAATCGATTTGATAAACCATTTAACTGTAAAGAATAAAGGAAACGTAAATCATAATCTGGATTATATTATTGATAACGCATCAAATAAATCAACTTTGACTAATTGTCTTCCGCAATATTTGATTAACCTAATTAAACGGTTCACTGTAAAGAAGCGAACAAACACAGCTGGATTTCTTCTTGTGAGAGTCTTACCAGCAAAAAATATTACAAATGTAAAATTACACCAAAGGAAACCAAAAATAGTTACCAATGAAAGAAAAGGAAGAAATATGCTACAACAATACTGAGTGATGTAAATTACAGATGAATAAGTTGGCTTGTTCACCTTGGTGGTTTCTTGCCCTGCATTTCACCTCTGCAGAGCCTGGTTCAAATCCTATCTTGAACAGAGCCTCCCACCGAGTCCACGATCCACCCTTATCATGAGTTGCCGCCAATAGAGGGCTCTGTCTACACGGAACGCTTTCACCCCATGAACTGCTCTGTTCATGAGATATTGCGCCCTCTACTGGCGGCGGTTCATGATAAGGGCGGATCATGAACTACAGAACAGACATGTCTTGGACTAGTCTGGTTTCAGACCGTGCTATTATTTTGTTCCCGCGAGCCAGCCGAATATTACGGTACCGCTGGATCGGTACGATAAGGTACGGTACCCAATCCGCTCTCATGCTATGCAGCGTACTCTACGATAATTGGTACCTGTCCATCATCTGTCTGGCACTCGTCCCGAAGCACGAGTTTTTGGAGTCGGCACGTACATGCGATATGCACACACATGCAGGCGCTGCTATATATAGCCCCCTCTATTGGTGTGTTTGGAGCAAATTATTCGGCCTCATGCGGTACGCGTACGGTATACGCAGGGGGTATATGGTACGGGCGGCTCAGAGAGGGAACAAACGAACAACTCAGTCTTGAATCAAGACTAGTCTTGGACAAAAACTAATGTATATTGAGTTTTCAGTCCCGACATGATTACGTGGGTTTTAAAACTTGACTGTCTTTCCCTACCCAGGTATTTTCAGGCCAACAGGTCACAGTGCTAGTCGCTTTTGAGGAATCCTTGGTTTCATTACAAGAAAGATTTGAAATTAAAATAACTGAAATATAACTTGACACCATCTTGTATCAAGAAATACAGATATTTAGTTTGGTTTTAATGGATCAGTTTTCTTACCTTCTTAAAATGTTCACACGTCATCAGCATTATTCCTCCAATAAATTGCTTGTAATCATATTTGGGATGAAGTTCTGGTGATGAGACGTGATGAGGTCCATTCAGCACGTTGTTATAGTGGTAAGAAATGTCAGGATTACGAGGGAGTAAGTCGACATCATGTAATGCTATATAACTGCACTCTTCACTCAGTTCCTTAAACCCAGCATTAAGAAGTGACGCTCTGTTAAATCTTCATGAAGGATGAAAAGCAAAAAGACAATTTTAAAAAGGAAAATTAGACTCTCAGTCTAGATTATACATTTAGAATTCTAGTACAAATGCCTTTAACCTTTGACCTCTGTTGAGCTGTCTGATAGGTTTGATCAAATTTTGAATTGTGAAGTTTTTTTTTCAAGAGGGAACGTGAAACTCACCTGTGTGTGTCTATTTGATTGATGACATAAAATTTGTGTTTGACCATCTGATGTGATAAAAATTTGTCCATATAAGGCAGAAATTCCATCAACTCTTCAAAACGATTTCTAAATGGAACCATGATGCAAAGAACATGTGGGTCCCATTCTTGCTCTTCTTTTTCTCTATCCTCTTTGTCCCTTCTTGACAATGAAGATTTCTGACTTGAGAGAATCTCATCTTTTGTTCTTATCTCTTCTTGTAAGTGTCTGATTTTTCCCACCAAGATGTCGACGGTTGCACAAGTGCAGTCATCACTTAAAGAGAAAAGGATGAAGGTGATGATTGTGAAGGTAAGAATAAAGACTAGAAGACGACGGGGAGTCAACCAATGGTATGAAGCCATCTTAAGACACTCCTAGAGGCAGGCATCATACCTGAAAAAAAGAAATGAACACATGAAAAGTAAGTTTAAATGTTTGAGATGTGAAGAATGTTGCTGATTGGTGTCAAGTAGTAGGTACATCTTAGCTATTGTGGGAACCCTGGGGAAAATATGATGCAAACTACTCCCAAGCGAAAAGGTTCCCTTCTGGTTGTGCGGTCGTTCTTTTGCAGCTTTGCAAACGTATCCCAAAATACTACCAATACCAGCCACATATGCAAAGAATAGAACTATTTATTCAGAAGTATTGCTGGTATGATAGGCTATGGTGTAGACCTTATGCGTCTGATGTCATGAGTCCCATAGAGATATGTACAACAGCGCCCTCAGTGAGGTCAAAACGGCCGTATAGGAAAATGGCTGTGCATACCCTCTATTTGCAACCTCATTTCCAGAATAGACCTTATGCACATGACGTCATTTGAGTAGGGCGCCCTCGTCTAGAGGTCAAAATGAGGTTGTTCATTGGCCAATCCTGTGCGCCGCGCGTACAAATCTCTGCTTTTTCATTGTTATATCATTGATTTACCTCTAAAATGGCGACGTGATGACGTCAATGCATAAGGTCTATTGTGGTCGTACTGTTTCCGTGGTCGACGTTGGTGTTGATTGATCCTTTGCTTCTAGTTCTATTTCTTCTGGCATGCATTCACATGCAGATTTTTGTGAAGTGTGTTTTGTTTGGAATTTTCCCACTACGATAAAATGTTCTTCCTTATGGTTTTATATCATGAAAGTAGGTTTATGGTTGAAATTTTAAAATGATGACAAATATTGAATTGAATTAATGAATAATGCAGGAAAACAAAAACTCACAAAAAAAATTGATTTAAATGGCTGATATGAGAATTTCTACTTTCATTTCATTATTGACCTTACAAAATCAACAAAACGATGATTGCAACTAAGGAATGGAGCATGGTGGAGGAAGGACCAAATTTCTATAGAAATCATGGAATACTAATAAAAAATAGCCTACGACGTTTTTGAAAAAATACATAAAAATAAAAATAAGTATTTCGACCATAGGCCAAATTTAAAATACCCTTGTCCATCCCATGACCTTAATACACCTAAATAACCCATGGGCATGGCCATGACAATGACGTGTCAACCAGCAACAAAAGAGGTATGAATCTTTCTTGACAAAACTGTGTCAGTCACTCGACTCGGTGTCACGTCAGCACTCAGTGTACTGTCAGTGTCAGTGGGTGACCCTGTCACAGTGTCATTGTCAAAAAATTGAAAAACACGACTGATTAAAAATAAATGACTGATTTCGGTAACAGTGAGGTCAATGATTTATATTCTAATATTATCATCCTTCAATGTAATCTAATTCCGGGTCCAGGTCTACGTTAGAACTTAGTTTAGAGAAATACTTACCGCGGAAAACCCTGTCTGTATACACTTGATTGAAATCCAGGAAAAATCACTGTGTCCACGATATATCATGTTCCTAAACCAACGAATGAAAAACAAGCGTAAGAAAAGATTATAGGTTTGGCACCAGTCTAAGCAGAAATCCTGTCGAAAGGGGGCGTTTTACACGCGGTGGAAAAAAAGAAAGAAGTGGGAGGGGATGGCAGGGTAAGGGAGGGGAGGGAAGGGGCAGAGTAACAAGTACAAACCTTCCCGTTTGCCGAACTTTGACCGAAGCTGTAACATCACAATTACAGGGCTACTCACGTCCTACTCCTAGAACTACGAGGTTCTTACAAGAATCTCATATAATTCTAGGACGAGGAGTACTTACGACCTGGCTCTGAGTGTGACTGTGTGTATTCACTTTACCAAACTTGCTTTGATATCCATAATAATTCGTGCCCGTTAACGTTGAGTACATCTCGAGTAGACGTAGTCCTCTAAACAATCTTGTTTTCATGTTAAGTCAAATCATCATGTAAACCGTGAACAGTCGTCATTTTCAAGAAAATTTGACAGATCCACTTACTCAGTAGGCCTACAGCTGCTGCAGCCAGCCAGCGGCGTAATAGACTATTTGTGTGTACACGTGCACAACATACAATTAAATTGTTCCTTACTATTAAACGAGTGACCCCCATGGCCTTTTACTAAGTAATAGACCAACTGCGCGACAACGCTGACATGTAAATATTGGCGTAAATATTTGCGACATGGGACCATGTCGTGAATATTGGCGTCAATATTGGCGTCAATATTCACGACATGGCCCCATGTCGCAAATATTTACGCCAATATTGACGCCGATATATATTTGCAAAGTCCCTTTAAAGCCACCATACTTTTGAGTGAGCACAAAGGAAACAGAGTTTAAGGAGTTTCAATCACAAGAGAGCAAAATAGACAGCAAGCCTTAATTAATAACCCTTGTGATTTTGGCTAAAATTACGAGGCCCATACACTGTGCACAAGCAATGGGTACAGGAATATAGCCATATCCGGGATCCACCGAGGCCCATACACTGTGCACAAGCAATGGGTACAGGAATATAGCCATATCCCGGGTTCACCGAGGCCCATTACACTGTGCACAAGCAATGGGTACAGGAATATAGCCATATCCCGGATCCACCGAGGCCCATTACACTGTGCACAAGCAATGGGTACAGGAATATAGCCATATCCCGGGTTCACCGAGGCCCATACACTGTGCACAAGCAATGGGTACAGGAATATAACCATATCCCG